>JAABOM020000049.1:14704187-14719883 GCA_011800125.2 Solanum clarkiae | reverse complement strand
TAATTTTAAATTTAATAATTAAATAATTTTAAATTTTTATGTCAAAATAAATTATAATATATATTGTACGGTATTAAATCATCTCTTTTTCTTGTTTAAATCTAATGTAAAAAAATTCGTCAAGATGTCCTTAATTAAGTATTCTTCATCATTGATTATTGATTTTTTACTCAAAATATATACAAATATTACTTACACTCAAAGTAATGAAGATATAACTAAGTTATATGAATTTAAAACTAAAAATTATTATTAAAGCGGGTTCTATAATTTCGAGAAAATTATACACCAATAATATTAATAAATAAAATATAATTCTTTAAATTCTCATATGAAGAAATTTAAAATGAAGCAGACATATTGACAGAGGTATCTGCTTCCCTAACTCCCTCTTATATAATAAGAGAATTTTAAGGACTGTTTTTTTTACAAATTAAATTGGTTTACTTCTTCTATATTAATTGACTATTTAAAATTTTATTTAATTGATAAGTGTTTGATTTTTTACCTTGTAATTTCATTCTCTTCCCCATTTTTTTCTAAAAGAAATTAAAAATAAAAAAGATAAATCTGCCGTATGTTAGTATATTAAGGTTAATCAATAAGGTGGTTAAGTGTTAATAGTTAGATTTTATATTTTTCAAATTGTTTTATACAATTAAACTTCTGAGCCGCATATTTATGAGAATGCCTACCCACGACAAAAAAGAAAATAAATGTTTTTTAATAACATGGTAACCATAATAATAGTAATAATAATAATAATAATAACAATAATAATAATAATAATATAAAAAAAAGGAATAAAAGGGCCCCAAGGACTAACCAAATAAAATGTGGTCCTTAATTTTATTTTTAGCTATTCACTGTTGACTAGATATCAAAAACCCTTTCACACTTCAAGTCACTTTAATTTATATTCACTAGTCGAATTTGTTTTTCTCGAATTAACTTAATTTTAGATTTGATTTTATTTATTTCTAATATATACATTGTAGCAGGGAGTACAAAATAATTAAAGCATTAAATTATAAAGTGAGTAAGTTGAAATAACAAAATTACTTTTAAATTCAAAGTTAATTCCAAGAAGCACATATGTTAATTATTAAATATAAAATGTGATTTGCATTTCATTCTCTTCTTCTTCTTTTTTCTTTTTCAATTATTACTCATAAAAGAGTCGGCCTTCCTGGACAGATGTTCATCCCCCGTTTCTATACTATGCTGTACCTTTACCTGAATTAATCAATTCTTTTTGTCCTATGCTTTTTTACATAATAAAATAATACTTTCTTATTTGTAAATAATTCAATTTTATTCTTAACAAAATTATTATTAGTTATATAAATGGTTATAGCTTTTTCTAGCCTACAAATTTCATATCTACACATTTATCAATTATGTACTTATTTTAAACTACAAAACACACTTTTCACGGATGAAGTGTAAATATATAAGTACAATTTGTCTATTGATGTGATATTATTTAATTTACCCACGAGCCACTGTATATTATAAAGTATTAGACATCGATAATTGTCGATAAGTCTATTTTCTTTATCATAAGATTTCATCGACAACTAGTTATATTTCGATTGCTGAAATTACCGACGAATTTATATGGGAAATTCTTGTATACTCGTTAATTTCGACGAAATTGACCGTCTAACAAAAAGACGGGGCAGGGGGACCTGCAAAAAAAAAAAAGACTAAATCAACACCTATGTGGTCCAGATATTTTATTTTGTGTCGCTTGCTTATGATTTAATTTAATTTGTTTCATGCATTCAAGTCATTTTAATAAATATTGTCCACTCAAAATTATCTTAGCTATATTCTTGTTGGCAGATGCTCATCCTCGATCTTATCTTAGCTAGCTAGCATGTATACAAAATTCTACTTTTTCTCGTGTATTTATGAAAAATATTTTGGTTCAATATTGAAAATTTATGGGTTCAAGATTCCAGCTCTTCTAAGTTATTAGAATTTAAAATAAACTTTGTATATTTATAGTTAATGATTTTTTAAAAAATATAAAATTTTGGAAATAAAATTATTGAGTTTGATCGAATCTTCACAGATAGCTCTGTCCGCTAATTCTATGCTATTAACACCTTCAAAAGCTAAGGCCTTTTGGAGTAAGATACGGGTGTGAAGAGAAAGTAGAAATAAAAATGAACAAGTAAAAGCTCGAATAATTTCCACTAATAATTTGAGAGACCAAACCAATCCTTCCAGAAAGAAAAATTAGGGGTAAAAGGAAATTTCGTACATTTTTTTGACAATAAGTTTCACTTCAACTTTTTTTCTTGTTGATGTGCGTATTTGGACTCTCAAAATAGTTTAAATACACAAGATAATAAAATGACGTAGATATTACTATCTCCATCCAAAATTAATTGAATTTTTTGATATTTTTTTTAATGTTCAAAATAGTTGAATTGTTCAAAGTTCATAATGAATATTTGAAACTTTTTTCATATTTGTCCTTTCATTTATTGAAATTTTATATTTCTAAGAGATAAATTATGCTATATATTTATGATTTTACAAGGGACAATAATAAAAAATATAGTATAAATTTTATCTTTAAATATTTTTCTGCATTACCTTATAAATTTAATTAAAATAGAACGGAGAAAGTAATTTCTAAGATATTACTTTTTTAGTTTAACAACCTAAAATCAACTAATCGAGCTAATCAATAATTGTTCCATACAAAGCCTATTATAGGGTAATTAACGGGGGTGTAGCGGTACAGTTCTCTCTATCGAAAGGGTCACATGGAAAAATTTTACATGAGCCGTAGTTATGATGCATAAAAAAAAACTTATATGAGGCTCCTTTCATATTTTGTCAAATGAGTTATTGAATTTCTATTTTAAAAAATTAATATCATATTCAATAAAAAAATCTAATTATATTATAAATAATAGCGAGAAAAATAGATAGGTGATGCGCACATGGTAGAAAAAATAAAAAGCGACAGGTGGGTGAAAACCAAAGAAGAGTGGCCACGTGGGAATCACATGTGTCGGCTACGGTCAAATGCCGGTGCCAAGTAGGGACACGTGTTTCAGTATACTTACTTTCCAAATGTTTGACTCAAATTACTATTACTCACGTATTAAATCTTTTCTTTTTCTGTTTATTTCCTCCGCTGACTTTCGAACCCCTCATTAATGTTTTCTAGCTAATAATACCTTTTTTTTCCTCATTTTTCAATTTCAAAAGTTTAATTTTAATAATATATATTATACCCCTCCAATTCTTAGAAAATAAATTAAAAAAATGATATTTATAGATTTTTATTATTAAAAATCATATAAAGTTTGTAAGTGACCAACAAAACTACATATTTAAACAAGACCAATGTATTTAAATATGTAGTAATTGTCAGTTGTGGGACTCATGAATTTTATGTTAAGAATAAATCAACTAAATAATTTTCCTTCAATTTTACTTTCCATTTATTTTCTTAAAAGTTAAATTGTATAAAAAAAATTTATCAATATTTTAAAAAATATATTTAATGCAAAAAGAATATAACTTATATTTTTTTGTATTTAAAATTAAATATTTATTATCCAATGAAGCTTTAAAGATTGGTTAAACTAACTCTAATAAAGCAAATCATGAGAATAAAATGAAAGAAAGAAATAAAAAAAAATATTGTAACATGAAAATGTTAAACATTTTCTATATATACATAATAAATAATTTAATTTTATACAAATAATAATATTATGCATATCCCAATATAAGGAATTTAGATGAAACTCTTGACCCTCATGAAGACAAATAACTTACCTTATATTTTAATTTAGTAATTATTCTTTGGACGATTTCTTATACTTTATTATTTTGGGATGATGGTAAAAAAAACTTTTAAATTGTTAACGAGAAAAAGCAATATTCTTTTCAAAGAGGTAAAAATTCAGAATCTCGAGATTGTTATTATAATTTTTTTAAACTAATTATATACGTATACTGAATGTTGAGACATGAGAAGATAATGGTGTTGAACCAGCCAGATTGTTATTTAATTATATATCTTGAATTTATTAATATATCGTTATAGTTTTTATTTATTTATTTATGTGGTCTATTGATGTTTACATCTAAATATTAATTAAGTACCTCCTCTTTCACGTTATCTTGCGTAAGAGTCAATAAGCAGAATGTTGTTGAAATTGTCAGAATGAGAGAGTTTTTATTTAAATTTCTTAATATAATTAAATACTAATCTTCTTTTTCTTCTTCTTTTTTTTTTTCATTTTAAATGCAAGCTAATATCACCCTCTATTTATATATTTAATAATTATGTATGTAGCTTCCATTTTAACTAAACCACGATATATATAATATATATTCCATTGAAACAAATTTGGAATAATATGTTCCAATTTGCTTTCCATAAAGTATGTGTTGTTTGTTCACCAAAAAGGGACAAAACACTTAGCTTGTAACGATGACAATTTTGACTACATTTGATTTGAAGTGTGAAAGAGTGTAAGTATATAACACCACAGTAATACTACTTATCAGAAATTTACTATCACCACATTTAAAATATCGAAAACAGTCTCTATATCTCTATGAGGTAATAGTAAGGTTTGCATATATTTTATCCTTTTTAGATTCCACTTGTAGAATTTCACTGACTATATTAATATTGTAGTACCACATTTAAAATATTTCTTGTATTACATATATATAATCATTTTCCTCTTTTTGTATATATGGTCCACGTAGTTCCAAACGCTTAAAATTGTAACACGAAAAATGTGATCAAACAAAACGGAATACTATAAATTTACCTAAACAATATTTCAAGAAACAAATAAATAAATAATTCCAAAGCAAGGAAATAAAGAAGGAAAATGCTTATGATAGCTAGGTGTATTCTCCCTCCATTTCAATTGATGTGATATTATTTAATCTCATACAAGGTTAAAAAAATAAAGATTATTAAAATTTATAATCTGCAACATACTTTGATCATTGTGCGACTAAGGGCAAAACGAGATTTTTCTAATTAAATTATTTTTAATCATAAAAAATAATATCTTTTTTAAAATATGTCACATAAATTGAGACGTAAATTGGAACAAAGTGAGAGCATAGTGGCAAATGACTAGGACCTAACGATGGACTTAAAACTTTGTCAAACGTTCTTTATAAAAGTGGGGTCTACATTTAATTTTTTCAAAACTTATATATAATCTCCCTTTCTACCATTAAAACTTAAAATACAATAAAAATAGACCTTAGCTAGCTCAAACCAAAAGGAACTTGTCAAAGTTTAAATATAGACACATTATCAACCTCTTGTCAAACCCCATCCTCCCCATCCCCACCCCACCCCCTAAAAAAATCCCTTTTCTTCTTCTACTTCTTGTTCTTCAATGGGTGATGAACTAAGAGATTTGTACTATCACCAACCATTTCAAGAAGATTCTTCATCATCAATGGTTCAAAATATACACATGCTTGATCCTTCTTTTATGAGCTATACTAGTGAGTATTTACATGGATCAAGTAGTGATAATTATATTACTAATTCACTTGGAAAACCCTTTGGATTTTCACCTCCATCTCCATTTTGTTCAACTAAAGATGATCAAGATATTATAAAGCAAGATCATGTGGATGCTAATATTAATTATATTAATAATGATGTTGTGGGAGGAGGAAGTGAAACCCCAGTTACACCAAACTCTTCAATCTCAAATTCTTCATCTAATGGTGATCATGAAGATTCTAACAAGAAAGATAAGCAAGTCAAAGGTGAATCCTTAGAAGATGGTGAAGATGCTTCTAAGAAAGAGTAAGTACTTCCAGATTTCTTAGTATTTATCTTCTTGATATGAAAAAAAAAACTTTTTTTATTATCTCTTTTTTCCATTTTATTTATTTTTCTCATATTGGGATTGTGATATAAATAGGAGTAAAGTGAAAAAGAAAGGAGAGAAGAAGCAAAGGCCACCAAAATTTGCATTCATGACAAAGAGTGAAGTTGATCATCTTGAAGATGGATATAGATGGAGGAAATATGGGCAAAAGGCTGTTAAGAATAGCCCTTATCCAAGGTGATTTTTTCTTTTTTTGCTCATTTTTGTTAAAGAATTTATAAAACCCTAAAAGAACACACTTCTCTTCCATCAAGAATCCATATAATTAAGGTAGCTAGTTAGTCAAATCTATGCTATTTAACTAGTGATTTGATGGCAAATTTTACTTTTTCTTAGTCCACATGGTCACCTACTAGTATAAAGATGGTGTTCCCACTTTCCTACGTTATGTTCCCATTATCTTGTTCAAGAAATTAAGCTAAGATCCAAAGTTGTAAACTAGTCAAGGTGTAAACGAGTCAAATCTTATTCTTTGAACAATCAACGTTTCATACTTTCGTTAGATTCTCCTTTTATCTTCCGATTATTTTTATTGAATCTTTCACCGATATCATGATTTTCTTCTTTTAAGATGAAAAAACATTACTTTTATGTACCACCTTATATATAGTTGGACTATATTGCATAATAGTAACACTCTTGTTTGTTTTTGTAATTGTAGAAGCTATTATAGGTGCACAAGTCAAAAATGCCAAGTGAAGAAGCGTGTGGAGAGGTCATATCAAGATCCATCCATTGTTATAACAACATATGAAGGTCAACACAACCATCACTTACCAGCTACTCTCCGCGGTAGCGTTGCAAGAATGTTGAATCCTTCCATGTTAGCACAACCATCACCATTAATGGCACCTCAAGCTACTTTTCATCAAGAATTCATCATGTCACAAATGCCTCAATTTTATGGTCATGGCAATGCTTTTGGAAATTCCCCTATGTATCATCAAAACCTAAATCATCAACAACAGATGCAGCTTCCTACTCATCATCATCATGATTATGGACTTCTACAAGACATGGTTCCTTCTATGTTTAATCTTAAACAAGAACCATGAGAATATTAATCTTGAGGCTTTGAGCTCTCATTAACCCTACTTGAAACTTAATTTATTTATAGCTATTTGATTTTTCTTTTTCTCTTTCTTTTTTCCCCTTTTTGTAGTAATAATTTAGAGATAATATAGATGGACTCTTCCTTAATTATCTCATGTATTATATACTATGTTTTAGTACTTCACCATGATATACTATCTAATTTTCTCTTCTTTGAGCTTATATAGATGCATGCCCTTTTGAATAATGCTTTAATTATACTTTGAGGTGTTCTTTCATATTGGAGGAAGCAGCATTCTTCATTCCTTCTAAGGTGGATTTTATCAACATTATGAGGTAAACTAAGGCATATTAGATATACATAATTCTTTTTTGTCTTGGATTTGTTTGAATCATCTTATAATATATATTGAGATGAGGGTTTTCACGAAAACAGTCAACTTCTCTATCTCTATGAGGTAGTGGTAAGGTCTGCATACATTTTACCCTCCCCAGACCCCACTTGTGAAATTCTATTGGGTATATTACATATACATAATTAGTTTTTATCTGGAATTTATTTGAATCATCTTATATATATATTCGCTAGCTATATTATACATGCATATTCTCATGTAGAAATGGCAAAAACATGTTAAGAGAAAATGATATACAACATATGTAGGATCGAGATCAGTTTTGAGTTTATGGTTCTAGATATTAGAAAAGAACAACTTACTCGATCTTTGATAGATTATTTATACATATTAAGTGGATTTTATAACACCAATAAAGTCATAACCAATGATATATACATAACAAAAGAATATCTTAAACATATGTTATAGGCTTATATAGCTTAGCAAGTGCAATTGCGTTTTTTTGTTCTTATAAATTTCTTCCTTGTATTTTTTTCCTATACATGATATTATTTTTTATCCAAATTTGCTGGTTAATTGTATTTAGCAAAACAATAAACCAACTGTAGGCTAGTGATAATTGATTCACTTAGAAAGTTCTATGCATATCTATAAAGAAATTTAAGGCGGAGGTGGATTCACGTTTTAAAGTTTAATTTGTTGATCACGGGTTCCTACAATAATCTCAAGTTAACATAGAATAATATGTGTTCACAATTTGTTGATTTCCTAATATAATACATGATAGGAAACAGAATTCGTCAGGTTAATTCCCGATAATTCACACGTTAAAAGCTAGATCCACCCTGTTTTAAGGAAGCTTCTACAACATTGCAAAGACTATATAACGTATCCATTTAAAACTCCTTTTATGAAAGGTTAAATTTATTGAATTAGCCAAAGCACGTGGTATGACCGCATTATTTTTTTTTCCCTCATCCACCTTTAGATGGCAAAAAGGTTTTCTATAATTGATGTGAAGAAATAATTAAGGGTTTATGAACTTAATGATTAATTGCCATTTCCATTGAGAAGCCGCATTAGTAAATCTAGAATTGGGATCTGAAATAGTTTTTGAGACAAAAATACAAATAAAATGAACATCACGAGGAAAACATTATGCTATATTATTCTCTGATCGTGACTAGACGTATAATTATTATATTCTTATTAGTCTACTTTTAATTTCTTGGTGCAATGGATCAAAAAAAAAAACACTTAAATGTGTTTTTGAACTAGGAAAATGATTCATATGGCTAGCTAGATAGATAGGATTTTGAAATCCATATAGCATCATAAAAAATAAAAAACAACAACAATATACTGAGTAGAATATAATCTCACAAGTGGGATCTGAAAAAAGTAAAATATACATAAACCTTATCATTATCTCATAGAGATAAAGAGGTTGTTTCTGAGATTGTTTCTGGAATCATAAGAAATAGAGTATGCTAATTATACTTGGTGGGGAGAACTAAACTATAGTACATTTATGAAGAGGAGAAAAAAAAATATTTTTGTTTAGAATGCAATGAAATTCAAACAAAATGGGCCTAGCTTAGTTTCTTTTCCCCCCTCTAAATTGTAAAATAAATACTAAAGGTTGGTTAGTTAACAGCCCCCACGGAATCAAACAATAGTTCTTGGAAGATGTGATTTTGTTTATAGGCATCGACTTAATAATTTTATAAACTATTAAATTTATTATATTTAAACAATAATGTAATAAAATTATTGGGGGTAAATTAGACAAAATATGATATGGCTTCGTATCATCGAGGGCATGACCTTAAATAGAAAGGAGTGGAGGTCGCGTATTTGGATAGAAGGTTAGAAGACTAGTAAGGGTAGGATGATGTTGGGCCTTGTATTATAGTAGGTTAGTAGTCGTGTCGTTTTATATTATATTGTTATTGTCCGTCATTTATTTTGTTACTGTATTGTCTCTGTATCTTTTTATTTGTTGTCTATTCTAGTCGTTTCATATCTAGTATTTTTTTTCTTTTGGGGATGATTTTCTTTAATTGACGGTCTTTCGGAAACATCTTCTCTATCTCCGGATATTTTTTCCTTTCTAAACCCCACTTATTAATTTTTTATTGAATGTATTGTTGTTATTGTAATGTAATAAAGTTATTAGTATTTTATTTTTATTTTTATGTCAAGTTAATACGGAACAAACAACATAAAAGATAGAACTAACTAGTGTGAAGAAAAAGCAAAAGTCAAACAAAAAAACAAAAGAAAAGGATCCAAAAAATCGGCTGTCTTTGATGAGAAAGGCTCAACAGTCAACCAATAGCTATTTGACTTTTGACTCTATTGATGATAAAAACGATAGAAATGGGAAAAATATATCTATTTATATTTATCTTCCAATGAAACTAATTAAGTTGCTTCATAAAATTACAAGTTGCAGCAGAATTTCAGCAAAAAATTGTTTTTCTTAGAATGTTTCAATAAAATATTGGAAAATTTCCTTGTCTGTTTTTAGCTTTAAGAAAAAGATCCATTCAATATTATATTTAATATATTATTAACTGTTTGGTGGGAAAGCACACAACTTTCGTGAAAAACAATGGTTATATATCCTACTAGTTGACTACACATCTGTTCATATTGACACTAAAATGTTATTTTAAAAATGCATGCAATACGCGTATGGGGCTTATTTTTTGAGAGGAAGGTTTTTCGAAAATATTTCTTTTATCTCTATGAGGTAGTGATAAAGTTTGAGTACATTTTACTCTCCCTAAACCTCACTTGTGAGATTTCACTGGGTATGTTATTGTTGTTTGTTTGCAGTACGTATTAATTGCTTCTATCTTAAAAGAAAATGTTATGTGTGCATGTGTTTGAGCTTTAAAAATAAAAGTATACATCTTTGATAGATTAAACACATTTTATTTCTTTAAAGTAAAATTCTTTGTCGCAAAAGTTAATAAATCAAATTTTAAAACGAATATAAAATATCGAGTGAAAAAATATGCGAGAAGACAATAAGTAGAGTAGTTCCAGATATTATAAAATATTAACATGTGGAACAGATCTTCTAACAAGCTGACCAAGTGATGATATCTTTAATTCCCCCAACGATACTTTGAAATTTAGCTTTTAATTAATTACTCGTGTTTTAGTAGTAAAAAATTGCCACCTGTAATTAAATCTATACATGTCTTTCAATTTTTCCTTTTTTTTTTTTATATATATACGCAATCGAGCTATGTGTCTAAGTTAGATTTAACAAAATCAAATTTTAGATATATAAGCATTTCATATGAGTGCAACTCATGCATTTTTATCTTAAGTTCAAAAAATATAATTGGACTTTTAGTCATTTTTCTTGAACGTTGCTTAAACTTAAGCCATATATGATTTTTTTTTTCAATCCATCTAAATTTAGATATACTAATGACCCTTCTTGTAAAATGTTCTATACATACATAACATGTAAGCCCAGGTTGACCTCAATATTCCTCACATGAAAAAGAAATATTTTGTATAGGCAAGACACTGATATTTGGGTTTGAAAATATTATAATGAACTATTTTATGATTAAAAGATGGTGTATAGATTTGCGTGAAATAAATAAAAAATAATTTCCGACATATTGAAGATGTCAAATAGTATTAAATTAGGTGAAGCACATGGAAGCAGTCTATTGAAAGTCAAAATTCAAACAGCCAGATGAGGCTAAATTGGAATTATGTACGTATATCTATCAAACATCCAAACATAACAGTGGTCAATTTTGTTACAATTATTTGTCATTTCGGAGAATCATTGACCATAGATTTGGCATCGCCTTTAAACAATTACATATTTCTAGGAAAATTATTTATTTTAATTTTTTTTGATTTACAAAATTATTTTTCATTTTGATTTGTTTGCTTTCTGATATATGGCAATCGACTTGCTTAGTCAAAATAATTAGTTCATATTAGGTTAATAACTAGCTTTTAGTCTTATTATTATAATACACGCATAATAATCTATTTTCTAGATTATCAGCGGTTAATTTTGAGAATTAGTTGTGCTTTACCTAACATTAGGTTTCAATAAATTCCAAAGTTTATTGGCTCATAACTTTCCAATCGAGAATTGAAAATGCATGCACTCCAAATAACGAATTGGGGAGACTTGATTTTGTAGTTCAATAGGAAATCAAACTTCAGCCCCATGGAATTGCAATCTGAGAACTTGCAAATGTTTCATAAAAAATTTCACCAACAATAAAAAAGAACTCCACTAGAGATAAAACAATTGCATTAGCCATGAATAAATTCATGTCAGCAAAGTAGAGACCACAAGTACGCTTATCATGCCTATATTTCTTTATCATATCACTGCGTAACGAGCAACATATACGAGTATTAAAGGCAAAGAGAACCAAAAAATTTGAATACATAGGGTAACTGATATCATACAAATTATTGTCCCTCGGAGACGCAGGTAACTTTGAGGCAGAATTTGAAAATATGTGCTCGGATTTAGCAACTGCTGTTGGCAATTACATGCTTTGCAAGCTAGCTTTGAATATCAACATCTCTATCCCATTCAAGAAAAAACAATTTGATTGATTTCTCATTTCCACATCTAGTTTAGATCTTTCTAGAGTTCTATGCGACCGTGTCATTTGACCCATTGCCATACAAACCTGCCTTAGAATGAAGTACTTCAGACAAATGGCTCAACCAAATAATTCCAAACAGGAAAACGCACATTAGGATGATTCATCTGATTAAGTATGAAAGTGATCTTACATACTATTTGCTGAGGGAAGTGGGATGAAGTGACAGAGCAGGTTGCATCAACTATGACTGGAAAATAGAAAAAGAACTTGGCATGAAGGAAAATGCTTTCTGTACAAGATTATAATTGTATATGATGGAGGATAAGGTACGAATAGGATTTTATGATTAATGTATTTGGGTACTGAAGGTTGATAACAGTATCTAACTGCCGGTTGAAACAAAAGACACGGAGTGTAAGATACGATATGGAGTACTAATAAAAACGGACTTCTGACTGTAAGGTAAAGAAATCATTTTCTCCCTTTAGTAGAAAGTATTGTCCTTGAGAAAAGAGCATTTTCAACAAGAAGATAACCAAACACTAAAAACTAAGATTCTTGAGAAAAACATTCTTCAGAAAACTGTTTCCAATCATATAAACCATTCATCATTTTTTATATTTTGAAAAAGAAGAGTATAAGAACTTACACATCAATGAGGGATCTGAAGAAGCATAAATGAAAGGCAATATATGGACACAGAAATCACAATCCCAGCAATGAAGTTGTGAAGCAGCTTCTGATTGTCTCTCGTGGGTATGAAAACTGTCTTGAGTGTGTTTGTTAGTTCAAAAAGCCTATATGATATCTGCAGAAAGAAAGTGAAATGCCCGAATGAGGAAACAGATAAAGAGAAAATGGACCAAATATGATCACAGGTAAAAATATTCAGGAAAATGAGAAGTGAGAGAAACATAAGCTTACCAAAATATAAATTGCAGTGACAAGCATAAAATTAAGCAAAGGATAATCCGGGATAAAGCACAGGAGCCACTTGGGCTGTCCATTCGGCATGTTTGATCTGCACATGAAGTCAGGAAGGAATAAGAACACAAAGCATGCTGGCCTTATCAACTCAACCAACATATAACTAAACATTCTCTGATGAGTTACAAGCATTGGATAAAATTAATCTGACTTTACAAGGGAACCACCTAAGGGTAATGGTAAACTTTAGAAATAGACTAGGAATAAAGTATATTATGCAAGAATAGTGATGTAAATCATTCACAGATAAGAACTTGGTACAGTAATACCAGTAAGAAATTTAACCATTCGGAAAATGCTTGAGTTTAGCAAATTACTTGGAATGCTGCAGGGAGAAAATGTTTTGACGTTGAACGATCAATTAAATAGAGGGAAATTATCGAATTGCTCAAAACCACCTCCATTTAGAAGGTTAAATTGTTAGAGACGGAAACTTTTACTTAATATTTTAGGTTTGCAATATAACCCTATATGCGAAAGCTGATTCTCTTTCCATAGGTTAAGCATGTGGGAAGTGTTGAAGGGTGACAGGCAGACTCAATGCAGGATCTCAGAAATACCACATCATATTGTGTGAAATTGTCTAAGTTCAATATAAATCTCGAACAGTTTTATTTATTAATGTCAGGTCTAAAACAACTACCATTATATTTTTTTAGTAGAAGAGTGGAAGCCACACACCTTAGCCAGATGTGGAACTGCGAGATATAGGTCTCCAAGGTGATTTTGCCCAGCCACCTAGAAAAGTAGACCACTTAATCATTAAAGCAGAGGAAAGAAAATAGTCCAACTATGCCTAAAGATTAGATGAAAATATTAATCTGCTGAACAGGAAAGGAAGGCATAAGTCTATGATTGAGCATCAGCACCAAATGAGTCAATAGAATCTTACGCAAAGAGAGTCAAAGAGAAACTTCGTAGCTCCTGAGTAAAATTCCGCAAGCAGATGTAAACACTGAAAAAAGGAAAATAAAATGACAAAGTAGCACAAGGCATCAGGAGAGAAATCAATGATATACTTTGTTTTGGCACATCATAGGCAACAATAGTTGGTGTTGTATACAAAGTTCACATTTAGAAATGAAGGACCAAAACTGAATTTAAAGAATGTTTAATACATACGTTATGGGAATCCACGATGTGTAGGGATGGAGCTTGTTGTATGAGATCTTGTCCAGCTTGTATATGTATTCATACCACAAGTACCCAATCTGAGGAGGACGGATTTAAAAACTTCACAAATTGGAGGAAGAAGAAATTGGGGAAAAGAAAGAGACACATTGCAGCAGCAAAATACAATTAGCATTTTGTTAGGAACACGATAAATCCTACTCACAGCTACAGCAACAGCAACAATTGACGTCTTAATTGTTCGTCTCCGCTTAGGTTCAGACTCCTCCAGTTTCTCCATCCACTTTTCAACCTGAAAGGACAAGATGCACGAAATATAAGTCCTATACAACAAGTCAGAGACAAGAATTAAGAATTAGGGTTCTATTGAGAGTTTACATTAGGGTGAAAATAGGCATATATCATGCCAATGATCCATATATAACGGTCCAGCCCAGATCTGAAGTGCCATTCATGCAGCCGAGGGAGATCTGGCTTGGCTGGATCAGTGTACCCTACAGTTCGACGAAGTAGAAAACTATCACCAGGTGACAAAGGCTTAAGCCAGAATCTATAGAAAGATTAAAATAAAAAGAAAGAACGATAAGGAAAAGGGGGGAAAGGATTCTTCAGTGTTCAAACTACTATTTGCAATACAAAATACCACTTGAAAAAGTTGTGTATCATTGCCACTACAATTATATGTCACCTTCAGTGCATATAATGATTGCACCTTTCAAGATAAGCACCTCTTAGCACGAAGATTGGTCCATTTTGCTACAG
The DNA here is from genome assembly GCA_011800125.2 of Solanum clarkiae. Classification (NCBI taxonomy): domain Eukaryota; kingdom Viridiplantae; phylum Streptophyta; class Magnoliopsida; order Solanales; family Solanaceae; genus Solanum; species Solanum clarkiae. The sequence goes on along the minus strand of JAABOM020000049.1, from coordinate 14,705,063 downwards.
ATAGGTGATTTTCATGAATATGTCGAATCAAATTCTACAACTCTTTCTGAACCATGCAACTTTTTGTTGTTGTTTATGATAACCGTGGTGTTCGGGCGTACCTTGACTAATTCCACGGGATACTTGCTACCTCCCACCAGCAACTGGTACCACGCAACTCTGTCCATTAAAGCTAGGACATATGGGAAGAAATCACCTACTTTTGTGTCTCTACTGAGATTTGAACCTGAGATCTCATGGTTCTCAACCCTTGAACCATATCACTTATGGCGATATTAGTTTTGAGAAATTCTTACAACCAAATTTATCATGATGGCATTTGCCATTACTTATAGTCATACTATTCATCTTAAGCATAATATTGCATGAAAGAGTAGGTAGCATTTTCCATAACACAGTTGGAGTTACATTCAAACCGAAGTTCTTCTTGTCCGAGCCACGAAACAGTTAAATATTTAAAAGTGATTTTGGAGAAAGAAAAATAGCAAGTGCATCGTAACTAACCTAACATAAATGTGAAAGGACTCCAAAGAAATTCAAATACTCCAGGAATCTCCCAAATCAGGATAACAACAACAAAGCACATAACAAACTTCAGAGCCATCACTGATCTTTTGTCATTATAGTTGTAGCCAATGCCAAGGGCTCCATACACCATCAGAGTAAAAAGTGTGTGCATTGGGCAGATATAATACAGCACGTAGTCATTGTTAAGAACAATACAACAAAATATTACGAAGAAATTCAGCCTCCACATCATCTGCACGCAGGAGAAAGTTTGTCATATTAACATTGAATCTAACAACAACAACAACATACCCCAGTGCCTCAAAAGGCTCCCGCTCATTGCGGGGTGAGGGGGGGTCGGATGTACGC
>JAABOM020000049.1:14685180-14696100 GCA_011800125.2 Solanum clarkiae | reverse complement strand
GGCTTATTATCACTGTTTATCTACTTTAAGGCAGTTTAAAGGTATAAACCCCTCATAATTCGTATAGTAAGCGCATAGTTACAGGTTGGTTCTCCCGGGCCTTATCGGCAACGGGTGCCAGTCCGTCCTATGGGACTTTGGGGCGTGACAATAATAACATTGAATACTCTAGTCAACCACTCTATCCCATCTTCGACCATGTTCTTCCAAAAATCTACCGAAATCTCATTGGGTTCGATCACCCTCCCCCTCTTCATCCTATTAATAGCCTTTCAAACCTCCTCAGAGTTCTTATCGGGTCTGATCACCCTCCCCCTCTTCATCCTATTAAATGATTTAGTTTAGAAAACATAGAATAGTTAAAGAGCTTTATTAAATAATTTGAACATTAAATCATTTGTTTTAAACTATGAAAAATGTTCCAACAATTCACTTAATATGTAGGATGCAATGATTAAAATGAGTATTTAATTATAATACTCTTATTAATTAATATATAGTCTTAAATCATAAATATAATTTAAAAATTGAAATAATTAATATTGGTAATAATTTTTCTTAAAAAAATTAATTTATTATATAATAATAAATAAAATTTAAAAATTTATTTTGATATAATTCTCTCTATATAAAAGTGACCTGATAAGCACCTCTCTCTGTATTCGGATGACTTGATTGATTTACGCCTTCACTTTATAGTGGCTTACCTAATTAATAGTCATCATATTATATTTTACAACTTACAATTTACGATGAGTTTTTATAATTCTAATTAATTGTAGTAGATAGAATCCATTTTATTTTCTAGTATTTCTATTTTGATTATCTTTATAATTTTGGGTTTAAGCATTTTTTTCAACGTAGCATAAAAGATAGAATAATTAATATTTAAATAATTAATTTTTATATTATAAATATGGGTTGTGATGTAGTGATGAGATTGCTTCATTTTTAATCAGATATCTCAAGTTTGAGCCCGGAAATGAAAAAATTTGTCAGGAGCGTCATCTCCAAAAGGATACTGCAATACGCGATCCAAATTTGATTGGGACTCTACGAACTTCGAATACCAGGTGAAAAATAAAAAAAAATTAATTTTTACATTATTAATTCTCTCTATACAGAAGTGGGTAGGAAAGTAGCTGATGGTGGTCTGCTAGCTTGTTTTCTGGGGCTATTTTTAAATGAGATGAAAAATTTGATTGACTCCTAAATTATATAAAAATTTAATTGATTCTTGTAAAATAAAAAATAATATATACTGATTGTGCGCCAACACGTGCACCAAATCTAGTTGATAAATAAACATGAACAAAATGAACGGTGGAAGTAAATTCAACTGCGACTTAGCTGGAGGCAATTAACTACTACTTAAATCAAAGGAAAAAATAACCTTTTTTGTGCAGCAACAACAATTCTTTTTCTTTTGATATTTTGCTTTTTACTACTACCAAGTTTATGAGATGGGGGATTATCCAGCACAAGTACAAGGTAAGCTTTATTTCTAATTAAATATTTTCTGTATATATGTTGTTCAAAATTAGCTGCAGATATAAGATTAGGGAAACAAGATTTCATGACAGTACAGATTAAGAAGCAAAAGTATAGATCTACGTACCAAAAAAGTGCTCTCACATGTTTAGCTTGAATTCCTTTTATGATTTACCTTAATTTCTTCTTCTCCAATCGGTTTACTGTTAATTTTTTTTTCTCATAGCCAAAGTCATGTAACTGTACTAGTCCACTCTAAGCTTGACTTTGGCTGACATGAAATATGAGGTTAGCATGGTTTTAAAATGCGTCACTAGTAGGTAAGATTTGTTTATTTATATATCCAATATTCCTCAGCGTCTTTGCTAAAGTATTTGCCATCGTATGAGATTTTTCTAAATTCAGTATTGATGTTTAACTCAACTTTATTAGAATTTGCCTAAACTCGGTTGAACTCTAACCTACATGATAAAACTGACACAGAAGTGGCTCTAAACCATATGTGATGGTCCAGTCCGCTAGTGATATTGTCTGCTTTAAGTTTAAACCCGCATGATTTTAAAACGCATCACTAATAGATAAGACTTTTTTTATTTATATACCTAACATCTCTTCTATGTTTGGACTTCTCATCTTAAGATGACTTGTTACATATTATTGTTGACTAATGAGTTTTTACAAAATTATGTTTTATTTAAAAGTTTGTAATCACAAATATTTATTTATAAAAAGAACATGGAGATATGTGTTTTATCAATGCATTGCCTTCCGAATATTTCAATATCTTGTTTATAAATTATGATTTTCTCATCTAATAACATTGAAAAGAAGGAGAAATTTTGATAGTTGTCACAACTTGTGGGATTTTCTATTTAATTAAAAAAAATAATTTAAGAAATTCAAATTGCATTTTCAACCAAAACTTCACTTTAATGCCAATTTGATTTCATATCACATGTCCAATGACTATAAAATTACAAAATTACTCTCTCCATTTATTTTTAGTTGTAAAATTTTGATTTGGCACAATTATTAAGAAAATAATTATTGGTATAGTAAGTTTACCATTTTACCCATATTAATTGATAAAGTTCCAAATATATTTACTCACTATAAATCGAGGGCATAATAGGAAAAAATTATCCCGACTTGAATTGTCAAAAAATGACAAGTGAAGGTGAAAATCAAATTATGAAATTTTTGACAACTAAAGTTCAATTGCATTTCTTGGTCAAATTAGCGAGAAGATGAATCAATATTGTTACTTTGAGCTACTTAGTCAATATCTCTAGAAACAACATCATCATATTTATATTTTGTGAATATTTCATTTTTTCTTTCTAATATAAATGGTTTAAAGGTTGGTAAAAAGTAATTAATAATATCAACTATAAATTTTATCTACATATGAAATAAATGATTATAATTTTTTTCTTATTTTTCTTTTTACAATAGCTAAGCTTGTAGGTCAACTTTTGTATTTAGAAAATGTAAAAGCATAATATGAAATTCTCAAATCATGAAGATTAAAGTACATGTGACATTAGTGTAATAGAGTTCATTTGTGACAGTTTCTGTTATTAGGTCAAGTTAATTTTGACTTTTTTAAAGCATATTACACATAGTCAAGACAAGGGTTTTTTCGAAAACAACCTCTTTATCTCTATGAAGTAGTGATAATGTTTGCGTACATTTTACCTTCCCAGATTTGACACATAGTTGAATACTACTTTTTTTATGTGATTTATCATGAGATTTTATTGCAACAGGTGATCATGAAGAAGTTACAATGGAAGAAATCATCTCTGAGAATGGAAGTGAATTAAAAGCTCCAATTTTGGTAAATTACAAATGGTGGATCCAAATGGCCATTTATTCAATAGTTGTTTTATCTACCCAAGCTATAGGTACACTCTTAGGTAGAGTATATTTTGACAAAGGAGGAAATAGTAAATGGTTAGCCACATTAACACAAACTATAGGCTTCCCAATTCTCATCCCTTTCCTCTTAATAAAACCCAAAAAAACTAATAAAAATACTGAAATAATTAAAAAACCATCTTTATTAGTAGTTTCTTCATTTTACACTTTGCTAGGTTTATTTGTAGCTGGAAATTGTATGTTATACACAATAGGTCTACAGTATCTCCCTGTCACAACTTATTCACTTATTTGTGCTAGTCAATTAGGATTCAATGCCCTTTTTTCCTACTTCCTAAATAAAGAAAAACTCACCCCTTGTATAGTCAATTCATTAGTAATCCTCACCATCTCTTCCTCCCTCCTCGTTCTCCAGAACGATGATTCTGGAGAAGGTATCAATAATAAAACGTCTAGACAAAAATATGTCTTCGGATTTTTGTCCACCGTGGCTGCCTCTGCTGGCTACGCGTTGATGCTCTCTGTAACACAAGTCGCTCTTCAAAAAATCTTTAAGAGGGAGAGTTTTCATTTAATCATAGAAATGTCACTTTACCAGTCGATATCTGCGACTATGGTAATATTAATAGGGCTTTTTGCTAGCGGGGAGTGGAAAAAATTGGAGAAAGAAATGAATGAATATGAATTAGGGAAAGTTAGTTATGTCTTAAACTTAATTGGGACTTCAATTTCTTGGCAATTTTATACAGTTGGTTCAATAGGGTTGATATTCAAAGTGTCTGCATTATTTTCAAATGTGATAAGTATATTAGGTTTGCCTGTGACTCCTGTTTTGGCTGTGATGTTTCTTCATGACAAGTTGAATGGTATCAAAGTGATGTCAATGTTATTGGCAATTTGGGGTTTTGTGTCATATATGTATCAACATTATCTTGATGATTTAAAGGACAAGGCTGCAAAAAAGGGTCAATTATTGGAGCTCTCTGAAGTTAATCTCATTGAAAGAAGTTAAATATGTTGTAATTTATAAATGGTATGACATTTTGTATTGTTGTATCGTTCATTAAAATCATAACTTTTCCACATCTCATGTTGTGTAAATATATGCACTTGTTTTGGGGTTAGTGGATGAATGTGTAATTATGTATTATTTGGGATTTTGTTGTTTTGTCCAGAGTGATATTTAAGATTGCAATTATATTTGCGCACACGCTGCACATTTTGAGGATTTATGTAATAATTTATCTTCAGCTGTGAAGTCTTACATCGGCAAGACGTAGAAGATATGTTGGGTAGATAAGTAAATAGATTTTACCTACTAGTAACGCCTTTTGAAGCTGAAAGGGCCTAGGCCGAAAAGAGACAATATCACTGGTGGGCTGGGATGTTACAGATGGTATCAGGATTACTGAATTTAGGTAAATTCTGATGAGGCGGAAAAAACTTTAGTGATGAGTCTAGATGAATCTCATAGGGTGGGGCAAATCTTAGCAAGGACATTGAATCCATAGAAGGAGTGTATGTAACAATTCATCTTAAGATGAGAAATTTCACATCGGCAAAACATAAGAGAGATGTTGGGTATATAAATAAACAAGACTTATCTACCAGTGACACATTTTAAATTGGTGAGGGCCTAGGTCCAAAGCGGACAATATCACCAGCGGATTGAGTTGTTACAGTATATAAGTAAACAAACCTAACCTACATCCAAAACGGACGATATCATTAGCGGACTGGTTGTTATAGTCTATCAAGCCGAAGTTGAGAGTTCTTATTCTGATCCAAGATGGGATCATTCTCATCAACACTAATTTTTACATGACTAATTTACTAATACTTTTGTGACAACAATCAAACTTGATTCTTCTTTTGGACCACAAGGAATCCAATGCTGGTCATTTTCCTAGTATCTGGCAAGGATTCAAGTGTAGAAATTTGTTTTATTTGATGTGAAATCAATAATTGGGGTGACTTGAATTTGGGCATTGGGCAATTTGCTTTGTTTGTCAAATGGTATTCACACCCATAGTGAAGTACTTGTCCATTTTTGACAAAGTTATTTCTTATCAAACCCCACTTGACCCCACCTAGTTAATTTCTTTTAATTTTATGAAGATTATTTATATTTAAAGAAAGAAAAGAATCAAGGAAAATTTGTTCTTATTAGTCATATTGCTTGAGATACTATGAAAACTCTATCCATGACCATGCTTTTTCCAACCAAACAATCGCACGCATTGCCCACAAGATGCCTAACACGAGTGCGTTATATACTTTTATTAGAAAAATGATGTATATCTATTTTTATCATCTAATAAGTATATACCTCGTTATCTGACAAATAATTTGTACACGATTTTTTAATGCTATATCCCTCGTTATCTGATAAATAATTTGTACACAATTTTTTAATGCTATATCCAAAATTAAGCAATATATTTGCCCTTTGGCCTAGCTTTAGAGTAAGGTGATGTAATAAAGCACTTCAAACTTTTTAAGAATTAAGCACTTCCTCTTTTGATCTTTATTTGTCTACTATATTAAAAATAAGTGTTCAATAATATTTGTTTACTTCATAAAATTAAAATATAATTTTACACTTGATTTTGAATTTACTCTTATTATTAATTGTAGTCATTTTCCTATTTATTATTTCTAAGGGTGATTTGTTAAAAATTATTGTTATCATTTACTATTTCTAATCTCTACGACAATCAAATAGTAAGCAACTATTGTTGGACAGAGGGAGTGACACACGACTAGGTTTGGTGGATCTCTACTCAGTTCAAACTTTTATTTGTTTCAGTGCATTTGTCACGCCCCGGGAGGGTACCCTAGACGTGACTGGCACTCAAAGACTATCGCTAGTCCCCAAGCGGAACCCTGAACCATGAACCCTGAACCCTGAACCCTGAACCCTAGTCTCATTGTCATCATTCCATCCATTCATATGCGGAAGAATCAAAAATAACCAACTATCATAAGATAATAAGAGTAATTGTCTCAAAGAAAGAGAACAGGGATAAAACAATCCCGACAACATCCATCAATCGTCTATATCTACAAAGCCTCTATAACTAACATCTAAGAAGGAACCATGACAGGCCATGGGTACCAAAAAATCAAAAGAAATACTATCATAAAGATAAATAAATAACCATCCTCCAAATACTGGGGAGGACTCACCACGGACTGGGATCAAAGCTATGAACCTCAACGAGTGGGTTGCTGAAGTCCTCGGTCTACCATATCTGCATCATAAAATGATGCAGTGTTAGAGAGGCATTAGTACGTGAAATGTACTGTATGTAAAACGGGTTAAAGAAAAGGAAACATTATAAAAAAAATCTCCCATCAATCACTCAGCCTCACCCTAGAGTAAGGGACAAGACTCTATCACCTCACTATCCATCAATCATCAAACCAACACATCACATCGAAATTCTATCATCATTAAACCTATCTGGGAGTTTCTTGGACCTACACCCATCACCTATGAGCCGGTGATGGTATAACGAACCGATATCGTTGTGGCATCCTCCCAGTACTTTGCCGAGGTAAAAGGGAGTACACAGGGGTTTATAAGAATAGTAAGTCCTCTTTTGAGACTAAGGAAACATCCGTTCTCACGGTCTAGTCCTCTTCTACGCTGACCACATAGGTAATGAGTGCGAGTAAGACTACTCATTTTTTATGCTCAATACTCCTCCCAAGACTCAACATGCTCATAAGTCTATCAATTCATCACGAATTTCAATTCCTCAACCTCTACGGGCAAGACCATCATTTCAAATTCAAGGGAATATATTCCTCTGACTTTATAAGTATATTTTCAGCTATCAAAGTCATCGACACTCATCACCTCAGTACTCAGACTCAATCAAACATCACGTTTAGACAATCAAGGCTCTAGACATCCCCCTAAGTTCATTATTCAAGTGTTTACAAAGAGAATTCGTAAGGGTTAAATCATAATCACATAGTAATGAAGATATAGTGTAAACTTTGTACATGATGATCATCAATGCAGGATGTAAAATTATAGTTTAAAGCAAAAAATCAAGAACTCAAGATAATATTCAAGAATTTCATGCTAATGATTAAGAAACTTTCAAGAATCACAATTTAAGACTTTTTAAGGATCAATTATACATCCTAACTCTATCTTGGGCACATGGAAGAACAATTTCAAGATTTTGGGTAGCCTTTACATACCTGGGAATGGAGATTTTCTTCGAGAATCAAATCTTCCTCACTTGTTTCTTCTTCTTCTCTCTTAGACTTAGCGTAAAAATCTTTGAAAAGGAATGGGTCTAAACCCTTTTGTACAAATTTACATTTTAAAATCGACCTGAAGATATGAAAATATATCAGGAAGGACAAAATTACCCTTCCCGAATTTAAAATAACAAAACCGCATCTCATACACTAGTGCGCGACGCGCAATAGTTCAAATTTGCACTTTTTCGTGAATTTTCAAAAAAATATAAGTGTGGTTCCGCGTCGCGGAAGAGGCGCGGAAATCTCACTATTTTAGGCTCTCTTTGGAAAAAATAATTCATGTTTTCTCGCGTTAAAGCCGAGTCGAGACCATTTTTCGACTCAGTTTTTCGCACTGATCGCAAATCTAGTCTTGAATTTTCAATCAAAGTTTGGGAAGACACATTGCGCGCATGATAAAGTTTAGGGGTGTTTTAGTAATTCACGGGGTGTTACATCATCTCCCCCTTGGAATCATTCGTCCTCGAATGATGAGTAAAGGTCGAACAGGGACTCGAATAACCTCAGAACTCATCTTATTCCTCACTCGGGAACACTCGAACTCTCATTATCCATCACCTATCTATCTTTGTCTTAGACTCGGGAATGAAGTAAAACAAGATATCAATTGAATGGAAGGAATCATTCGAAAAAGCTAAGGATAGGAGTATTTACCTTCGACATCATCATCATTTGGCACGAATAGATGCGGCTATCTGAGTTTCATCGCTTCTTCAGCTTCCCACGTAGCTTCCTCAAAAAATTGATTCCTCCATAAGACTTTAACGGAGGCTATCTCTTTGTTCCTCAGCTTACGAACATATCAGTCAAGAATCTGGATTGGAACTTCCTCGTATGCTAAGCTGTCTTTCACATCCGTACTCTCCACCGGAATCGCTAAGCCTGGATCCCCCAAACACTTCTTTAACATAGATACGTGGAACACCGGGTGAACTTCATCTAGCTCCGAAGGCAAGTCTAACTCGTAAGCAACCTTCCCAATCCTTCTTACAATCTGGTATGGCCCAATATAACAAGGACTCAGCTTCTCCTTCTTGCCAAATCTCATGACCCCCTTTATGGTTGGCACCTTCAAGTACACCCAATTATATACCTCGAACTCCAAATCTCTCCTTCTCATATTAGTATATGATTTCTGGCGAATCTGGGCTATCTTCGACCTTTCCTGGATGATTTTCACCTTCTCCATAGACTGGTGTACAAGGTCAGGCCCAATCAACTCAGCCTCACCCACCTCAAACCAACCAATCAGTGATCTACATCTCCTACCGTATAATGCCTCATACAAGGCCATCTAGATGCTGGCATGGAAGCTATTATTGTACGCAAACTCAATCAACGGTAAATAGTCACCCTAGTTTCCTTTGAAGTCAATAACACATGCCCTCAACGTATCCTCCAGGGTCTGAATAGTACACTCTGCCTGCCCGTCTGTCTAAGGGTGTAAATCGGTACTCAAATTTACCATAGTACCCAATCCCTTAGGAAAGATCTCTAAAATTGAGAGGTGAATTGAGCTCCTCTGTCCTAGGTGATGGACAAGGGAACCCCATGCAACCTCACAATCTCTCAAATATAAAGTCGGGCATACTCCTCAGCCGTATAAGTTGTTGTAACCGCCAAAAAGTGGCTGATTTCGTCATCCTGTCAAAAATCACCCATATTGAATCATGCTGCTTTCGGGATCTTAGTAAGCCGGTAATGAAGTCCATGTTGATCACCTCCCATTTCCACTTTGGAATTTTAAAGTTCTGAGCTAACCCACACGGTTTCTGATGTTCAACCTTAACCTGTTGGCAATTGGGACACTTGAAAATAAATTTTGCAATGTCTTTCTTCATCCCATTCCACTAATAGACTTCTCTCAAATCATGGTACATCTTGGTGGAGCCAGGATGAATGGAGTATCTCGTACTATGAGCTTCGAGCATGATTCTGTTTCGAATACTATCAACATTAGGTACACACAATCTTGCTTGATACCTCAATACTCCATCTCCCCCTTTTGAGAAAACCATCACCTTCTGCTTGTGAACCGCTTCTTTCAATTGGAGTAAGATAGGGTCTTGGTCTTGCTTTTCTTTCACCTCAGATACTAAGGATGATACAGAACCATTCTGAACATTGACCCCGCCTTCGTTGTTCTTCTCGAGCTGTACTCTCAATCGAGCCAATCTATGCACCTCTCTGGCTAGCTCTCTCTTCCCCTCCTTCACATGGGCAGTGCTACCAATGGAAATCCTGCTAAAAGCATCAGCAACAATGTTAGCCTTACTTGGGTAGTAGAGGATGCTTATATCATAATCCTTGAGCAACTTCAGCCACCCTCTCTGCCGCAAGTTGAGCTTTTTTTGACAGAAAAGAAAAGCCTCCACAAATCTATGGTAGTAACCGGCCAAACCCAAGAAACTTCTTATTTCTGTTGGAGAAGTTGGTCTTGGCTAGTTCTTAACCTCCTCAATCTTCCGCATATCCATTCGAATGCCATCTCCCGAAACAACATGGCCTAAGAAAGCCACCGACTTGAGCCAAAACTCACACTTGGAGAATTTTGCATACAATTCATGATCTTTGAGTGTTTGCAAAAGCACTCTAAGGTGATTAGCATGCTCCTCTTCATTCCTCGAATACACTAGAATGTCATCAATAAATACGATCATGAACATTTCAAGATATGGTCTAAATACCCTGTTCATCAAGTTCATGAAAGTTGCAGGAGCATTTGTCAACCCGAAGGACATGACAAAGAACTCAAAGTGGCCATACCATGTCCTAAAGGCTATCTTTGGAATATCACTTTCCCTCACCTTCAACTGATGGTTACCCGGTCTGAGGTTTATCTTGGAGAAACAAGCAATATCCTGAAGCTGGTCAAAGAGATCATCTATTCTTGGAAGAGGATACTTATTCTTTATGGTAACTTTGTTCAACTGCTAGTAGTCTATAGATATCCTCAAAGATCCATATTTCTTATGCACGAATAGGACAAGAGCACCCCAAGGTGAGACACTAGGCCTTATAAAAATTTTCTCTAATAAGTCTTTCAATTGCTCCTTCAATATTTAACTTTCTAGGGGCCATTCTATAGGGCAAAATTGAGATAGGTTTGGTCTCGGGGAGAACATCAATCCCAAAAGTCAATCTCCCTATCAGGAGGGACTCCGGAAAGATCATCAGGAAAGACGTCGGAAACTCATTCACTATCGGGACTAACTCAAGAGTAGGAGACTCAACATCATCAGACTTTACTCGCACGAGGTGGAG
>JAABOM020000049.1:14659182-14675607 GCA_011800125.2 Solanum clarkiae | reverse complement strand
ACAATTTATAGCTATATATTATAAGAGAGAGGAGAGCGAGATCGAGAGAAGTTAGATTGTATATGTATATTTATCAAATAATTGTATATATGTAATTGATATACATATATATTTGTATATCTGAAAAGTGAGATTGGAGAGGGAGGAGAGAGACGAATTGTATATGTATATTTGATGAATTAAATATGTATATTGTTAAAAATAATTGTATACATGCAATCGATATACATATATATGCATTTGTATATCTAGAAAGAGATTATAGAGAGAGGAGAGAGAAAATAGCAATAAAACTCTATAAATTGTATTTCTTTTCAAACTATAGTGGTATAATATAAATACATATCAAATGTTTGCCTAATTATATAATTTACCCTTTAGTATATTATATTAAAAATATTTCTCATTTATAACTATATAATTTTAATACGTCTATATTGCATGTATAATTCATTTTTATATATACTGAAGAATTTTTTTTTTTGTTATTAAAACAAACCTAATTCATTTTAAGACACTTGTAATACACTACATTGCATGCAACTTTTTTTTTTATTAATAGTGTAATACATTTTGTTACCTCGGTTTTAAAAAGAATGCCTTGGTTTGACTTGGCACGGAACTTAAGAAAATAAAGAAGACTTTCTGATTTTGTAGTTGTAAATTACTAAAGTTATGTAAATATACCAAAATGTCCTTTTATCTTGTGGCCTTCAATATGTCACGTGAAAAGTTGAAATTAAAATATTGCCAAAAAAGAAAAGAGGTCATTATTTTTTAAATGGATTAAACTAGAAAATAAGTCATTCTTTTTTAAACAAATGAAGTACTTGCATAATAATCTTTAATACATAGTGCAGTCTTTGTTAATCAAAAAATTTTAATATATAATACATAATATAATTATTATACATGATAAATATTTTCTAAAAATAGTATAACTAGATTATAAAATAAAAATATATTAAAAAGCAATAAATATTTTATTTTTAAAAAGCTCAAAAATATAATTATCTCGACTAAATTTGTAAATAAGTAGTCATACATGAGACCCATAATTAGGGATTTCATAAAATTACATAGGATGCCTATCAAACGTAGTGGTGTTGATCTTTTGCTTCTATAAGAAAAGTCTTTCAAAAATATCCTTTTTTCCATTTTAAGTTGAATCAAAGTAAACCTCTTATAAAAACATTTTTCGTGAGGACCATTTTTCAACATAACCCCTAGGATTTTGTTGGATCTTTTCTCAAACTTCATACATCAGCCCACCTTTACCTATATATTGCACAACTAAATGAATCAATAGCCCATTTACTTATAAAATGCAGCCCAATTAGTTTGGGCTCAGCAGCCTCAACTAACATTCTGCACTAGCTCACACACAATATCAATTGTTCCCTCCGTTTTAGTTTATATGAATTAGTTTGATTTGATACAGAGTTAAAAAAAAAAAAGACTTTTGAAAGTTATGGACTAAAATAAATCATACATCCCTCCATTCAATTTAAAGTGTAAAAAAAATTCTAATTTGATTTTCACTTTTACTTACCACTTTTAACAAATCAAGAAAGGACAATTTTTTTCTTTTATACCCTCAATTTATTGTCATTGAGTTAATGTCTTTGAAAAATATACTCCATGAGTAAATATATATGGAACCATTATCAATTAATAGGGGTAATATGGTAAATTTACGATACCAATAATTATTTTCTTAATAAGTGTGCCAAGTCAAAATTTAATAACTAAAAGTTGAACGGAAGGAGTAGATATTTATGTGGCAAGAATTCATTTCATTAAGGATAAATTGAGCATTTTAAGGTTAAATTATTACTAAATATAAAATTATATTTTGGGACAACTAAAAAGAAAAGTAAGTCATATAAATTGGGACAACGGGAGTAACTTTGATGGCATATGTTATTTGCATTCTTGTCATCAACACGTAGCTCAATGATGAAGTGACAAGACAATTTTAGTAATTTAGTTGACTCTCTATGTATATTAAATGGATTGACGATATTAAAAATTAATAGAACACATTATTAGCCACGTATTAATGATAAAAAGTTATTGATAAAATGCATTAAAAATAAATATTTTGATCAAAAATTGAATTTGTCAATGGTGTTATAGTCTGATGGCGTCATTTATTTGCTAACTCCTTATTAAACGGAAACTTTTATTAATTTTACACAAATTTGGTGTTGAAAAAGAGAAAAAAATAATACATAATTGATTTGAGAGGTAAGCATATTATTGGTGCTGATATAATGTGTGGACTTTTTCTCTATTATTGGGCTTCCTTAAAAAGTTCAAATATACATGACCCCAATTGTTTGGAAAATTATTTATTATTCCTTTTTCCCATTTTAATTGAATTTGTAAAGTAGTGCATACATATTGAGAAAAAAATATTTAAAAATAAAATTTACATTATATTTTCTACTATTTTTCTTTATAAAATCATAAATATATAGTGTAATTTATGTCATAAAAATATAAAAGTCCAATAAATAAAAGGGCAAATATGAAAAAAGTTTCAAATATTAACCTTGAACTTTAATTTGAACAATTCAAATATTTTAAATCTTGAAAAAAATCTAAAAATTTCAAATAATATGAGACGGGGAGAATACTAATAAAGATAATGACATGACCCCAATTCTTTATTTATTGGACTTTTTCTCTATTATTGTGTTATTATCAAAAGGTATCTGGACTTAATGTATACATTAAGGTATACAATTTCAAAAGGACTAAATTGTTTTTATTTTTATAAATGTGACGCCAACATGATCAGATAACTCCGTCCGCAGATAAATTATGTTGTGTTATGAAATTGTATAAAATAATATAAAGAAAAAAAAGGGGGAGAAGAGAGAAGATTTCTTATTGATCATTGATCTTGAATAATATTCAGATGTCTATTATAATGAAGGAAACCCTTATATTTATAGAAAAAACTAACTTGGTCTTTAAGTAAGAAACTAAATTGGTCTTCAAGTAAGATTCCTAACTCCTAAAGGAATCTACATAAATAGACATTCACCATAAATATAATATGTTTATAACACTCTTCCTTGAATGTCTATTTGCTAAATTATATGCTTCGTTAATGTAACGACCTGGCCCAGCACTGTGAAGTATTGTCCGCTTTGGACACCGTAGCGACAGTGCCACGCGTACCCGCACGGATTTGTCCTCTTGGGTTACCCCAAAAGGCGCCTCACAAGTTAGATCCAAGCCTCTACTAATATAGCCCAGGAACTTCCCCTTTTCTGCCGATGTGGGATTCGCCTAAGTGAGCCAGGAAACACCACTGCACTCACCCCCCGTAGGGACTCAGCGTCCTCGCTGAGGTTTGCCCCACCATCGGACGAGTCGAGAGTCGGTTCTTGCAGTGGTCTTCCCTGGCTCACTTAGGCGAATCCCACATCGACAAAAGAGGGAGAGTTCCTGGGCTATATTAGTAGAGGCTTGGATCTAACTTGTGAGGCGCCTTTTGGGGTAACCCAAGAGGACAAATCCGTGCGGATACGCGTGGCACTGTCGCCACAGTGTCCAAAGCGGACAATACTTCACAGTACTGAGCCAGGTCGTTACAGTTGGTATCAGAGCCGACTCTCTGCTAGTACGGTGGTGGGGCAAACCTCAGCGAGGACGCTGAGTCATGTTGAGTTTGGAACCTTACATGTGCGTACGCGTTTTCCCAGGCTTGCCTAGGAGGAACAAAACTTTGCAGCCCTGTGTGCCAAAGCAGACAATATATGCACGTGTGGGGCCGATCATGACATTTAAAATCTTACTAGATAAAATCCTGTAGGAAAAAATTTACTGAAGGAAAAAGAGTACACATATCTAATAATATGCATTATTTGATGCCTTATTAAAAACCTTACAAGGAAAATCCAATGGGACAAAACCTTGTGAGGAAAAAAGAGTACATCGCGTATTAACTCCCCCTAATCAGAACATCAATCCAAGAACTTGAATCTTCGCATCCCAATCTTGTGTACCATCTTCTTGAAAGTTGCAATTGGTAGAGACTTGATGAACAAATCAGCCACATTGTCACTTGAACGAATCGGTTGCACATCTATATCACCATTCTTTTGGGGCTCATATGTACAGAAAGCTTTGGCGAAATGTGTTTTATTTTCTCATTTATGAATTCTCCCTAGGGTCAAAGAGTCTTGCAAGTTCCTCACTTTAACTTCTTTAAGCACAAAATTTATTGCCTTTTGAAAACTCTTCAAGAGTTTCAATTTAAGTTATCAACTTGCATAACAATATGAAAGATTCTTGATTTATTTAATCAATATGTGAATTATAAACAAGTATTCAAGAACTCATATATGCTTCATGTATTTTAAATCCTTCAAATATTTCAATCTTTCATATCAATTTTGCCTAGTGACAATATTCAATATTAAATACATGACATTTTCTAGTGTCTAGATTGAAAGCAAATAAGCTTTGCGCTTACCAAGATGCATCATTCCACTTGATAATTAGAGCATGCTTTTATATACCGTAGAGCTTAGATCCTTATAATCTTTTACAATATTGCGCTATATTGTATCAAAGATATCATAGATAAAATATTTCTTTTGTCAGTTTGCAATGTGACATAACTTGTTGAGATGTTATCATTTCATTATTTTCAGGTAGCTACCCCTCTCATGAGGTTTCATGAAGTGTTATGTCATAAGTTATTCAAGAGCGCATTGCTTCTTTATTATGACCATTTGATCATTTGCTCCTTTTCGTTTCAAGAATTATCTTATTTGGAATCAATTGCATTTTTCATGCATGTCGTAAACTCTGTCCTTCATGGACATTCAATAAGAGTATTTCAACTCTTAGTTTATTATTATCTCCCCCTTATATTAGACAAACTAACAGATATTCCAATCTATATTAGAAAATTCATCTTTTATGCATCATGGTATATTTATTAATCATATGTCGCATATCAAAATTATTAGATGGAAATTATATGGCCCCTGAACATAAATCAATTAAGGGAGAAATTGATCATATTATATTGGATTGATGTATACATTTTATGTCTACAATTTGTCATATTTTAAATCATGAAGCTTTGTTCTCATAAGTAATGATTGATCATTTATCAAAATCATTTAGTATCAACCAGTTTAGATATTTATCAATATTATCAAGATAAATTATCTTGATTACGTATTCTGAAAGTTGTGTTCTTAACTCAATTATCTTGGACAAATAATTTTGCGAATGTCAAACTTTAGGTTGACAATAAATGCACATGTGATCACCTTATTGATGCATCATTTATAATATCACATGACAGTGAATGAGCCCATATTCACCTTTTATAATTTTAGAATTTTTGTAGTTCTTACGCACAAATAGAAGCACATTGATCAATATGAGACAATGATAGATCTTTTAATATCATCGTCTTCTCCTCCTAATTTTGAAAAAAGTGTCTTATCAAATCAACAATCTATAAATCGAGCATTGAACACATCTCGAGTTAATGGTTCAAGATAGCAAATAATAGAGGGTGATTCAGACCCATCATATATTCCTAATCTTCTTTAAAATCTCATTTTTATGGAATGCGATGGTGCCATAGACACATATACGACACATCCAAAAATTCTTAGATGGGATATATTAGGTTCTTGACCCAAAATCAATTGCAAAGGAGAATGCTTATAATAATTTTTTGGTTTGAGACGAATAAGTGTTGCAGCATACAAAATTCCATGTCCCCATATAGAAGTGGGCAATCTAGTTTTCATAAGTAATGGTCTTGCTATCAATTGCAAGTATTTAATTAATGACTTGACAAGGCCATTTTTAGAATGAACATGAGCAACATAATGTTCAACTCTTATCCCAATGGATAAACAACAATCATTAAATGCTTGGGATGAAAACTCTGCAGCATTATCAAGGCTAATGGACTTAGTCTGATTATCAGAAAATTGTGTCCGTGATCATATTATTTGTACCAATAACTTTGCAAATGCCAAATTACAAGATGACAATAGGCACACATGATCAAGACCATCTAGATGAAGCATCTATTAGGATCATAAAATATATAAACGTCCGTGGGTGAATAGGTCCATAAATATCCCCATGTATACGTTCAAAAAATGCAAGGCACTCAATCTCAACTTTCGTCGGTGATGGTCTACAATCAACTTGCCTTGATAACAAGCAGTACAAAAAAATTCACCATTTAAAAGAACCTTTAAGTTTTTTAATAGATGTCAGTTTGAATTTTCTTTAATTCAAATTATTAAAAGTTCTCATTCTTCATGAATGGAACACAATCACCTTAGCATATCAATTTATGATAACTTAGTACCTCATTCCATGTTTACATGCATTATTCAATCACTTGTCTTATTTCAGACATTATGCATTGCTACCACATTCACTTTAAAGAATGGAGCATTTTAATGGAATATATTTTATGACTTTTCACGAAAAACACATTATTTTGCTTTAATCATCATTACGTCATTAGTATGGTGCATTGAGACTTGAACCCAACGTCTTTTCCATATAAATGCGTCTTATGCCATAAATTGATGGGGCTTAAACCCAACATCTTTAACTGTGAGATATTCATATTTTCAAATTCATCAAGATGATGACACAAGAATATCGTAGCTTTAACACAATTTTATTTTGATACTTTATTTTCATTCTTTAATGATGTCTCCAAGACATCTAGCATCCAACACGCATGAAGGGTAGTTTTTGCCCAAACTATGAAAGTCAACAAACTCAAGTTTCTCAAGGTTAGCCATATGAATAAAGATAAAATAAATAAATAAATAATACTTTAACCTTGAAACTTAACCTTTGATCAATTTTAACACGGTAGAGTCTTGTGCTGACAAGATTAGTCATATCAATGAAGATAAAACAAATAAATAAATAATACCTTATCCTTGAAGCTTAACCTTTATTCTTTAAGACGATGGAGTCTCATGCTGATAACGTGTTATGAAATTGTATAAAACAATACAAAGAAGAAAGTAGGGGAGAAGATAGAAGATTTCTTATTGATCTTGAATAATATTGAGATGTCTGTTACAATGAAGGAAATCCTTATATTTATAGAGAAAAACGGACTTGGTCTTTAAGTAAGAAATTAAATTGATCTTCAAGTAGGATTCCTAACTCCTAAAGGAATCTACATAAATAGACATTCATCATAAATATAAAATATTTATAACATGTTGTATTTTTTATATTCATTAGAAGTACTCCGTCTATCCAACTTTACTTGGTCCCTATACTATTTTGGGATATCCAATAATACTTATCCAACAATATTTATCGATTTTATAAAATCAAGAGATAATTTTACACTTAGTTTCTAATTTACCTTTTTATTAATTATAG
Source organism: Solanum clarkiae (assembly GCA_011800125.2). Taxonomy (NCBI): domain Eukaryota; kingdom Viridiplantae; phylum Streptophyta; class Magnoliopsida; order Solanales; family Solanaceae; genus Solanum; species Solanum clarkiae. The sequence goes on along the minus strand of JAABOM020000049.1, from coordinate 14,668,188 downwards.
TTATTTCTATATTATATTTTTTAAGATATCATATTTATTATATTTAAAGGATAATTTAATAAAATTATTACATCATTTATTAATTCTTAATCTCTATGTTAAGTCAATATAGACCAGGACGAAGAAAGTATTTGGAGATGAGATATGATGATTTGCACTTATTTTCTTGTTCATTGGGCCACGTGAAGAGACTAATTATACAAATAACTATTTACTAAAGTCACTCGCAAATAACTTTCATTTTTTCCCTAAAAGTCAACTTAAAATTACTACTATTTGTGATGAAAGAAAAAAAAGTTATATGTCCTTTCGCCAATATAAATAACACAATAATGGATTGGTGGTGTTCTCATCACAGATTTCTTGCTTTCGACATATGATTTTATATGAGGTGATTCATGTGATACTAATTAGTCACAATCTGTGTTATTTTAACTTTGAAAATGAAATTTGATCAAAAAAATAAGCAGACATAACAAATTTGTCTACAAATATTTGCAAAATTCGAACTAAGGTCATTTGTTTTACATAATGTTGAATCCATCTATTTACTCTTCTACACATAATTAAAGAACGACAACATCAACAACTAAAGATTAATACCAAGCTAAGTATATATTATGAATTAGTTCTTACTACTATATATTCAGTTCACTCGATTTAAACCTTTTATTTTTTTTTAAAAAAAAATTACAGTTGCCAATAATTTGAATTTCTAACAAGCTCGTCAAAGCTATCGCCTATTAATTGGAATTTTCCTCAGTCGGAGGCAAAACTGACTCCCTCTAAACCATCCTTGGAAGAATAAGGAAAGAGAAGGGAACGGGAGTTCCTTGCCTTCTGTAGAGGAGATTTCTGTTTTCCACATACATACAATTAGCGACTTTAGCTAATACTAAATCTAACATAAACTTAGAACCATGACTCAACCTTAACACCAATAGTCTATATATGTGTTACCACTTGTATTATATTATAGTTTTTTTGTTCTGTCATGTAGATTAATATAAGGTTACATGATTACATGCCTTTAGTAAACACTCGTTTGATAGGATGTATAAGAGTTATGTCAAATAAAACGTATTGTTAATGCTTATATAAATTAACCTGAAATTATATTAGTCATGCAATGTATTTTTTATGTATTGTTTGGGTTAATGTGTGTTAGAAATTAAATGCATGTATTCAAATCTTTTACATTGCTAATATCATAAAAATTTATCAATTTGCTATACATAATATTAAATAAAGTGCATAACTAATGAATAATTAAGTTCATTAGTTATCCATAGGTTAAAAAATTGTAAGCAAATAAGATAGTTATATACAAAGTTAATACATCCTTTTTTTTTTATTTGCCAACTCTAGCTACTTTTATTTCGTTCTTATAGTAAATGTCAACCATATTTGTATACTCCATTTTCTCAAATTATTAGTAATGATAGTATTTTGCGGGGGCGGCAAAATTAAGCCCATTTAATTATTAGTTCAACACATCTCAATCCAACTCATTTCAACCCATTTAAAATTGGGTTGATATGCAACTCGAATTAATTCGAAAGAGATCTTGTTAAAATATTTTCAAAATACTTTTCTTTTCAATTTGATATGTTTTATATAGCCATAATAAAGAAAAATACAATTTGATTAAGTACTAAAATATTGAAAAAGAATAAATAAAATAAGTAAAACTTAGTAAAAATTGAGCCGGGTTGAGTCTTGACCCACTCTATAACCCGTTGAGTCAACCCTTTTTGACCTAAGCAAATTTGGATTGGATTGGATTGGGTCTTGACTTATTTTGTGTATTGACCCATTATAATCCGTTCAAATTTGAGTCAATCCGCCCAATTGTCACCCCCAATATTTTGACAACTATATATTCAGAAAATTCTTGAAACTATAGTACTAGTTGCTTATCAAACATGAGTTGACTTTTTTATTAACGTAAATTAATGTGACTGATTGGATCGATTCACTAAGTTAGAATCAGTTCCTTTTAAGGAAACTAATATTCTCACGTACAATGAAGGAGAAATTCCTATTTTTATTAGTCAAAATGAAATAGTCATCAATTCTGATGTGATAAAAAACATTAACTTTTCTTTTAAGGAAAACAACATTAGTTTTAGGAATATTATGCGTGGTGGCAAACAATTTTTCTCGCTTTTCGTTTTCCCCAAGTTTTTATTTTGATGGTCGATTAAATTTAATTGATTTATTTGATTAAATAGAGAATTAGAAAATAGTCGATTACATCTTAAACTTGGTCATCTGGAAACTTAACTCAGGGGAAAATGTAAGAAATGGAGAAAAGTTTTCTCTGCATACATGCTTTGATTATAACTTACAACAATCCCACACAAGGAAAAAACTATGGAGGGGAAATAAGGAACGTATTTACATAATTAACCCTTCTGTAATTAGGTAAATACCTTATTTACCAATCTGTAATAAAAATTAAATTTGATTTTCTTCTTCTTCATCATTATCTGTAACCCTTGCTGAACCTCCAAACCTTGCTGAATTTCCAACCCTAGCTGAATCTCCAACCCTCAAAGACCTAAGTGATTCCTGAGGCAACTCGCTTCGATATTTCTGCACAACCAATACTGATGCCGCTGTGGGAATCTCACCGGAAATCAATAAATTCCCCAATGGCCCCAATTCTGGACAATCATGACTACTCCTTATACCAAATGCCGAAACCAATTGTCCCTGCGGCATCCTCCCAACAATGAATAAATTACACTTTTTATAATCACGAATAGCATCTATAGTTTCCGCAACATCCTTCACAATTCTCTCCTCAAAGATAACAGAATCGTCACCGCTTGATTTCTGCTTCAGATCCGCGAGAAAATTCTCGTCCTCTTCTGACTCCGGTACGTGACCGGAGCTCTCAACGATGTCCACGTGGACACTCGTCCCGACGACCTCCGGGGCGATTACGAAACGGACCACGTTTAATGTAATGCCAGGGTGCTCCGCGACACGCATGCCGTAAGCAAGCGCTTCGCGGTCATCGTGGCCCCCGAAAAACAAAACCAGGACCTTATAGTCAACTTCGCTAGCGGAAACATGAGATGCACCACCTAGCCCTCGGTCAATCAGAATTCCTATTGAACACGGTGCGTGTTCAAGGACTCTCCGGTTCACGTTTCTGAGATCACTGCGTGTCGTTTCAAAATGTCCGTCTAGCCTCTGATGTTTATGGAAGGGTAGTATTATCATCGAAACTCTTTTTCTCTCCGCGGTAGCAATTATGTCTTCATGCATGCTGGCCATAGGGGAGATTGCTGTGGTGGGTCTTATTGACACTTTACTAAGCTGTCCGAATGTCTCAAAAGCGACAATGACTTGGTTCGATTCGCCTGCTTTCCCTTTATTCAATAAGGGGAGCCCGTTCTTTCGGGCCTTGTGGACCATCAGAATTGCTGAGGGTCTTTCTGTAAGTTCCAAGAGGTGCATCGCGTAGACGCGGAGTCCTTCTTTCTTCTCCGTTCCACGAGAGGCTTCGATGAGATTTATGAGTGTGGGAATGTTTCTTGTGCCGTGGAAACATGTCATGATTCGGAGTTGCTTGCTTGTGTCTTTCCTCATTATTGTTCTGTGCTTGTACTCTGTTACCGCCATTTTGGCTGGCTTGTATGTGGCTATGACTAGTGGTGTTGTCATGAATGTTGTGAAGAGTGCCATCAACACCATTATGGCAAATATTTGATCGTTCAATACCTGCAAAATTAATACATCAGAATATATTGTTTAGTTACTTGATGGTGTTTGATTGACCGATCACTATGTCTAAGACAAAACGAAGTATGCTAAAACTACCTTTACAATATGTAATCTTAAGTATTAAGATGACATTTTATAGCGCTGGGTATGTCGTTAAGGTATTGTTTTTGAGACGAGAAAATGTCATAAAAAATGAAACGGCTGAAACTAGTTAAAATGAAGCTTACCCCTTTATCTTTGCCAATATTAAGGACGATGAGTTCCACTAGACCTTTAGTATTCATCAAGAAACCAAGCGCAAAGGATTCTTGAACAGATATCTTGCACATGAGTGATACAACAACAGTACCAGCAATTTTCCCAAAACATGATGTAGCTATAACTAGAACAAGAAGACCCCAAGATTGAGCTCCTTGAATGGTAGCTACATTTGTTTTCAATCCACTAGACACAAAGTATAACGGAAGGAATAACCCTGAGACCAAATCCTCCACTTTTTCGACTAGAGCACCTGCAAATGGACCATCTTTTGGTACAAGAACCCCAACCACAAAAGCCCCAAATAAAGCATGAATGCCAATAGCATCAGTGGCAAATCCCGCGGCTAAAACAATTGCCAATGTAGCACACACATATAACTCATTCACTGGCTCTCCCTCGGGACATTGCTTTGCCATCCAATTGAATATAATTGGTGCAATTAATATGCAAAGCAGGATAAACCCTGCCCCACACAACAGGACCCACAAAGAAACAATCGGAGAGCCCGAACCTGCCAGATCACAGACGCGTATTCAGAATTTAAATATTTATATTTATAGAACTACGCACAATCAAAAACAAAATGTTGCACACGTCTCTAACCTGAAAGTGCAATAGCAAGAGCTAGTAGAATCCACGCTGCCACGTCATTAACTGCCGCGGCAGACATAGCCATTCGACCAACATCAGTTGTCAAGAGCTTGAGTTCGGCTAAAATACGAGCCAAGACGGGGAAGGCAGTGATAGAAAGGGCAACTCCCATGAACACTAGAAAGGGGGCTTGATTAACCCCTTTGGCAATTGTGGATCGGAGAGCAAAAGATGTCCCAATTCCCAATACAAAAGGGAGAGAAATTCCAGCTAGGGCAATACATAGAGCTTTCTTTCCTGTCCGACGAAGAGATCTTGGGTCTAACTCAGTTCCAACCAGGAAAAGAAAGAATAAGAGGCCAAGGTTGGCCAATGTGTCCAATACTGTGAGGCTACTTGGTGGAAATATCGTGTGCAGATACTGTTGGTTGCGTCCGAGTGCGGATGGACCCAGTAAAATACCTCCCTACCAAAAAAAAAAAAAATAGAAGATAAAAATTAATTGTTTATTTTTCTTGAATGGACACAAAAGTTCTCTTGGCAGAATTTGTTCGAACAGAGGCGAATCTAAGACAATAAGTTAATCACTTGATCAACATGCATGTTGGTTTTGGTTTGAATTGTGCACATGTATACAATACTAATTTATAATGTGTACTTTAAAATTTTGGATTTGCTTTTGACACTAAAAAGTTACTATTCAATAAAAAGATTTTATGAAACCATATTAAGTTTTATCAAAATTTATCAAACTCATCAGTCATCACCTTGAATATTATCAAAAAATTAAACTAAGTTTTATTGTTTTAAAATTGATTCTTTCACCATCCACCTTAACTACTATCTACTCCCTTCACTTTTAATTGAAAAAAAGAAGATACTTTTCACAGGTGATGCGGAGGGATCTGAAGAATCTCCTCTATTATAAAATTTCTGTCACCATTTATATTATAAGTCCATGGTGCAAAGTCGATATATATGATTAAATTGATTTAGGATATTATGATTTTCATGTATAAAATTTATTTTGTGGACAACATTTTCCCAAGTCGTTTAGCAATAGTCAGGTTAAAACCTACACGAGGTACGTTTTTAAAAAGAAACAAATACAACAACATTACCCCAATGCCACAAAGGCTCTCGCCCATTGCGGGATAAGGGGGTTGGATGTACACAGCCTGACCTCTATATTTAAAAACATAGCACGACTGTTTTCGGTTTAAAAGGAAACAAATAAGAATAAATAATAAAATGGAGTAATATGCACTTTCTTAATTAAGGTGGACTTTAATTATTTTATTAAAATAAGAAAACCATAGGTGCATGAGTCGATGTGGTATACCAATCATTCTACGCCAAATTCGTTCTTTGAACGTGGAGGCAGCAATGATAACAATTAATTAATTTGTTAAAATATGCTCTGCGGAAAAAGTGAAATACTCCTCCCATTTATTTTTTAGTAGTCATAGTTTTTATTTTTAGAACAAACTATTTTCAAATATATGAAAGAAGTTGCAATCATTAATATAATTTTTGAATATCTAAATTTTTATTTTAAAATATTAAATTAATTTAATCTAATTTAACTTTAAAAATTAGTCACGTTGATTTTTGAAAAGAAGCGAGTATAAAATAAACTAATTAAAGTATTCATCTAATGAAGTGAAAAAATATATATGAGAGCTAAAGAAGGAGAAGTTAAAAATACCGACTAGCTTAAGCTATGAAAGAGAGAAGATAACATAAAAGAAAAAAAAAACTTACAATAATCTCAGCAACAACGCGCGGTTGTCTTAATGGACGGAGAAGATAGGCGAGGAGTCGGGTGAGTACAAGCACCAAGCATATTTGTACAATCACCAAAGGGAGTGAATAATGGAGCGGATTATCCCCTTGTAGTAGTCCGCTAGAGGTAGCGTGCATTGGTGACGAATCACATTTAACCACCATAGTGGAATATGAAATTAATAACTGGAAAAATAAGATAGATTATCCGCTAAAACTTGATAAATAGTTGGGGAATAAAGACTTACTCCTCCAAAGAGTGAGGAACTAAGACTTTTGCAATTAAAAGAGTTGTGTGTCCTACATAGGCCCTTCAACTCATGTATTTATATGGAACCACCAAGTTATCATTTTCCAATTATATCCTTGGGATAAATCTAATAAGTCAACCATGTTAAAATAATTATTTTAATCACATCATCTTTAACCTAAGTTTCTCTCTCTGGTTTTCTTTTTCTTTTTATTAATTTCTAGTATCAACTTTTTTATTTTATTTTTCTTTTAAATGGATTTGTTTTCTGTAATTATTTTTAATTCCTCCAGGATTGGACCATTGAGATTGAGTGGCTGTCTCCTGGTGTTTGGACACGTTTGATGTCAACATATTTTAAAGAAATAATAATTTAAATTTTATTGCTCCTATTTTTTATATCATCTAAATCTAGAAAAATAAATTAGCAATTAATAACAAAAATAAAATAAAATAAATATAACGTATTAAATTTATTTTTTAAAATAGACATATTGTGGAGTTTGAGAAAGTAAACACTTGGCCCAATGACAATAACTTAGACAACAAAGATAATATATCAAGTGTTACACTTCAAGTTTTTATACCAACACTTTCACTCCGTAGCTTCTTAACATTCACTAGAAGAAAAAACAAAATTTGAATACGTAAAATTATTATAAGAAAAGGTGAATCAATTTTTTTTCATTTAAAAGAAGTGACAAATCGAGATCATAGAAGCTGTAAAAACGAGCTAGTCCAGCTCAAATCTTGCAGTCCAAGGAATTTAAAAGACTAAAATGATTTGACCTTTTATTTATCTTACAATTTTAATTATTTTAATTCAAATTATATAATATTTTTCATCGATCAAGCCTTAAGGATCAAAAACTTAATTAGATTAGACTTATAAATTACTGGGGCGAAGTTGTGTCGATCCCATGGACTGGGGTCCATTCCGATGGCTCTAATTTTGACAAACATGTGAGATTTATATTTTAAAAAAAACATAAAGAGAGGTCAACTAAAGGTTTTTAAATAAATTTTAATTTCTCAAAGAGAAATATTCCAAAACGTAGAATCTGAAAGTGGGGCGGAGTTAGTGGAGGTGGGACCCGAGAAGTGGGGGAAAACTTTAGATTAAAGCACGTTGTAATAAAATTTACGAGTCAATTAAATAAGAAAATAATTTCGTTCCACAATAATGCACCATATTGGCTTCTATCATCCCAATTTCATTTTATTTATATGCATCTATTGATGTCAAATATATATAATTTAAAAATCACTTAATTTTATTTTATAATTAAAAGGTTACTCAGTTTGGAGTGCTTCACTTGGAAATTAACTCATCTATGTTTTAGAACTAAAGTTACTCAACTTTTCATATTTTACTTAAGAACGCGATCTAATTAGGAATACAAAATGGATAAGTTATTTGGGTATTCATTATATTCATCTATTTTAAATGAGTTGGATATCCAATCCATTTAAGATGAATAAAATAAGGATAAAGCTCAGATTTATCCATTTAAAAATGGGTAATTTAATTGGTAAATATGGATAAAAGAGATTCATAAAGTAAATGAACCTTTTATTGGAAGAAGTTGGGGTGATTGAGAGTAAGTAAATTTTTTTGGAATTTTTTAAAAAGTAAATTAATTTTTTATTGGGAGGAAAAAAAATAATTTTTTAAAATATTTGGGGTAGAGGTGTGGATCGGTCGATTCGATTCGATTTTATACGTTATTGGTTCGATTTGTCAATTTTTTATTTTTAAATGTGTTAAGCCAATAACAAATCAATAAATAATTTTTATTGATCCTCAATTTATCGATTTTTAGTTCTAAACGGTTCAATTTTCGCTTTACCCGATAAGAATGGTAATGAGAATTTGCCTTAATAAAAGCAAATGGAGTACGAAAGAGTAAAGATTTAAGACTAAATACTAAATGGTAACTAATCACTTAAGTACGGTAAAGATTGAAATAGATAAAGTACTGTTATAGTGTCCTATTACTATTAAATTACTAATATTTAACATTTACGAAGGGATAAAATAATAAATTATTATATCGATAACTTAATAGTAAAAGTCGATATCGAACCGACACTCCAATATATATATTTTTTAAACCATTAAAAATTTGATAACCTGATAACCAAATACAATAAATCAATGATATTTTTATCGGTCGATTTGATTTTTGCACACCCCTATCTGAGAGTAGGGATGGAGTTGTAAAAAAAATTATAACTTTTTAAAATAGTACATTTTTTTTGGGTAGGATAGGGGGTAAGGAGACATTCGGGGCGCGGGGGGCGCGGGAGTAATTAGAGGTAAAATTTTTTTAAGGTTTTTCTTTTCAAGAAAATAAATTGATTTTTTAAAATTTTTTTGG
>JAABOM020000049.1:14627480-14652097 GCA_011800125.2 Solanum clarkiae | reverse complement strand
TCAAAAACGTTTAAAAATAAAATTAATCCCCGACAATTAAATTGACACCATGGCGGGTAAAAATTGGGTGTCAACAATGTTTTTGAAAAATAAACTAAGTAAAAAGGAAATCACGAGAGAAGAGTACAAGATTGATAAATAATTGTCTACATTTAATGTTTTTGTTAAGGAAAAAAGCTCAAATATGTTATTGAACTTTAGAAAAGACTCATTTATGTTATTTATTAAAAGTTGGCTAAAGGTGCATTTATACCAATTTTTTAAGTTAACTTCAGTTTTGTTAAATCATCCAAACAACTTTTAGCATTTCTCAATTGAAATTTTAGACGAAATATGCTCTTTTTGCTTTGTCTTTTCAATAAAACATGAAGAACATCACGAACTCCAAATTATCAACTTTCTTCAATTTTTCAGGAAATTACCTCAAATTTCATAAATAGTAGCATCCATATACCTAAACTTAATATCTTTTGAGCTTGAATTCAATTTTTTTTTTTAAAGATAGGCTCAAATAGTACTAGGATTTTTCTTTTCCAAAAAGAAGACGGAAATTAGTTGCAAAATTTTTGTTGATGTTTTTTAGACTAGATCTTTAATTTTTTTCTAGTATTTTGTTGAGTCTATTTCAAAATTTTAAGCGATTTTTGTGGAAAACAACAATCTACCATAAAAGGATTTGAAATTTTGAAGAAAAAATTAAGATTGCATTGTTGAGTTATGTTGAATTAAAGTTCAAATAATATGAATTTTGGTATCTAGCTAGTAGGGACACTACTAATAAAATTTATGGTAATTTTATAAAGAATTGAACCGAATTGAAAAAGTTGAAAATTTAAAGTTCTTTGTGTTTTTCATGGGTTATGGGTGGTCTTGAGGAAAAAGGAGTAAGTAGACTTTGGTTGATTCAAAACTCAAATTGAAAAGTATTTAAAATTGTTTGAGTGTTTTTGCAAGATCAAAACTAAAAAATAATGATATAGATGAACATGCAATAATCACATAGATAAGTTAAATTCTTAACAGAAGACATAAATAATTCTTTTTTTAAAATTTAATGATATCTTTAAACATTTTATTTTATTTTAAATTGATACAATTTATCATAATTAAGTAACTTGATGTAGCATATGTATCAAAAACATTGCGTAATTATATTAGTTTGACGTAAACATTGGATAAGTTTGTTTCAACAAGACTTGTCGTTTAAAAGCATAACACCACTTAGTTCCACTTTTTGCTTTTATTATTGTCCCTTTAAACTTTCCTTCCCTTTCAACCTTTTTCCTTTTGTTAGTTTTGGTGGAATGCATTATTTGTTATACTTTTATTTGTGATAATGGGAAATAAATGGGGTTACCAACTCATACTCAAGTCAACCTTGTAAGTGAACAGCTCCAAAAAAAAAAAAAAAATCACATGGTGGAATTCATATTTAAATTACTCCAGGAAAATCTTCTAGATTAATTAAGTTGAAGTAATAAGTATATTAAAATTGAATAATTAAATAATGCCCACGATTATTCTTGATCATTGTATGATTACATTAATTGGACAATCTTGACTTTTGATGATTCTGCATTGATATTATTTGTTTGGTGGAAATTTGTTGTGCCAAATTATTACATGCTAGCTGTATCTCAGTATCTCAAACACTTAAAACATAGGAGTAATTTGTTTAATTAATAAAGTGGAATATATAAATGGAGAAATTTTCTTTTTATAACGAAGTCAATATTATTTTTTATGTATAGGGTTCTCAAATTTGTGTAGATATGTGTGCTATAAGTATCTCACACATGTATTTATATTAATAACTAACTAATGTACTCTAATTATTTTTAATTCATACTAACAACAACAACATACCCAGTAAAATCCCACAAGGGGGTCTGAGGATAGAATGTACGCAGACCTTACCACTACCATAGAAGTAGAGAGGTTGTTTCCTGAGAATCCTAATCTCAAAACCCGTAAGCAAGAAAGAACTAGATACAAAAGGAAGGGAAGGGAACAGAAAGAGCGACTAATAATGACATTACGCAAATAAGATAAACTAACACATAATACGACAAGTAATGAGAATACAAGACAAAAAACACGTAACTCTACCATTAGCCTGCTACTCTAATTCGCGACCTCCACTTTTTTCTATCTAAGGTCATGTCCTTAGTAAGATCGAGTTCCGTCATATCATGTCTAATCACCTCCCCCCAGTACTTCTTCGGTCTACCTCTACCCCTCCGAGTATCTCCTAAAACCAACCTCTCGCACCTCCTAACAGGATCATCAGTACTCCTTCTCTTCACATGTCCAAACCATCGCAATCGCGCTTCCCTCATCTTTTCGGCCACCGGGGCCACCTCTAGCTTCTCCCGGATGGTCTCATTTCTAACCTTGTCACTCCTAACTAAAAAGAAAAAGAAATTTAATACGACTTTTAGGCTGTAATTGATAATACTCCAATATCCATCCCATACTAGTGAATTACTATACTAAAAATAGTTATTTCATATTTGCTGATAACCTAAAGTATTAACTTTTTTTTTCATATTATCCTTGCAATTAATTCTTTTAGAAAGTGTGTACACTTGTTTATAATGTTCCAAAGAAGGTTTGAATCAATATACTACTCTCTTATCTCCAATTTCTTAATATACGTGTAAAATGAAGGAGAGTTAGAATTTTCTATGAAATCTACCTTCTCCACCAACTCAATACAATCATAGAGTATACTCTTAACCCTACAAACGATGATATAATATTGTATATTAGTTAAGTTGGTTGACATAATTAGCTACAAATAGCAAATACAGCTCATGTTCCTAACCCAACTTGTTATCAAGTGGGAAAAAAGGTGACTTTCAACCAACCAAGGTTAGGTTTGACTGAATTGAAATTTTTTATTTACAAGAATAGTTTTACATGTAAATAGTCTTGAAATTTTGAATTCGTGTATTCTTAGAACAAAATTTCACATTTAACAAATATGAAACAGATGAAGGTAAAAGAGATCAAAATTATGAAGTGTAAGTTACAGAATATGGAGTTATTTTTTATTTTAAAAAAATAATTTTATTTTGTGAATCAAAATTAATCGATCCAAAATAAGTATAAAAAAAAAAGAAAAAGAAAAGTGACCTTCAGAAAGGTGAATAGAGAAGAGCAAGTTGGTTAGGAAGAAAAAAACAAAATACAAGAATAGACAAGAACAGAAATAAAACAAACACCCATTTCATGATTGCAACAAATACTAGTATACTTAACTTTTTCTCTTTTGTTCATATCTAAGCACCTTAAGCAAAAATTATGTCAATTAAAATAAGTAAATAACATCAAAACATTCAATGCATAATTTGTTAAATTATTTTTATTTAATAAATAATTAAATATTATTAAAATGATGACTATAAAAATATAATTGAATATATGTTTTTACTAATTCATATTAAGTGAACTGTAGGGGAAATAAAGAAATTATTTAAGGAAATAAATTAAAGGTTACTTTTCACTATTATCGTTTTGATTAATTCTAAATTATTCTCCTATAAAATGAAAATCTTATAAAAAGAAACGATAAATATTGAAAAAAGTTCTAGTAATTCAAGACTTTATGCAAAGGTAAAAGGGTAAATGTGCCCGTTAACTTACTTTTATCTAACATTTATGCTTTTCAAATTGGAGTAATAAGTAGATAGACACACACGTCCTACTTAGTGTCTTAGATGAAAATTCTCATTTTTTGTGGCGTCCTATGTGTATTATACCATATAAGATACGTGTCTCTACTTATTTAACTTTATACAAATTTAAATACCTACTCATGAACACCTAAATTTAAGGACGCAAAATGACAATTGAGACCAAGTTAAATACTTTTTTTTACATGTTATGTCATTAGTTTTTTGCTTACTCCCTTTTTCATCCATCTTTACTTTTTCACTATACTATTTTGAGGTGTTCAACAATACTTGTCTATTTCATAAAATCAAAAGATGTTTTTACACTTAGTTCCTAATTTATTTTTATTATTAATTATAGTCATTTTTCTATTTTATTTTTTAAGACGTTGTATTTATTATATTCAAAAGATGATTTGATAAAATTATTCTTATGTTTCTTATTTCCTATCTAAATTAATAGTGGACAACTATTGTTGGACGCAGTGAGGCTTATTTTGAGGCAGATGAATATTGCCCATTCACAGCTTCCCGCATCCCCCACCTACTCCAAACGTGAGTGACCTAAATAAATGAACCTGCAATTTCCTAATCCATTCCTCGGATAATGTGCAATTTCACAAAAAATTAGACATTTATTTACTAGGATACAAACGGAGCATTAAAAACCTGGTATAGTATTTTCATGTGTCTGAAGAAATTTGCTCTGTTTTTCCAATGGGAGAGCCTCGTCAAGTAGAAAATCAGGTCAACATTTCTTGTAAGCTCATTTTCTCTTACTTATTCCACTCTTTCATCTTTTTCCCGTTTTACCAATTCTGTAAACTAATTAGTATTTTCCACTAATTCATATAGTTGCAGAGGAAGACAATAATTCAACTCCATGGCTTGAAAAATACAAGAGATGGCTTGAAATAGGTTCCAATTCCTTACTGGTCCTAATTTGTTTATCAGCTGCAACACTCCTCGGCGAACTTTACTACAGAAAAGGAGGAAAAAGCACTTGGATGAATTCACTAGTACAAATGGTTGGGTTTCCGATACTTGTCCCTATTCTCTTGTTGAAAAAAGGAGGAGAAAACGGAGATGACGATGAGCATAAACACAAAAATCCATCCATTTGGATGTTTTTATCAGTCTATGTTTTTCTTGGATTTCTTTTAGGCGGAAGTTGTATGTTGAATGCGGTGGGACTATTACACCTCCCCGTTTCAACATTTTCGTTAATTTCCGCTAGTCAATTGGGGTTCAATGCTCTCTTCTCCTTCTTCCTCAATTCTCAGAAAATAACAACTTACATAGCCAATTCTATAATCCTACTCACAATCTCCTCAATTCTCCTTGTGTTCCAACCCGATGACGATTCCTCGTCAGGCGGATCATCTAAAGGAAAAGGCTACGTACTAATCGGATTCATCTGCACCCTCTTCGCTTCAGCAGGGTACGCGTTGCTGTTATCATCTACCGAGCGAATATTCAGAAAAATCATGAAGAAACGCACTATGAAACAAGTGATGAACGTTGTGATTTGGCAATCATTTTTCGCTACGTGTGCAATTTTGATTGGCCTATTCGCGAGCGGCGAATGGAAATGGATTAAAACAGAGATGCAGGAATACAAACTTGGGAAAGTGTCATATGTCATGACATTAGTGTGGAATGCACTGCTTTGGCAGATTTATACAATTGGTTTGTTAAGTTTAATCATGAAAGTATCTGCATTATTTGCTAATGTGATTACTACATTGAGTGTTCCACTTATTCCACTTCTTGCTCTCATTGTTTTCAATGAGAAAATGAATGGGGTGAAGGTAATTTCAATGATTTTGGCTATTTGGGGATTTTTGTCCTATGGTTATCAACAGTATCTTGATGAAGTTAAGCTCAAAGCTGATTTATCAAAGGCAAAAGAAGAATCTCAAGTGTCACTTGTTGAAAGGAGGAATGAACCATAGAGCTAATTAATATAATTGTAGGAAAGATTAATGTCCTTTATTTACTTTACTTTTAGGGTAAATTTATGGAACTTTCCTAATTTATTTTGTCTAATTATTATCTATGAATGTCAACTAAATATCACAAGTAAACTGCTCCTGCTCCTGATTGTTCAATTATTTGATGGTGTTTTTCGTAACAGTTCAAGGGGTTGGTTTACTTTTCAACATGCTTTATTTACTTTGCTCTTTTTTAGATACATTTGACATGGTGCTAGAACATTGTTTAGAGATGTTTTTGGTGGTATTAATTCAGATTTAGATATTCAAATAAAATTTGAAGCATTCCAAAAACATAGAGATCCAACAACAAAAAGCCAGACAACTTAATATAACATTGCTTTGGTATTAGGGATGGCAAGGGGGCGGGTGCGAGGTGAGTTTAGAGCTATGCGGAGTGGGTGCGGGGCCGGTTGAAGTAACTAATTTTAAAACTAATGCGGGGTGGGGCGGGTTGCTGGTTTAAAGAAGCAAATAGGAATTCAAAGAAAATTAAATTTTTGTGATTAGTAAAAATCAAAGATATAAACTTTTTATGTTAAATATTGACTTTGATTTTATTTTTTTCCTAAAATTTAAACTAGACATGTCCGATAAATTGTTAGTTATTGGAATGTTAATTAGAGACTTTTAATTAAAGATTAAGAAACAATCGTTGAAATATCAACTAAAAATAGTTAATTAGTTGTTGAGATGTTAATTGAAAAATTTTAAAAAAGATTTGAATTTTTATTTTTCATGTTAAATTTAATTAAAAAATAAAAGAACTTAATAATTTAAGCGGTGACGAATTTATGGGGAGCAAAATAGGACGAGTTAAAAATTTGTGAGTTGAACTCAACCTGAGCCCATCTTCGCTCTACCCCACCTCAGTACCATCCCTATTCGGTATCTTTCTTTCGTCCTTAATTAGTTGGCGTTGACATGGGGATTTTGTTTGTGGTCTTCAACGTACAAATATGTATGTAGTTTCTACTTTCTTGTTTCATGCTTTACTGTGATCAAGTTAATTGAATTAAAAATGACACTAAACGTACTACAAGAAAACAAGGAGTATTTGACGGTGATAAAATTTTATAGCTAAATAATTAAATTTTATATAATTATAAGAAAATTCAATTATCTATGAGCTCTTTCACAAGGGATTAATTAAAAATTATCGGTGTTGACATTTTATCCGGGCAGCGCAGAGCTACTATAATGTCAGGCGGTTCATTCGAACCTTTTTCACAAAAAATTATACTATTTATGCATGGTTAAAATAATTTTTTATGTATATATAATAGATATCGAATTTCTTTCGACTAGTTCGTATGCTTACTTCTTCAAATTTTGAACTTCCTTAATTAAAATTTTGACTCTATCACTGATCCAAGGACGATGAAGTCTAATAGAACGGAGATTTCAATCAACACAAATCACAATCAGTTCATTTTAGAAGTGACTACCTGTTACAACTCTCTCAATAACTATACTATTATTGCATTAATTAATCAAAGTTTATGTCTATATCCATGAGGGATTAGGTATACTTTACCCCTTTTTAACATAACCTAATGCAATCAACAAATCAATCCATTACCCATGCACCTATAATGGAAACAGAGCTGGCTTGATTATAATTTATAAGAGGCCTTCTTATATATCTTGAAAAGAATTTGAAAACAATGTAATAATTGAAGGATTTAATGAAATAGAATTTAGCTAATTGTAGTCTTATTTTTTATATTTCTGTCTATGTTATTGTCTTATTTATATTTTGGTGACTAACATGAACTCACAGTATTTATCATATGTTTATTTTTCTATCCCTTTCAGTGGCGGAGCAAGAATTTTTATAAGGGAATCAAAATTTTAAGAAGTAAGCGTACGAACTAACGAAAGAGAGTTCTACATCTATTATTAATATACATAAAAAAATATTTTATAATATATAAACAGTATAATTTTTCGTCGAAGGAGGTTCGGACAAACTCCCTAATAATACCTATGTGGCTTCGCCACTGCCCCCTTTACTATATTATTCTCTTGTTATTGAATATTTTGAAGTCCCCAAACAGTCAAATCTTCTGCACTATACAAAATATATTATTGTCTATTTACAAAAAGATCAAATTTAGTTTTTGATGTTTTCTTCAAATATTAAGCATTGCAATAAATTATCTTATTTATTGAAGCAGCGCAACTCTATTTTGATATCAATATATCAAAACTTATCAAATTCAACATAATACTATTTCGATGTCATGGTATCTAACTTCTCAATAAAAATAATTTGCATTCTTTACATTGTAACTCTATAAGACTTGTGCGCGTTCTATGTTTTTGGACCTTACTTATATGATTTCATTGTATGTGTTATTATTGTTATTATTATTCAATTTATATATGTCAATTATAAAAATATAATAACAAATATTTTTTATGAAATTTGATTTTAGACCTCCAATCTTGTTGAGATGATTCTGAAAGGAAATATCTACTATATTGGACAGTATGGACGAGCTTAAAGACTGCTTTCTAATCGTCTTTTTTCTCAGGGGTGTGTGATAAAATTCAGAGTTGTTTTAAGCTAAAAACAATAAGTTACAGTTGTCAAATTTTATTGTTATTGACTTATTTTAGCTTAACAATTATTTTACTTTCATTTATAATCTATTAACGTATTTATCATAAATTATTAGTACTTCTATTCAATAAAATTATTAAACACTTAAAACTTTAAATTTACTTTTTTGTCAAATATGATGTTCATCCTTCAAAAGAATGTTTTCTTGCTATAATTAGAAATAATTTTAAAAAAATCTTTTATAATTAATGAAACAAATCTCAATCACATAAATATTTAAAAGTGTTAGATCATAAATTTTAATTTTTTTTTTTATATATCATACCAAATTAAAAAATGTCACATGAAATAAAACGATTACGTGAATTCGGCAAATTATTCAATTGTGGAGGACGGAAAGGTAGATTCTTGTCATATATATTTCAGACTTTACGTAGGGACCAGAACTCCATTTTTGAACGAATTTTTCAGTAGCATGTTTTGCATGTTAGGCACTTGAACATACGTACGAAATTACCCTTTCTTTTGGAAGGTTTTATTCGAGAAAACTATTAAAAGTATATCTCAATTTGACACAATTTATTAATTCTATTTTCAAATTATTGATAGTTTTAAAATAAATCTCTATTTGACTAACTAAACTAAAATATATTCTCAAACTATCACAGATGTTAAAGACACCCCTTGATAAAACTTAGGGGTGTATTTCACTTTTGTTACAAGATCAGGGGTGTATTTAAGTTCAGTTAGTCAAGTAAAGAGGTGTTAAATAGAGGGGTGTTTTTAACACTATCAATAGTTTGGAGATGAAACTAATAGTCAATGACAAGTTTAGGGATATTTTTAATACTTTTCTCTTTTATTTATTTAATGGATCCACATTCCACACTATCATGAATGCGGTGTGGAACACTTATTTTATACGAATAATACATAAATATATCTAATTTGGCTTTAACTGATGTCTATATTAATCTTTAAATTTGATTGTACATAAATAAATACTTAAATAAAATAGAATAAATAACACATATGTCTTATATGATATATATACAGATCGTGTTTAATTTGAACGTATCACACGAAATTGCAATATATTTGTTTATGAAGAACCTCCTATCACACAGAGAATAAAAAAGATTTTTGCACGTATTTATTCGACTAAATTAGCTAATAAATATATTTGTTTATGAAGAACCTCCTATCTGCCATCTTATTAATTGCGTTAAAATTTTGGACGAGTACGTCTTTATTTAGGCTTGAATACCAAATCTTTCCTCAACATCTCTATCTCAATTTACCAAACTTTTTAATTTTTTTTTAAAATAAAAGGAGGTCATATTTATTTGGACATTAGTAAAACTAGTTTAAATATTGTAATTTTGATTCAAATATAGTATCATTTTTGGCTAAATGTGTCTTTCATCTGTTAAATATGTAGGTCCCAACCTAAAAATAGATAATTTGAAGGACCCATTACCAAATAAAAAAAATCATGTGTTCGAATTGAGTGTGGATTATTTGATTCTGAACTTGATATGCGTCTTTTTGTTCAGGATAAATTTGCATCAAAGTATAATAGAAAAGATATATTTGAACAAAAAATATATTTTAGTTAAAAGTATAGCAAATGACATATTTTTCTTGATAGTAGTATGGATATATTTGACCCTTTAAATTATTTTTTAAAGTGACCTCTTTTAAAGATTTATGTAATGTAATAAAATATTTTTTGAATTTTATTTTGTATAGTCTTAAATATATATGGCGTGTGGATTGTTTTAAACTAAAAAAATAACCAAATATAAAAAATAGTGCTCATTATTTCTGCAACGAATCAAATACAATAATTTGTAAGATACATAGAGGACTGCTATTTTGTTATTAATTAAAAAGGAGTAATCATGAATTTGAATATAAATATCTTGTGTTATCATTTGTTTCATTAAAATGGAAAGATCCATTTCGTACGTTGATATTTGATCCTTGCTAATAATTATATCAACCAAATAAGGACAACTTTCATTTAATTCGTAAATAAAGAACTTGACCAAGACATTTTGCTCTAAAATTCATATTGAGACGAAACAATTATATGATACTATTAATTATGCTTCCTAAAATCTAATTAAGAACAAACTTTATCTATTCTATAGTCAGATTTTTTGTTTGAACTTATATAGCATGTTATCCAAGTTAAGACACTTTTTTTAATTATCGAAGGTAAACACTTTTATGAACAAAATTTAGTAAGGGGGTTACGTATGCATGCATGTAACAAAAATGATAAAAGTCGTTCAAAAATACTCAAATTATTTTGATATGAAAGTGTGTGGCAAAGAAAAATTTTCTGGAGTTGGAATTATATTCCATTCACTTTTTTTTCCTTTTATATATTCTAATTCATCACCCCATCCCTCTCGTAGGACCCACCTCATCGATCTTTAACATGCTGGCGGAGTCAAGATTTTTACTAAGTGAATTAAAATATGAAAACTAAACACATACATGATGAAGGAGAGGCGAAAATAGAATATTAACTTTATGGGTCGTGTATGTATTTTATACGATGATTATATTTCAAGTGTTGATAATTGAACTCTAAACTTAAACAAGTTCACTAGTTGAGTAAAAGGTACTAAATTGTCAGCCCCTGCGAAGGAACCAAAGGGGATTCAACGTCTATTATATATATGAAAATTAAAATAATTTAATCATGTATAAACGATATAATTTTCTACTAAAATAGCATCGACTAAACTACCTTTCCGCTTTCCCCTTAGCCCTGTGGTCCTACCTGACTCTGATCTTGTTCTCATGCAATTTAAAGCCATCAGAATCCTAACATGAGATTTATTCAAACTTTTCCTTAAATCCATAGAGAGAGAGAGAAGAAGTTCAGACAGAGAGCTTGTCAAATTGCCATGGGAAGTCTTGCAGAAAAGGAGCAGGATATCATCAGTAAGACTTCTCACATTATTGAATCTTCAGCTCAAAGAAAAATCTTTATTCTTCATTTTTTATTTCTTTACTTGTTCTTAAATGCCATAATACATAAAACAATGCCCTTCCACTTGGGCTCAGCTAATATTTATATGTACTTAACTTAGAGTGTTTATAAAAGTCACTTAAATTCGTATGAAGTTGAACATATAGACCTACATGTCCTACATGGCATATACAAATCAGTTCGAGTGTTTCACATAGGGTGTATATGTCTATTTGTTGAACTTAGTAAAAATTTAAGGCATGTCCAGAATTAGAGATCACATATATTAGCAGAGGCCAAATTGAAAAACATGTTTACGTGTGCATTATTTCTTTCTAAATTCCTTCACTAGTTACCTTCTAGTGGAAGGTAAGAGATATTGCAGTCGTTGATAGGCAGATAACTAAGAGAAGATTGTAAACAATCTACATGACAGTGTATGTGAAGACTTTTTATGTCATCAACGTAGGGATCATGTTAGGACTTCTACTTTACATTTTATACTCTTCTAAGAGATGTTTTAATTAATCTTTCAGAAATTTATACTTATGTCAGTAGAAGGATTCATATATATATAACGTAACCAATACCAATTTGTTTGGGATTGTGACGTGATAGTACTTGCTGTAACACCATTAACGTTCTATCATAAAGATTTGCTTCAATTTACCTTGTAATTGACATGATCACATAAGTACCTTTCTTACATCATTAACTTGAAGAGGAGACTAGAGTAACTGATAAAGTTGTTGTCATGTGACCAGGAGGTCACAGAACAGCCTCTGGCAGATGGCTTGCCATTTACATCATTAACTAAGAATCTGTTTATGTTGATTATGAAGAAAGACACTAGCTAACTTTGGATCTATTTGCTTATTATTCACAGACGTCCAAGAAGAAACTGATCCAAATACGATGAAGATGGATGCTCTAATTGTTAAACCTGAATCATTGACGAGTCCAAAGGGCGTTAATAAGTACAAGAAATGGCTGGAAATAGGCATCTACACCTTCATTGTCCTTGCTTGCCAGTCAGTAGCTACAATACTTGGAAAGTTGTATTACAACAAAGGCGGAATCAGTACCTGGTTGATTTCACTTACTGAAACTATTGGTTTTCCCATTCTTCTAATTCCCATGATGCTAAACTGGACCAAAAATAATAAAGAAGAAGGAAATATTTGTCACGACTCAAAATCTCCTTCTATAATGGTCAAGTTATCTTTCTATATCTTTCTTGGCTTTCTAATTGGAGGAGGCTATAGTTTACTTTCCATTGGCCTTCTATATCTGCCAGCCTCAACTTTTTCCCTTATCTCCTCAACTCAATTAGCCTTCAATGTCTTGTTTTCCTTCTTCATGAGACTAGAAAAAATTACCCCTCTCATCGCCAATTCCATCGCCCTCCTCACCATTTCCTCCCTTCTCCTAGCCTTACAACCCGACGATTCCTCAAACCAAACGTCGTCGTCCAAGCATCACTACGCAATTGGATTTATATGCACGCTGATTGCCTCAGCCGGTTTCGGTTTACTATTTTCCCTAACAGAGCTCATGTTCAGAAAAATCCTGAAGAAGAATACATTGCGAGAAATCATGGACGTTATCATCTTTCAGTCCTTCTTCGCGACGTGTATCATTTTGATTGGTTTATTCGCGAGTAAAGATTGGAAGGAGTTAAACTCCGAGATGCATAATTTCAAGCTTGGGAAATTGTCTTATGTTATGATATTATTTTGGATTAGTGTGTGTTGGCAGCTATATGCATATAGTCTACTTGGCTTGATTATGAAAGTCTCTGCTGTATTTGCAAATGTGATTACTACCTTTGGTGCGCCGCTAATTCCGATTCTGTCTGTGATTATCTTTCATGACAAGATGAGTGGAGTGAAAGCAATTTCAGTTGTTTTGGCTATTTGGGGATTTGCTTCGTATGCTTATCAGCACTACCTTGATGAACAAAAGCAAAAAGCTGATCAAGTTTTGAGAAACTGTGAAAGTGGAGCATCACAAGAGTTTCTTGGTACTCAAAGTGGTGGATGTGCAAAGGAAAATTCTACATATGTATAGATTAACTAGTTTAGTATACGTGTATCTGCCTCATCCATTTAAAAAATTATATATAAATATTAATTAGCTAGCTAGCTCTATAGTCTAGGCTGTTTTTATTCTGAAATAAATTTAATCTCTTAATAGTATTTCTATTAAAAGGGTATTGCTTGTGGCTGATATTTTCTTTTTTTCTCTCTTTTTTTTTTTTTTTAATGGTCAAACACATTTTTTGAAGTTCAACTCAGATTAAAAAAAAATCATGAGCAAATGCTCCAAAGTTAGATCTCATTATGTATGGGGGAATCAGCTTTTATCAATCGAAAGTCAAGACCTTGTTACAACTACTTTAATTTCCTAATTAATTTTTTAATATATATTTTAATTTCTAATTAATTTAAGATCAAAGCTTACTAGTACCCAACTTCAAATATACAAGAGCTTTTTACCTCCTTTAGTAGTGATGCATGCAGTGATATAACATGTTACATGTAGTCATCTCAGAGCAACAAAAAAGTATCGAACATATTAGGAAAAGTTTCCTTGTCGATTTTTTATTATTTTATCCATTTCAGACGATGTAAATATAATTGAAGAATATAATAATTTTTTTTTGATATAAAGAATAGAATATTTTATGAACTTGATTCATCTCCTTCTACTAGATTGCATTAAAGTCAAAAAATATATTTCTTGTGAGAATATGATGCGATTATATCAAATATGATTCATATATTTAAAACCCTTCAAATAATATTATCAAGAAAATAAAATTAAAATAATAATAGTATGTCTTTAAAGCTCCAAGAGAATAATAAATAAATTGAATTAAGGTATCTTTCCTCTGTAGTTATAGCATTGATCATCTTACTTAATCAAAAAATATTAATTTATCTTTTGCTATATTATTTTTGTAACTAATTCCTTTTAAAAATATTTATATTGTCTATAAAATCTCAACAAAAAAAAATGGCTAAACTATCCACTTATTTATAATTTTTCGATTGAGGTTTAAAAAAATGATGGGTCAAAGATATATACGGACCAAAACGGAAATGATTGAGTACTTTTTGGACCCACTTTTTGTTGTTGGACCCACCTATCCAAATACTTCTTTCCTTATTGGTCAATGCAAAGGAAATAGCTTATCCTTATTCTGCACCATCGAACACTGTATTACTACCCGTTTCCTATTAAGCAAATACCCCGTGACGTGAGGCTCTTTAACCATCTGCATCATTTCACGTTCCACAATTTCCCATACAAAGAAAACAATTCAACCCAACGGTTTAAATATGTATTATTTTGATATAGAGTTTGAAATTAAATTTATATGAAGTTATCGTAAGTGGAAGGAGAAATGTACAATTTTAATCTATATAGAATAAATAATTTTGATTATAATCTCAAATTACCCTGATCAATCACATCATGGGATCATATTCAAGATTATCTATCAATATGAATTAGATAGTAATGAACTGAGATTTCTATTTTATATTGTATTTGTATTGCTAAGTCAGCATTTTCTGTTAGAGTTGGTTAGAGTTAATTACACCATAGACTCATATTCAATATTATCTATCAATATGAATTATATAATATTGAGCTGAGATTTTTATTTTATATTGTATTTGTGTTTCTAACTCAGCATTTTCCGTTAGAGTTGATTAGAGTTAGTTACATCTTAGCTGAACTGTTGATTAAATGTCATACAAACAAGTTATTCATTCCAGAAATTATAATGTGTTTAGAAGCAAGCGAATTATTCATTCTAGAAATCACAATGTGTTTCAAAGCTGTTGTTTTCTCTCCATAAAGAAGATTTGAGTACTCGCTCATGGTTTTGATAGATAGTCACATAATTATTGTATAGAATGTATCTTAATTTAGCTAACTCCATTAATCAAATGCTCGGTTTGTTCACTTTTAACTATAAACAATCTCTAATTTGATTTATATAAAATTAGGTCTTGAGCCTAATTCACATCTCAAAACTAGTCAAAGGGAGAAAAATTGCCTAACTCTTATAAGAAATTCACACATCTCATTTTCTCCAACAATGACTTTAAAATATATGACAAATGAATATTATCAACAATGATAATATGATAAATTTACTATACCAGTATTAGTTTCAAATCTTTGTCTGCATTAACTTAATCCCTTCAATTAGGAGGACAAAGTCTTATCCTAAACCAAAGCGTAGTGAATCATCAAGTTTCCCCCGAGTCCAAGATATTTCTTCCCCTATTTTCTCCGCGCGGCCCGAAGATAAATGCACTTTTTTAATTTCAGGAAGGAAATAAAATAAGATAGAAGATATGTGCAATTTTATTAGCACGACCCAAATAGTTTTCGGGAATCGTTGGCTCTAAGAAACGGTTTGTTCCTTTCTCTCTTCTCTCTCCCTCACTCTCTCAGAGATTTTTTGCATTCCAGCAGATGGAGATGATCTTCATCTCCAAGTGTTTTCCGACTCAAAAATGGTGCGGAGGACTACCTTTCTCCACACAAGTAAATGTTCCATTCTATCCATTGCCTTATCAGCGCTTGCAAACAGCTTCCGGCAAAATGCGCCAGCGTCGCAATCTCAGGTAATCCAATTCGACTAGTGTAGATTTTTTAAGGATCAGCTGATTGCATTTCTGAAACACTCGATTGCATTTCGTTGAATGATTGGAGGTTAATATGTGAAAAAAAGAATATTGATTGTACTTTATTTTTTTGACTTGTTTAGTTAGGTTTTGGAGTTTTTGAGTAATGGAGAATCAGTTGCTTTAGTTGGAGTTCATTTATTGTTTTTTGAGTTGTGTAAAATGCTTCTAGTTTCATTTTTCGGTTTTAAATTACGTTTAGGGGATAATTTGAAATCCTTCCGATATGAGTAGTTGAGTAGATTTGAATTGCGGAGGATCATTTGCTTTAGTTTCTGTGATTTGAATATTTTTACGTGTGGAGAAGTCGTTTCCTGGAATTTGGAATTGCAAAAGATGAAAATAATTGTGATTGAATAAGCTGCAATTTATTACATAATCTGGAACTTTATTTAAATGGCTAGGTGAAAAATGTATTTCTGGGAGGCAAGTAGATCAACGTAGTTGGGGACACAAAATTGGTCTTCTTTTCTATCTCCTGCTACACTAATTAACTGTGCTCTGAATTTTCCAGTTTGCAGAACAAAAAACAACAAACCAAGAAGATAAATATTGAACGCCCACCAGATGTTGATCTTCAGTCAAGTGATGATGTAGATTCCAATGCTGAAAAGATGTCCAAACAAGCCCTATCAAGTTCAAATCAGGAAAATTCAATTGAAGAAAATGTTGACACTTTGACGGATACCGAAAGTTCAGATGAGATTAGTAATTTGGTATGTTCTTTAAGTTATTATACTATGAGATACTTGTAGTCATTATGTACTGTATGTATGTCGAATAAAGATTTTCAGGTGTGTCATTCAAATTACCCCTTTCATTGAATTCTCTGTGTGGAGCTTTTCACAAATCTTGAACCATATTAAAGCTATATGAAAATCTCAGGCATGCATCAAAGAGTTCCTTGAGGAGACAAGCCCTTATTTTGCCATTGACAAATAATTAAGTGCCTCTCAGCATTTGAACTAAATTGCTGTACATTGTGCTTTTGTGATGGATAACAATTTATATTATGAAGTATGAACTATGTGCCAAGGATGGATGCTTCCACTAGAAAAAGAGAGTTCCTAATGTATTCATATTCAATATCAAAATACATGGCTTCATATGCACTAGAGTTTTAATTTCTGAACACCAACAAATACTGTAAGAAAAATGGAGTTCTTTAAATGGTTTAACTAGTGTTAAAAAAATTCCCGAAAAGATAAACCTGCGCCTTCCAGACCTTCATGCTGCATTTCTGTCTGCTGAGTATATAGGCCCCTGAGATTTCATGCCAACTGATATATGTAATGCAGGCTAGTAATTATTTTGGACCTCTCATTGCTTCTTCTCTTTTGCAATCTACGAGTACTTCCTTACATTTTCTACTGACCTATACCATCTATAATGCCATTTACATAAGTATGGAACCTGATCTATCATCAATATATATGGACCTAACAACTTAGAGCATCAAATAACATCCAGTTTATTTTGTTAGGAGCAAAAAGTTAGCAATTCAACAGAGGTTTGATGCATGCCATGCATTTTGGTCTTTGTTGTTTTGTTCCTTGCTAATAAAGAAATTGAAAAGATTCTTGTTTCATGTCTCTTTAATTAGTGATGTCTTTTGCATTTTTCTCTTTTCTTCAATTTATCCTGATCGTGCAAATTACTTGGGATCATAAATTGAATACCTTGTAATTTAAACAGTCTGTCGACTCAAATGAAGAGGGACAACCTTCAAGTGTTCATCTTCAGGATTTGGTTGGCATGATAAGAAATGCGGAGAAGAGTAAGACAGTTCTGGTTTTCATTCTTTAAGTTCACTATTTTTGCTATTTTATGGTTTCTCCTTGGGAAATTTGTGCGAATTTCATCAAAATCAAAAGATCGTTGTGTAACTGAATTACCTTCTGAATAACATCTGTAGATATTCATCTACTCAATGAAGCTCGTGTCCATGCATTAGAAGAACTTCAAAAAGTTCTTGGAGAGAAAGAAGATTTGCGTGGGGAGATCAAACGTTTAGAAATGAAGCTGGCAGAAACTGATGCACTGCTCAGAGTTCCTGCCCAAGAGAAAATACACGTGAAACTTCTCGAAGACCAATTGGAAAAGCTGAAAAATGAATTGTCTAGCAGCAGAGGCAGTGAGGAAAATGTGCTTAATGTGAATAATTCAATTCCTCTTTCACATGGTGGTTCTGTTAATGCACTGAGCGAGGAATTTGATTCGTTAAGGAAAGAAAATATATTATTGAAGCAAGATCTTCAAGCAATGAAGTCAGAGCTTAGCTTAGTCAAGGAAACAGATGCACGCATTTTAATGCTAGAGAAAGAGCGATCAGTTCTTGAATCTTCTTTAAGTGAGTTGGAATCTAAACTTGCTGCATCTCAGGAAGATGTTTCAGAGCTCTCTGCCTTGAAATTGGAGTGTAAAAATTTATATGAAAAGGTGGAACACTTACAAGCGTTGCTAGCTAAGGCAACCAAACAAGCAGACCAAGCAATATCAGTGCTACAGCAAAACCAAGAGCTACAGAAAAAGGTTGACAGACTTGAAGAATCTCTTGAAGAGGCCAGCATCTATAAGCTTTCATATGAGAAGTTACAGAAGTATAATGAACAAATGCAGCAAAAGATAAAACTTCTTGATGAACGCCTTCAGAGGTCTGATGAAGAGATACAATCTTATGTCAAGCTGTATCAGGATTCTGTCAAGGAGTTTCAAGATACACTTGATAATTTGAGAAAGGAAACTGAAAAAAAAGCTCTAGATGAACCTGTAAATGATATGCCTTGGGAATTTTGGAGTCGGTTGTTGTTGATGATCGAAGGTTGGTCTATGGAAAAGAAAATCTCAAAGGAGGATGCAAAGTTGTTAAGAGAACTGGTTCGGAAGAGAGATGGACGTATCTGTGATGCATTTATGTCATGCAAAGACAAGAATGATCGTGAAATTCTAGCGGCATTTATTAAATTTACTTCATCACCAACCCGGTATGTCTGGTTTCAATAATTTGTTACTGAATATTCCTAGTTTAAGGATATAACTTGCAGTTTCTTTTCTGGTCAACAAATAGTCCAGGACTGCATATCATCCATATTGCAGCTGAGATGGCGCCTATTGCAAAGGTATAATGGTTGGCTTCTGTGAATTGTAGTCCTCTGTTAGAGGAAGATAATGAAACTTCAGTCCTATTTATTTGTGTAACAATTTCTTCAGAATGGATTACTGGATTGTATGTTCTGTATTTAGGACGGAGTTGTTTTCTCCTTACATTGATGTACAAAGAGAGCATGGCAGTTACTAAAAATAATTAAATTATAGTACCTTGATTTAAATATGAAGGCAATTAGTTTGAGTTGGTTATAGATCATCTTAATCACGATTCCAGATAACTTTAGGTTAGATCAGAATCAGATATGCGCCTAATCTTCATCTGTGCATTGTAGAATTTTCCTGATGGCTGATGCTAATGTTTATTTGGTAAAAGTGTATACTTACCTTTTCTCGGAAAAACTGTTAGTTTAGTAAAAGTATAGCAAAGTAGGCAGCAATCATTGCTGGCCAATGAGTGTGTATAAAAACAGGTACATTGAACAAGGTTTATCTTAACAGTCTCAGTTATTCCTTACCGTGCAAGATAATCAAATGCAGCCAGTATTTCTACTTTTGGGATCTTTTGTCTTTCTTTTATTTGTTTTTTGTTAGCCTGTTATGCCCTCTGAAAGTTGCACGTTTTGTTGAAAGACACTAATATATTGTTTGTCTTATTTATGTATAATAAGCTTTCAAGGATAATGTTTTGGTAAATTAAGCTACAACTACGTAATTATATACTTATAATTTAGCAACAACTGTATTTGAGGCATTTGTAATGTTTAAATTATCTAGAAGGCGTTTCTTAATTGTCTCATAGGTAGGTGGTCTAGGGGATGTGGTGGCAGGTCTTGGCAAGGCTCTGCAGAAGAAAGGACACCTTGTGGAAATTGTTCTTCCTAAATATGACTGTATGCAGTATGAGTCAATTAAGAATATGAAGGTATGCTTAAATGTTGACATTCACATTATCACTTTAGTAGCCAGGTTGTGATATGATTTTAGATCACGTAATGTTTATGCTTTTACAGGTCTTGGATGTGGTGGTTGAGTCATATTTTGATGGTCGGTTATACAAAAATAATATCTGGACGGGCACTGTTGAAGGTCAAGAGTATTTACGGTCCACAAGGGTCCATTTCTTGTTACATCTTCTGCCTGTCTATATCATGTTTATTTATTTTTGTTTTCAGGCCTTCCAGTTTATTTTATTGAGCCTCAGCATCCTGGTAAATTCTTCTGTAGAGGACAAGTTTATGGAGAGCATGATGATTTCAAACGATTTTCATTCTTTAGCAGGGCAGCACTTGAATTACTACTTCAGGCTGAAAAGAGACCTGATATACTTCATTGCCATGATTGGCAAACAGGCTTTGTTGTAAGATTGATTCCAATTTCTTTGGTACCTTTAGAATTTCCATTTTCTCTGGTACCTTTTAGCTGCTGTTTTTCATACATTCAGGATTCTATTATTTCATGAAGGCACCACTTTATTGGGAAATATATGTGCCGAAAGGATTGGACTCAGCGAGGATTTGTTTTACATGCCATAATTTTGAGTATCAAGGGACTGCACCGGCATCAGAATTAACATCTTGCGGTCTTGATGCTTATCACTTGAACAGACCAGATAGGATGCAGGACAATTCAGCAAACGATAGAATAAATCCCGTGAAGGTAGCAAAATATATGTTGATTAGTGGTTATAACTGATCTTCGTGGCTCCTTTCCTTCCATGTCAACTTTTTTAATACATTGTTGATGTAGTTCTTTCTTGTTCCAGGGTGCAATTGTGTTTTCTAACATTGTTACCACAGTTTCACCAACTTATGCTCAAGAGGTCCGCTCTGCTCAGGTATGAATTTCATTTCCAAAGCATCTTCTCTCACATTCTGTTTCCATGCAGCATCCAGTCATTTCGTTTTTATCTTATACTTAAGTAGTTGGTTTCTCTAGTGAGGCATAGTAGTTTTTATGTTTTTGATAACCGAGAAATCCATCTGTGGCTTGCCCTTTGGACTAACCACAACCTTCTAAACTCAGTGGATAATGGGGCCGGCCTTCTATCCTTCTCCACTTAAATACCAGGCTTCTCCTTGCATGGTGTGGGGCTTGAACCTTTTGACTTCAGCCACAAATCCTCTACCCTTTGCCACTTGAGCTAGGCCCTGGGGGCTACATGGTACTTTTTATTTGAAATGCAAGACTTTTGAACTATAGTTTCTGCAGGGCCTAAAATGACCTGTTGCCATCTTCATAACTAAAAAAAATCTTCTGTTGTTGCCAAAAAGTCTCAAAATATATTTCTTTTCCTTTTTCAATTTTCTTTTCCTTGTCTTTCTTCCTATCAAAGATGCTGAATATTCCCCTGTTGACTTCAAGGATTGGTATGGAATCTCATGTCTTCTGTAAACAAGTGATCAGAAACTTCCTTGATTTTGTAATTTGTAGAAGGTCCAGTGATCATATCTTTGGGTCTTCTTTGATGATTTAAGTTAGCCATATGGCCAATATATTTTCAAGATGGTAAAACATACTACTTTTGACAAAATCTTTAGAAGACCTTGATACTTATTGGTGGTACTCCTGATATTTGACTTGATCAGAAGTTTATTTGAGATCTGAGAAGTCCAAAGGTGGATTGGCAGAAGGATCAAGTTCTCTTCAAAATTTTACTGCACTTCCATTTGAGTTCTAAGCTTTGTTTCATTTGGCATGATGATCATTAAGTTTGTAGAATGATCCAATTTGCAAGATGATGATATGTATTACTTATGCATGTTGCAAGTAAATAATCCCCTCCCACAAAAAGTTACTTTGACAACCTTTAGACAGTACTTACACCTTGCCTGATGAATTTCTGCCTCGGAGTCAAATTTTCATTTCTGATGTACAGGGAGGAAAAGGACTTCATGCAACAATTAACTCCCATTCTAAGAAGTTTGCTGGAATTCTGAATGGAATTGACACTGATGCTTGGAATCCTGCTTCTGATAATTTTCTTAAGGTCCAATATAGTGCCAGTGACATAGATGGAAAAATAGAAAATAAAGAAGCTTTAAGAAGACTTCTAGGGCTCTCTTCTTCTGAATTTAGACGACCTTTGGTAAGAATTTCCCTCGTTTATGGTTATAATGTCAGTAATTTATTTATCTGTGAATGATTATGATGTCAGTATTATACTGCTATAACACCACAATGCTTTGTTTAGATTGTGATTTACCTTTTAATTATGACATTCAATACATAAACTATTCCTCCATCTCATTTTATGTGAAGGTATTTGACTAAACTGGAGTTTAAGAAAAAAGAAGTCTTTTGGCCTGTAAGTCAAATATTTTCGAAGTGTAATATTTTCCTTTTAAATGACTGATGGAGAGTTCCATATGTCTTTTCATTTTATGTCAAGTGGGTCCCAACAAGTCTTGTCATTTCAGGTAAAATATGATGCTAAGAGTAAATAGTTTCCAAAAAGAGAATGTGTCATCTTTTCAGGAAAAAACTAAAAAGGAAAGTGTGTCACATATTATGGAGAACATAGGAAGCAACTACTACCTATAGCATAGCTGTTTGTGTTCCAATGGAATTCAGGGATTCCAAGTTTGGATAGCAAAAAAAAAATTTAAAGAAGCGGAATATTGCTGAACTACCATTGGTTTCAGAGGATTCCACTAGTGTGAATTTTCTGCAGGAAAAAAAAGAAGAAAAAGAGATGCACTAAGTGATGACTCTTTCTTACTTGAGTCCATGAACAAGATTGTAAAGAGAGGCAAGTTTACATGCAATGACTAAACTTAGTTGGGAAGTCCTCAGCCTAATCTTAAAATCTGACTATAAACTCTCTTGAGCTGCAAAGCATGCTGGTGGGTCCTCCTAAATATTTGTATCCGTGTGTGTCAATTAGTTCCATCGTATCTTGCATAGTTTATTAATCTTCTCTCAAGCTAATCTTGTCCACACCATTAGTTAACATGGGATAATATGTTATCAAATTTTACTCTAGAAACGTTTCATTTCAAATAAAAACCTTTTGAATAAAGTCTAAGTTCATCGAAAACGTTGGAATAGCATGAGTTATGAACAGTCGTGATGTTATATTCCATGAATCATCCCACTGCTTTTAATTTTTCTTTAATAATATTTGGATGACATTATGACGATGATGCACTGCTCATTTTATTGTACCAATGGCCTTTCTTGGCATCCACATCCTTATATCACAAATTCTGATGTAAATGTACTCACTGCTTAAAACCAAAGTTGAAAAGTAAAGACAACATAAAGGACATGGCGTATGGAATTTAAATCTTTCAAACACGATAGTGAAGGATTAATAGCTAATGATTTAAGAAGAGCAACAGTTGGGTGGATATTCTAATTGACATTGCAGCGGTTATTCTTCGCTTTTAGATAAAAACTTCCACATCACTTGCATATTTTAACCTAAGATTGCCTGGCTACAGGTTGGTTGCATAACAAGACTGGTACCTCAAAAGGGCGTGCATCTTATTAGACATGCCATATATAGGACTTTGGAGTTGGGAGGTCAATTTGTTCTTCTTGGTTCTAGCCCAATGCCGTATATTCAGGTAATGGTTTCCTTTTCCTGTGCTATATGTAAATACAATCATTGTGTCGTATTAATGATTATATCATTGTGCTATATTTCGCTGATTGTAGCACACAGATAAGCCTCTTTAGCTCAAGCCTTTTAACTTTGTTTATCAATAAAATGAGAAATACAGAAGAAGAAAAAGGGGAGGTTCTACATGTCCTGTTTCGTCAAAACAAATTCACATCTGCACAGAAACAAAGCTGTTGGATTTTTAATTTTATGTGTTGGATCTTCTAGTTGGGGGTACGTGAGAATGAACTTTTCAGTAACCAAATCCTTCCAGTCTAGCAGTTCCATCTTTTTGTTTCTGTGCTAATCAAGTCAGAAATCCTTCCTTTAGGGAGACATCCGAAACTTGGAAACCCCACATCGCCTCTGTCTAATGATTCAAGAATGGTTGGTATCAGTCATATCATATCATATTAATATTATTTTACTCCCTCAGTCCCATTTTATGTGCCACCGTTTGACTTGGCACGGTGTTTAGAAAAGAAGAAAGACTTTTGAAACTTGTGGTTAAATCATCCATAGATATTTGTGTGGTTGAAAATCATTTCATTAAGGGTAAAAGGAGAATTTTAAAGGTAAATTGTTTCTAATTCTTGTAAGGTGACATTCTTTCTGGGACGGACTAAAAAGGAAAGGGTGCAACAAAGTACAAAGTTGGACTACCATTTACCCCTCAAACAAAATTATTACTACTAACAAATTTTCAGCTGAATTAATCACAATTATTTTTTATTTTAATTTGTATCAATTATCTCAAAAGTTTCACTTAGCAGATTAGTACATTGATGATGCATTGGTTACTTTAAATGCAATAATAGCTAAATGATGGCTTAGGAGAACAAATCACTGGACGATGTATTTGTTTTAGTGTATTCTTATTAAATACTATATACAACAACAACAACAACAACATACCTAGTGGAATCCCACAAGTGGGGTTTGGGGAGGGTAGAATGTACGCAGACCTTACC
>JAABOM020000049.1:14564439-14594864 GCA_011800125.2 Solanum clarkiae | reverse complement strand
AGTTCAGATGGGATTTCCCCAGAAAGAAAGTTGACATGTAACTGAAGAATTCCTAAACTTGACAAGTTGCCAATTTCGGGTGGTATAGGTCCAGCTAACTGGTTTTCGCTGAGATCAAGGGTTTTCAGAGCTGTCAGCATTCCAATAGAGGTAGGAATAGAACCAACCAAATTGTTTGTAAAAGCTACAAACAACTGAAGTTTAGCCAAATTACCGATTTTAGACGGTAATTTGCCTGTGAGATTGTTGTTGTTGAGGCCTACTAACAACAATTCAGTGCAGTTGCATATACTCTCAGGTATGCTTCCATTTAGACAGTTACTTCCAAAATCTATCAACTGCAGCTTTTTTAGGTTTCCAAGCTCAGGGGGAATTTCACCAAAAAGAAAGTTTTGATAAAAAATGAGCTCAACCAGGTCTGTGCAATGGCCCAGCTGGGGTGGGATATTTCCAGTAAATGAATTCAAAGTTAGATCAAGAACCTGGAGTTTGGAGAGGTTTCCTAGAAATGGAGAAATTTCACCTTTGAGCTGTGTCCCAATGAGCGAAATGTTGATGACATGATTTGAAGAGGGATCACATATGATTCCAGACCAGTTGCAATGGTGATTTGCATCAGTCCAATCCACAAGTGCACCAAAAGGGTCATCAGAGATTGAGTTCCTGAAAGCTTTCAAAGTAGCAACTTCAACTTCCAAGCTTGGATTTTGTCCAGATGACAGAGCTATGAAAAAGGTAGTAGAAAATATGGCTAATGCATATACACTTGTCTTTGACATCCTTGGTTCAAAAGAAAGAAGCATCACTCACTGAAAAAACTTATGCTGACAATGAAGCCTTTATACACGTTTCTTAGAGAATCATTCTTTCTGTAGAAGTCAACTAGTCAGCCATTCCTACTGAGGAAAATGACTTGCATGCTATGAATTTGGTAGAAAATACCAAGCATACCTCTAACCTAGGATGACCAGTGTTAAAGAACAAGTTGCTTGTACCCCACACTAGAACAGACAACAAGAACTATGTCACCTACTCGAAATCTAGGAGTACATAAAAATATGAAAACTTTCTAACTACACAAGTAAACTCAAATTGTGCATTCACATTACAATGAGCCAAGTTTTCTTCTTTTCTAGAAGTAGTATACAATGACAGAAATAAGAGAACCATTACTCTAATAAACAAACCAAAATCAAGAATGACAAATTTATGGACCGAACGCGCATTGAATAGGGTCCAAGAATGGTCACGAGCCAATTTTTGAAATAAAAATAAAATGCAAGTTGGGCAAGAAAGTCCAATATGAATATGATGAATTATTAGTCATAATTATCCATTCCCAGAAGATAAGTTGAAATACTACATACCATCAAAGTGGTAGTGGAGCAGTAAATATCCCCTTTATTTTTAAAGATATCTCGAGTTTGAGAAATGAAAAATGGAATCACATTTGATAGGGAGAGTTTTACCTATCAAGTTTCACTACCAAAGTAAAAATTTTCGATGGAAATCTAGATTGATTAGGCTCCAAAACAGATACGAACTAATGATGAAAAAAAAAAAGTTGATAGACAGCATTCAGGGTGGTCTATCCTAACGGATAAAATAGGATATGGTGCTTTAGTTCTGTGGAGTCCATTGATATATTCCTATTTTAAAAAACTATTTTTCAACAAGAAATTTTCAGAAACATAAGATAACGAGTTCACAAAAATGATACCATAGGTGTTCTGATATTATTAGTCATTTCCACGTACAATTTGGAGTTAAAAAATTACACACTTAGTTGTTTTTGCAGATTTTTGGTGTTCTAACGTGAGAAAAGTATTTGTAATATGTGAAATAATAATTAATAATATGTGTAAACTTTGAACATTTGATGAAAGAGTGACAACAGGGACCGAATTTTTTTAGTCGGCAAGTTGGCATACATGCACATAAAATTTTAATGTTAGTGTAAGAGAGAAATGCCGTAAAAAGTGTGCAAATAAATAGTATCCTAGTGTGAACGAGTTTTATTAAAATGACAACTTGTTTTGAAGTCAACACACTAATTAGCACTAAGTTTTTATCTCATCCTTAAACAAGTATATTAATTAGATGCCGACATGTGCAAATTGAAAAGGTTTTATGGGTAAATCAACAACCCACAATTTCATACCCCCGACTTAATATATTTATTAAAAAATAATTATTGATATAGATATTTTAATAAACATTATTTAGTATATACGAAACGACAATGGATATTTGATTGTTTCTTGCAATATGCTTTAAGTAAAATATACATCTAACTAAAAAAATTTAAAAATTATACCAAGTCAATGGACGTTAGTTCATAGAATAGAGAATAATTATTGCTTTAGTTTTGGAACTAATTGCGGGTAACTTGACTTAATTTGTTAATAGTTAGCCACAAAAATGCAAAAATAGATAATTGAAGAAAGAATTTATAATGTCAAAATATTAGTTCAGCATGAGGGGTGACTGATGGAGACCCAAGATTTGATTTAAAAAATGTTTGAATAACACAAAAAATATTTTTAAGCACTTTTTAAAGTTGAAAAAGTGTTGAAAAAATAAAAAATTAGAGATTTCCAATTTATGATTTTTGACTTTTGACTTTTGACTTATAAATTATCTTAAAAAAAGTCAATCCAAAAACCCCAAATAAAATTCATTTACCTAATGAAAATTTTCTACTATATAGTTGGCATTGTCTTCCTAGTTAGAAGTATGTAACTAGCCAAGTGAAAAGATTCTAGTCTGAATAGAACTTATTGTATTAAGTGTATGTAAGGAAAAACTCAAAAATCTGAATAGAACTTGATAAATGTCTTTCTAAGTCTCTGAGAGGTGCACATTACTCTTTTTTGCCTGTACTTTAGTGTAAGTATAGATAGATATACTTACAAATTTGAGTATGTATTTGATATGAAATGGATATAATGTATATATTTGTTTGATTTTATACGTGTATATATATATATTAAATTTGACACCACTTAACATAAGGTGAAGACTTGACTTAGTGGTTCAACGGTTGTAGGATTTCTGCTTTGATGTTCAGAGTTTGAATCCAACCGGAGGCTATTTAATGTTAAGAGTTTTTTTTCACGTTTTTTTTTATTAGAGTTTTCTTCCTTAATTAACTGCTGAGTTTTTTTCGTTATTTAACTGTTGCATTCTTTTTCTTTTTTTTATTTGCATTTTTCTTTACTTATTTAATT
Source organism: Solanum clarkiae (assembly GCA_011800125.2). Taxonomy (NCBI): domain Eukaryota; kingdom Viridiplantae; phylum Streptophyta; class Magnoliopsida; order Solanales; family Solanaceae; genus Solanum; species Solanum clarkiae. The sequence continues at coordinate 14,591,634 of JAABOM020000049.1, read as the reverse complement.
GTTGAGTTTTTTTCCTTATTACTTTATATTTTGACACCGCTTAATATAAATCCTGGCTCCACCACTGATTGAACCAATCCTATTAGTATGAAGTTTTTTGGGAGATGCTCAAAAATAAATTCGTAAGGATTTGGCCCAAAGACGACAATATCATACTAATGCAGCGTTAGGGTGTGGGTACGCGCGATCCCAATAGTTGTGTGTTCCAAAACCTTCAACTTCGGAGGAACAGTTGAAAGATATATAATATCCAATTTGTGTCTGATGAGCGGGAAATAATGTTCTTTAATTATACTCGATGAATCCTGTTTTAATCTTAATACTGTTATTAACGATGCCTCAGTTGTTATGAATTTGTACTATCGACCAAACCCCAAACCTATTTCTTGTTGGTTTAGAAGCAGTGCTCTCCTCACCATCATTGATCAAAGCTGTAATAACTCATTTTTGCTAATTTTTATTTTATTTTTTATTTGCTCATTTTTAAGATGTTAGATAGGCGAAAATATAATGCTTTAATTAGCATAATTTGCTAAAGATATATAATTGTACCAAAATCTGAAATATCCAAACTGAACCTTTTGGCTAAGAATAATTGGCTCACTAACCATTCAATTCACATTATCATTTCAATTAGTTAACAGTACACGTAAAATCTAATCAAACATTCAGTTTGTAGAATCATTGAATATTATTGCACTAGTTAATTAGTGCAATTACATGTATATAAGTACGAATTACATCGAAATAATCACAGTCTAAAATCGTACTGTATTACAGATTTAGTTCTAACACTTTCGGAGAAGAAAACTTCAAACAATCTTCACATGACTTCTTGAGTATTGAGAAGAAAAGAGAAGGAAAAGAAAATCAGAAAAGTTACGTTACTTTTCTTCTGAAAGCTCTTTTATAATTCTAAAGGGACACAACTTAATTTTCAAATAGTTGTGTCTCTTTTCCTTTATTAATATTTAAATAAATATATCAAATATATTACTTTTAAATATTAATATGGATATAGGTTGACTTATATGGGTGACCCAATTCAAATTCCTTCGGTACAAAATGGTAAGAAGTAAATAATTAACTATCACTAATTGATATTGATTCTCCAGACAATGACTTTTTTCAATTTTTAATGTTCTTTCACAGATGTTTGTTATTGTAGGTGTATTCTTAATGCTAGTTTGATCCGATTTTTATGATCATAAAGCATGATGATGTAGGTAAATTTAAGGTAGTGAGTATAAGTGTATAACGATTAATTATTTTGGACGATTTCATGTAATTGATGGCTTAAAGTTAAGTATTAAGTAAATTCTGAAATATGTTGAATAAAATCAATATTCGTATGTGTTGTGCATACATCTCTTACGTGAAATGTGTGTCTCAAGTGCATCGCAGATGCATCTCACATGCATTATGTGTTTCTTGTGTGAAGTTCGTATCAATCAGTACTTGTATTATGTGCACTCTTGTATAAAGAATACATTAATTCATCTTAAACTTTTGAATATACACTTATTTATGCATGCATGCAACAAAAAATGGCAATCAATGCAGCGTTTATGTCATATTTTACGCAAATATAAAGATACCACGTGGCGGCTGTCCTATCAATTCTATAATGTTAATTGCTTTATGATTTCTTTCTAATTTTCAATTTCTTTTTGCTCGCAATGTTTCGAAACCTTCCGCTTCGGAGGAACAGTTGAAAGATAATATTCGATTTGTGTGTGATGAGCGGGGAATGCCAGGATGCTCTTTAATTAAACCTGGTGGATCCTGTTTTAATCCTAGTACTGTTATTAATCATGCCTCAGTTGTTATGAGTTTATACTATCGCTCAAATCGAAAACCCATTTCTTTTTGGTTCAGAAGCAGCTCTCTCATCACCATCACTGGTCCAAGTAATAATTCCTCTCTTCTTCTTTTTTCTTTTTTATTAATTACTACAAGAGAGTTCCTATTAAGTACGTAATTGATTTTTTAATCCTTGTCATGTTTTGGGTTTAATTTGCAGGCTATGGTAATTGCAAATTTTGAGCTTGGTTGGTCAATGGAAGTCGGTGACAGGAGCTAGTTAGGGTCGTTATTAAACAAATATAAGTGCTTGAACTAAATTAGAACAGGGAAACATAACTATATAAAATAACTTCTTTTATGTATTAAATTGATTACATACTTTTAATCATCTCCATAATAACAAGGCCGGCCCAAGGGTAAGTCAGGTTAAGCGTCCGCTTTAGGCCCATAATTTTTTGGGGCCCAATTTTAGTCTCTTGATAATATAGAGATTTAGTAAATAACTAATTTTTATTTAAATAGTGTTGAGTACTTTAGAGTAAAAAATCAAGTCCGTACTAGTTTCTTACTTAACAAAAATAGTAAAATTATTTTTTTGACATTGATTTGGCATGATCATTTAAACTATGAATTGAAAAGGTTGATATGAATATATTTATTTTTAGGTCAGATACTTATTTATAACTAACTCTTAAAGTTTCTTTTTGGATTTGTTAAGAATCCAAAGACCTTTTTCTCTTCTTCTCTTTTCTCATGTGTGCTACCAGTCCACCATTCATTTTCTATACTCTTTCTCCTCTTCTTTTATTTCTCTGAATTTAAATATTGATTAAGCTATAGTTTACATTAAAAGATATATAATATATAACAACAACAACAACATTACCCCAATGCCTCAAAGGCTCCCGCCCATTGCGGGATAAGGAGAGGTCGGATGTACACAGTATGACCCCTATGTTTAAAAACATAGCGCGACTGTTTCCAGATGACCCATGATGAGCGTCGAAAGTTGCATTGACTAACTGCTACTTCACAATTGAAAGAAGAGTCATTTTGTTCTATTTCATCATACCCCAAAGCCAAAAAATAGTGAATCTTTGACTCCATCCAAGATTGATGAAAACTAAAAGATATATACTATTCATATTCAATAAAACATAAGAGCTGAAGAATGTGATTAAATTAAGATATAAAAAGCATTACAAGGTATAAGAGTTGAAGACTTGAAGAATGTGAATGTATTAAATATGACAATACTTTTGATTCTTTTTGCATTTTAAGTATTACAATAATTATATTAAAATGGTGAAATATTATAGTTGATATTAGATTTTTAACTTCTTCAAATATAAAATTATCCTATTTTTAATAAAAATTTTGCTATTTTTAATTATTTATATTTTATAAATTTCTCTTATAATTGATTATATTATTAATTGAAAATAAAATCAATCACACAAAAAGTTTTTTAAAAAATTAAAAAAAATAAATTATATCAAATTTTCCTTTTAAGGCCTCAAATTAATTTTTGGCTTCAAGCCATGAACATTCTTGAACCACCCCCGCAAAATAAATATTATTAATAGATAAGAGGTGCTTGTTCAAATAATTGAGGACCCTTATTATCAACAAGCAGATTGAAGGTTCAAGTTCCACTGGAGGATAAGTGAGTATATTTAAGAAAAATCAAACGAATTAATATGAATTATATTTTATTTAGTTTCAATTTAATTACTAAAAAATTAAATAAATTAATTTGATTTAATTTTGATTTTACCCCACCCGATTAAGAGAATCAACCGTATTGTGACTAAAATTTAGAAATGTAAATCTACATCTAATTAATTTGTAATGTGACTTAAAAGAAGCCTATTCAGACTCTTGTTATTTCTATCCTTCCTTACATTGCAATAAGTTTTTAAAAAAAAAAAAATTACAAAACGTAATATTGATTTGTTTTTCGTTATTCATGAGTACATACCTTTTTATGAACATTTTTATCCATATCGTAACACTTTTTTTTCATAAAATACATTATCGTTTCATAAATAAATCAATAAATTAAAAAATATTAATGTAAGAATCATGAGACTGTCGAGCTTTTTGTCATTCATATCTAAACACTATTTTTTAATAATATATTTACCTTTTAAATAAATCCATCAAAAAATTTAAAAAAATATTAATGCAAAGCTTATGAAATTGTCAAGTCATTAGTATTATTTATGTTTTACTATACAATTATATGAACTTATCCCAATATTTTAAATTTACTATTTCCTTTTTATTTATTAAAAAGCTTTTTATGTACTCTATTAAGTAACACTTCTGGAAAAAGCATAAGATGCAGCTCAAATTGATTCGCACAATAATTCAAATAAGTATATTGTTATTTGATTATTTTATATAATTTACAAATTAAATTTTTATAGTTTGTCTGATATATATATATATAAAGTTTATCTAACCAACTGGAGATTTGAGATATCAATAAAGTGAAACAGTGATTTGATATCTTATTAGGGATGCATTTTGTGGTAGTTTACATGCCACAATCCAAAATGGGTCATGAGTGGCACCTACACTTATCTTTCTTGTTGAACGAACCAACGATATAAATCCCAATCGTATCGAAATCATATAGGGCTGAGCTTAATGCTCTGTGATATCATATTGATATATGTATATCCTATTGATACACCATATAAGGTGCTGATATCAACGCCCAAATTTTAATAGTAGAGGACGAATTTTAATAGTAGAAGAACATAAAATGTAAAGAGATAGATGAATATAAGTAATTTGCTTCAAAGAAGCATAAGCTTACTTCTCTCCCTATTTTTTTTTTTTAATAATTCAATTAACAAATGAAAGGAATGGAGGCCCAATGTTTGTCGATGGATGAACCACCCATTTTGATACTTGTTGACATGCCCTTCTGGGGTGATGGAGTGAAAAGTACACCCTTTAGGATATGCAAACTAAAAATAAAATATCTTTTCTTCACAAAAACAAAATTATAATCCTAAAATTCAGCATAGTGTTACTGGATTAGAGCCCTTTAGGCTCTGGAAACAAAATTATTCATTTTTTAAAAACATAATAAATAAAAAAACTGATTTTATCATATCACTCATATTGGTTATAAATAAGACTAAATACGGAGAAAAGAATAATATTTTAATAACACGGGGAAACATAGAGAATAATATATTATCTTTTGATGTTCCATATTGGACAAATAAAATTGAACAATACTGGATAAGTAAATATGAACGAATGGAGTATTCAAGAGTGGATGCCAAATCAGAAAATTTGTAATATAAGAACATTTGAATCTGCAAGAGAAGGTAGTAAAATTTTGAAAAGATATAATCATATCATCCAAATCAGTATTGCTAAAGCAAATCTAAAAGAGTAACTAAAGTAATGCACTTTACAGTAACAGCACTAGCCAAGTGGAGCAGCAGAAATGGCATTGACACAATCCCAATGTCTCATGATTCCCAACAGACAAAAAAGTAATCTAAAGATCACAGCATGCAAAGATTAAAATAAAAGGACACTCAAGATTCGAACATAACACGCTTGCATAAAGTGTAATCATCAACCCATTATCCATTAAACAAATCATTTCTCTTAAACCATCAAAGTCATAGTAGAACAATGACAAATACCAGCTCCATAAGGTGAAAGTGTCACATATTGGAGAATTATTCAAATTGCAACTAGTGGAAACATATCATATGCTAGTACAGCAGACTTATTGTCCTATCACAGGACAAAGGACCATATTCTATGTCGGAGAGCAGCAACTCAGCAATACAGCATAGGCGATGAACGCATAAGAAGTTCTTCACATATGCAAAAGATATAAATAGGGTTCATAATCACTTCATTTGAGATGGTGATAAAGGAAGTGAAGTTACTCAAACCACACAGGAGATCAAGCAAATGTCTTCAAATTTTCAACTCCAAGCTTCTGAACTTCCACCTTAAGTGACTTGAGGTATCTGACAGCTTCATCAAGAACAGTGACAGTAGTCATCCTGCTGGCACCAGGGACGATTCCCTTTAAGGCCTTGACCATCTTCTTAAGTTTCCGGCGTTTTCTCTCATTGCAATTGCTAGTACTACTGCCAGAGGACTTCCTGAAAGAAGAGGTTCTGCTCTTTTTGGATTGGCAATCATAGTTTGAGTATGATTCAGGGGAACTGCATCCATAGTTTGCATCAGTGCGTGCAGTGCTCACCTCTTCTTCATCATATTCCTCATGTTCTTCCTCTTCCGAGCTGAGCAATGCATTTATATCGTCTGAATCTTCCTTCAAATATGAAGAAACTTCAGTATTCTCATTGTTTGCAATTTTTCTCTCCAAGCCATCTTGGAAGAAAGTTGAATTAAAATTCAAATCAGGATATGGAAACTTGGAAGCCATGACAGGGTGGTACATGATCTGGCTACGGTAATCAGTCTGATCAAAGATGATGAAATTCTTCGGGCATGCCTCAGAGGACTGAAATTCGAAACCATGAAAGGGCACAGAAGATTTGAAACCAGTAGGAAGTGCCGCTGTACCAAAGACTGATGGAGCAGGAATATCGAATATATTACCATCAGCTATTTGGTCTTCCAGAGAGACAAAAGGCTTTTGAGGAGAAAATTGATAGTTACTCTGCATGAGTAACTAAGTCAAAAGAACCAATAAACTGTACTAGAAATGTCCACTTGGAAATTTTAAATACGAAAATAGCTAAGGGTTATGAAAGGAACAGACAAAAGAGAGTAACGTTCAAGGTGTATTAGTTGTAGTAAAAGTGCACTGACTATTCCAATCAACAGTAACCACATTCAGTGCTTCATGAGGTCATTCTGATTTCTCATACACTGAAAGAGAACCAACAAATCCCAACTTCCACAGGCTTTGCTGAATAAAAGCAACAAGAAGCAAGCAATCCCAACCTCCCCAAACTTTCGCTTGACCAGACTACGTTACAGGTTTGAGCAACTGACGGAAATACTCGGCCTGTAATTTAACCAAAAAAAGAACCATATTATTCGGTTGTCATAAATTTAGAACAAATACAAGACAAAATAAAATAAAATAAAGAAACTATATGCCTATAAGATAAAATTCAATTATTTTCCTTTTCTTGAGGTTGAATGGAACGACCACAAAAAACTTGGCAGGATGAGCATATATAGAAGGGATACAAAAGTTACATCTCAACACAGACGGGGTCATTTGTATGGATCTCAAGATGCCTACGGAAACTATATCAGTATACTACATTGAGGATATACAATATTATGAACTCGACCTCAGTGATGAAGTCAATATTGACAGAAATAGGTCTAATTGTCAACGTTTTCAAAAAGGTTTAAGCCAAGTCTTTAAAAAGAATGTGAGTAGAAGATCACGCACCCGGCACAGAATTCCAGTCAGAACATAAATAAAAAACTGAAACATGAAAAAGCATCGTGCCATACAACATTCAATTAACTTCTAGTTGCTTAGTTTCTTTTTCCTTTTAATAATACAAGTCAAGTTAGATACAAGTGTAGGAGAGTGAATAACAATTTAATCGAAAAGACAGGACCAAAAGCTAAAAGAATAATTACCTGACAAACTAGCATCAATTGGTAATAAGCAACACTCCCCACATGCATTTTAATCTCACCAGCTTCTTTAACTGCTCTGTATCTCTTCAATGTAATCGCAATGTACATTCTCACCCTCCAAATGGACTTGAGTTTCAAAAAATATCAAAAAAAAATGATCGCAATCTGTCACACCAAACAAGCACAAATGAGTAAAACATTAAAGAACATCAATACAAGCACAGCTTATTTCTCAAGTAATGCAACTATAATTTCCAATTATCTATTGCCAAACCAACTTAAATTATATTCTTCTACATACTTTTTGGCAGTAGTCTGTTTTTCTAATCCCTTGGGCATTACTGCTCTTTTAAATGAATCCTCAGCAGGAATACTTCACCCACAATATTTACATACTACAACAACAACGTTCCCAATATAGTCCGACAAATTGGATTCTAGGGAAGGTACAGAGTACGCAGACATTACCTCTACCTTAGAGGTGCAATATTTACATACTGACAGATAAAAGCTAAGGCTGAGGAGACAGATAATATAGGTAATAAAAGAGGCTATCTCACCAAGTAAAATGGGTTACAGAATCACGCGAAAGAATACCACCAAACGCACACACTTCACACAATAACTCAGAGAAGAAAACGACCACGGCATGTTGATTGGTCCAGTGCAGTATATTATAGTCTTCAATCCAAGCCACTGTCAGGATAGCAAGCATAGCTCCAAATATCAAAAATAAGCACACAAATAGCTCATATTTGAATCAAAAGTCAATAATATACAATAAACAGATTCATCTCAAACTGTGCAACCAACATTTTAGAAGTTTATGTAAATTAAGTGGAACTTAAAAAGCTTCCTTCAGGAAGAAGCTAATCTTCTTTCAACTAAAGTTAGCACAAAATTCCTCAATACCAATAAGCTATCTCTTCATTAACATGTGTATACTAATGAGACTCCCATTAAAACACCAAAGAAATCTAAAAAACAAATCTTGGACTCTAATTCTCACCAAATCACAAATGCTAAAAAAATGCAAAAGTTCAGTAAAGGAGATCACCCTCTATGAAATACACAAAGATCCAGATACATCTATACACTTCATAAGGATGAATCAATACAAGCATAAGATCAATTCAATAAAAGAAACCATGTTGAATCTGAAAATCTCAAAAGTTACCTTTTTTTCACTGACCCACCAAGAAGGCTAACCATAAAAAATCAGACCAAGAACAGAAACACCAACAGCAAAAAAAAACCCAAAATCAGAAACACCACAGAATCTACATCAAACCAAGAAAACAAAAAGGGGCAACTTTCAAAGATTAAAGCAACAAATCCTGAAAAAGAAGGAACTTTGAACATACCCCAAATGAAGATCAAAAAAGATTTTAGTTGTCTCTTCACTAGATTTTCTGAAATTTGTTTCTAGAGAGGAGGAAAGTGAGTGTCTGATGGAACTATTGAAGAAGAGGCTGGTGGTTTGTTATTGGGATATGCGAGAGAAGAGGAGGTCGGGGGGGTGGGGGTTGCTGTAGGGGACTACTACTAGTAGTAGTTAGGGCCTTAGGGGTAGAGACAGGAAAGAGTCAAAGGAGGAAAATATGAGCCGTTGGATTAAGGAGAGAGAAAAGTTTTCCGTATAATGCGGATGAGCTGGTGACCGTTGGATCAGACTACAAGAGCACGCGTGAAAGCTAAAGTGGGCCTCACGAGCTTTGACAAAAATGCCGCATCTTACCATAATTTGTATTAAATATTGGAAAATAATTTATTAGTACTAATTATACAAGTAAAAATAAAATTTTAAAACTAGTTTTAAATAATGAATAATTAAAAAATAAATTTAATTTGATTAGCTATTGGGAATAGTGAAACAAGAGTCAAGAGTAGTGGACCTTTTTATATTATTTCAATAATTTAATTAATTAGTACCTATTGGTGTGCTAATTGTTTTAATGTCAAAAAGTTACCCAACCAAGTTTACGAGTGAAGTGTTTTTCAAATTTCATCGACATTTTTCACCTAACGATTTGTATCGTTGGTCTTTTTCATATATGGAGCTTTCAACCAAAGAAGAATGTCTTTTTCCAATCCTTTTTTTATTTCAAGTTTTTACTTATTGTTGTTTGAGAATAAGAAAAGGGAAGGGAAAGTGAGAACATGTTATTCACAAGAGAAAAAAGTGAAGATAGAGATGAAAATAGTTTTCTTTTATTTTTAGACATTATCTTATTTCACTCTATTTTCTTAGATAATTATCAAAAATATATATTGATATTTTGCTCTGTCATGTGAAAAAAGTATATTTTAATTTTATTATATGGTTAAGAAAAAAGATTGAGAATAAACTTAATATATGTAAAGCAAATAATGTTACACGTACAATAGTTAATATGTGAAGGTATAAATATACATATATCGCATATAAATATAAATTATAATGTAATTATTTAAGAAGACATTATTTACCTTGTTGATTTTATGTATATCGCAAATTTTAGTGGAACTAAAAATCTCACTCTTTCTTCTTATCTAAGTTAAAAAGGGGTGAGCTATAGAGCTTTATTCATAATATGTTAGCTGTTTTAAATATTTTTCTTTTTAAATGAATTATTTCTTTTATTTTTATCTATGATTAAAAATTATAAAATTGAATCAAAATCAATAATAATTAAAATGATAAATATAAACTATATATAATTTTATTTTAATAATTTAAAATTTAATTTTGATCGAAAATCCAGCCAAAGGTCAAATCAACCCATACTTCTAAATGTTAAGTATGGGGTTCGATTGTTGAAGTGAACAAAAGTCCACTACAGTTCCCAATATATGATTATTATTTTTAAAAAGTGTGGGAAATACTATAAGCAAAACTCATTAAAAACTTGTTTGATGCCAATAATTCATTGAATATTCTTAGCACTTAGGAAATTGTTGAATAGATAGTTTTGAAATCAAAATTTTGCACTGTCTTGGTTTACTAATTTTAAGATAATTTATCTTAAATAATTAGAATAAGTTATCTTTGTTAAAAGATGGAATAACTGGATCAAGATTAGTTATTAAGGGATAAGAACATAAAATTAATTTTTTTAAAAAATAGTCCTAAGGTCCCTCAAGTCAATTTTTCTACTAAATAAGGAGGAGATTCGTAAATAAATAACTTTTAAAAAAATATGTAATGTATGTTATTTTAAACATAATAAAATGACAAATCAAAAGGTCAATGAAAAAGAACAGTAAAATAACTAATTTCAATATAACATGTCTTCAAACCAAACACCCCTTATTTTCTTTTCTTAATATATGATTTTTTGTTAAATACTCTGTCATATACGTTCTTATGAAACGTCCCTTATTTTCTTTTCTTAATTTATAATTTTTTGTTAAATACTCTGTCATATACGTTTTTACATTTATGCTTAGGAGTAAATTATTTTATCCTAGTCAAATATAATAATTGCGCAAGGCAATATGCGTGGAAAATGTTAGTCGAAGTCGGTGTGGCGCGATACATCTAATCTTTTCCATCTTCTTTTAACTGTCTGCTTAACTTTTTTTAACTTTTATTAACAAAAAAATAAATATAAGAAAAAGTTAGTGAGTTATCTATATAAATTAAGTATTTTTTGTAGAATTTAGCAGTATTAGAAGCAACTACTTATTTAATATTATTAAGTGTATAATAATTGAAAATCATTGTGTATTTTAATCTTGAGTTTCTAAAATAAGTAATTTTTTTAATTTGAAGTTGTAACTACGATTAAAATGAGACAAATGGAGTAGTTAATTTCCTCTTCATTTTTTCCCCTATATAGATAAAGATCATTATACTGTCTTCTACATATTGTTTATTTTGCTAATTCAACAGGAAAAAATAATTATAATCAAGATTAAGCAAGTTATCATGCGGACAAAACATTCTATTACAAGACATTATAGAAGATGACGTTAACATTGGTGTTGTAAGAAAGAAGATTTAGACTTTTAATGATCTTTAAACAAGTAATTAAAATTATCCAATGAGTTAATATCCCACGCTTCAATAAGATACAATGAAGAATGAACAATAGGTATGCAACTTGTACTTCACATTTGACAACTAACAAACATTAATTCTGTGATCATTATTGTAACTATTTTTTTTGTTATTTTACAAGTACTTAACAAATAATTAATCATTTAATCATCCCACGCCAACCTATAGAATCAATATTATGATACATGAGTTGTACTTTGCAACTCATGACATGTAGAAGAAATTAAAGTTTCTTAAGATCATAGGAATTCTTTATTTGGTTAAGGTTAGCTTGTCCAATCATGTCCATGTCAACCTAGTCAAAACTAACTAACATATGATAGTAAGATGGCTTAGTTTCAACTTTCATGTAAATATATTATGCATTATTATTGTTGCCAATTCTTTTTCTCATATTTAGGATTTCATATAGTTGGTCTTTTTCTTAATCCCACTTGTTGAATTTTCTATGCTCATTAATGCTTCATCATGGCATATATTATTTTTTTGTAGTAGAACATAATATGAAACTAAATTTATTTCATAAGTTGTTATTGTTGCTATATATATTTATTTAAAACAGTTTGTCGATGAGACGATAAGCATGACATGAAAGTAAGGTTCGAAAGAGCAAAAGGATATTAGGGTGAATACCTAGCTAAACGACCCCAAGAAGAAGAAAGACATAGTTATTGATCAAATGTTTTAATTTGAAGATGTTTTCAAGGTCAAATGAGTATTGTATATCTCACTTATAAATATGTTACATTTCATTGGTTAACAACAACATATTCACTGATCCCACAAGTGGGGTCTAAGAAGGATAAAATGTACGTACGCAGATATGATCACTATCTCATAGAGATATGTACGTTTCATTGGTTAACAAAAATGTTGATTAATAATAAATGGTGACTTGATTAGCATCAAAAGCTATTTAGAAAATCCATAAGAAAGTGTCAAGCATGCATCCAATGAAACCTTGATGCTGAAAGATCATAAGGGCCACAATTTATCCTTTTTCAGATATATAGTAGAGCAAGCATTTCTCAAAAGTCTATTAACCAATAAGTTTTGAATTGTGTAACATTCAACGGAGAAAGAGAAAGAGGACCACCATGGTTATATTCTTTGTTGGCTCAAACTTAAATATTTGAGTCCAAAAAAATAATCTCTTTTTTCTCCTTTCATTTTCAAAGATTGTAAGGCTTTTATAGCTTTGAATTTTGTGCATAAGCATGCAATTTGAAGACAGCAGCACGCCAATTTGCCAACCTTGCTATTGTCAATTATATCTTTGTTGTCATTAGACCATTCACACTTCCAAATGTGCTTGTATTGTCTCTCTTTATTTATTTTATTGGAAGCCAAAATTTTTATGGAGTAAATTTGACATCTACTTATATATAAATAATTGGTAGAATATGTATAATTTAATTTTGAGAAAAATATTAAAAATACTTTTAAACTTGTCAGGAATTACTATTAGTTTTATCTCCGAACTATTGATAGCGTTAAAAACACACATTTATTTGACTAAGTGAACTTAAAGACATCTTTGATCTTATAACAAAAGTGAGATATACCCTTAAATTCTTGCCACGTTAAGGGGTGTTGTAACACTTGTGGTAGTTCGGGATGTATTTTAGTTTAGTTAGTCAAGTTGAAGAGTATTTTTAAGACTGTTAATAGTTTAGAGATTAAACTAATAACTTCTGTCAAGTTTAAAAGTATTTTTAATAGTTTTCACTTTAATTTTTGATGAAGGAATTCATTTGAACTCTCAAGATTCATCCCTTATTTCGTCTATAGAGATAGTAGCAACTATCTCCATTTGAGGTTTCTCACATCTCGAAGGCTAAATGAAGCATTATGTCATTTTAGAACTCATTGTGGAAAAAAAAAGTGTATGAACAAAATGAATTTGACGTGGTCTACTTTTGCTAGGCCTGAGGTAAAAAGAGTGAATAAATATCGTGCAATGAGTTATGAGCTAAGCTAGCATGCTTTACCATTTAATATATAATATTATTTGACTTATCTATGTATACTAGTATGTGCTTTGCGGTCAACATTAATCAAATAATTAAAAATAAGAATGAAAAAAAAAAAATTTTCTTTTGAGGTCATCATTAATGGAGTGAAGATTAAATGAGAAAAAGAAAGGTATTCTAGTAATTGGTAATTAAAAATTGAAGAGAATTTTTTTTGATTTTCTTTTAGAAAAAAAATTTAAAGCTATGTTTTTTTTTAACCTTTCACGTACTTTAAATAAATTGTACTCACTTGTTATGTCATGTGACATGAGAGGGGTATATCTAAACTTAGTTTGCTAAGTTGATGAGTGTTTTTAAGTTTATCAATAGTTTAGAGATGAAACTAATAATTCGTGTGAGGATGTATTTAAGCTTAGTTCGCCAAGTTGATGGGCATTTTTAAGCCTATCAATAGTTTAGAGACGAAAATAATAATTTGTGTCAAGTTCGAAAGTGTTTTTAATACTTCTTTCAAGTTGAAATAAATAATGCCTATAACAAAATTATATCAAAACATAAATAAACTTCTGCAAGTAACCATTTGGATGGTAGTGTCGTGTGGTTTCATAATATATGAAAATTCCTTTAATTATTATAAATATTTAAATTTATCAATATTTTTTAATTTAAGTAATAATTAAAAATAATAATTACTACATAAACTTATATTCCAAAATCTAAGTAACTTAGTTCACGTGAAATCAGAGAAAAAATCTTATACTATATATTAAATAACTTTTAAAAATGAATATTTAAAATAAATCGAAATATGGGAAAGAAGACTAGTGATGGAACTATGGAAGAGAAACTTCAAAAAAGTTAATGTGAAGGAGCAGATATATTAATAATTTAAGATAAAGTTAAACGAAGAATAAAGGGTAAAAGTGAAATTATTTAATATTAAATAAGAATATAATTGAAAAAAATAAGTAAACCATGTGTGAGTGGTCATGGTAAACGTTTAGCTGATACAGATTTTTTCCATACATATCATAAGTGCGCCAATTTTAAAAACAATGAGGACTATTTAGTATTTTAGAGTATATTTCAAGGACCATTTTGAGTGATTTCCCAAACTTAATGGACTGTTTCGAGCTTTTTCTCAAACTTTCACTACACACCGGGGAATGCACAATTAGACGACCTCACGTCACCGCTTGGGTTATGCAAATCAAATCGCCGGCCGTGTTCGCTGTCGGAGTTAGTGTGTGAAGTGTGTGCGCTTGGTGATTCTGTAACCAATTTTACTCGGTAAGTTTGCCTCTTTTATTTCCTGATTTCTTCATGTAGATGTAAAAGCCCTAAGATTTTATTTGTCGGTATTAAGTATTGCGGATGAACTGTTCCTGCTGAGAATTTACTGAACAGAACAGAACAGAACAGAACAGTTCTTTTATCTTTTAATGCCGTCTTTTCGTTTAAATTGGTATTCATTCTCCCAACTAATCGTGTACTGTTAAAAGGAGATACAAATCAAGCAGCTAGAACTTAATGTAATGTCGTATAGGAAAATGCTTTTTCATGTTTCAGTTTTCTGTTTATGTTCTGATTGATTTTTTGCGCTGGGTGTGTGATCACAGGATTTATGAACATTTTAATCAAAAGCTTTACAAAAATGTTAAAACTATTCTCTTTTTATCAGTATTGCTTCATCACTGAGGTAGAGTACAGAATATTGTATATCCTCTATGTAGTATACTGCTATACTTTTACATCGGAATTTTGTTAGCCATACAAACGACCGTGTCACAGAAATGTATTGAGAAATAACTTTTATATCCCTTCTATATATGCTCCTCCTACCAACTTGTGTATGGTGGTTCTGTTCAACCTCAAGAAAAGGAAAATAGTAGGATAGTTTTCTGGGCACATAGTTGGATTGGAACTATAGAATTGGAAAATAGACTATATAAAGATGTGCAAAGGTTTTTACTGTACTTCACAGAACAATGATTATATTTATATACATTGGAGTACCAGATTGACATTCAAACGAAGAAGTATTGCGCTATTTACCAGTGAGTGGTATTAATGGACTTATCTTTTGGTGGGAGACGTTCTTTGTTTTAGATAATGAAAGCATTCTATTACTACCAATGCAAAGAAATACGACCTCTCTGAGATATACGGTTTATGCCGGAAAGGTACGAAGTTGGACTAATTTGGAAACATTGGGCAATTTACTTTATACCTACTATTTCGTCTGGTTTTTGCTTTATAGTCTTATTTTATTAGTAGCCATGATTTGGGCTATAGTACTGACTATGCATAGGACTACTAAGGTGAAAAGACAGGATTTATTTCGACGAAATGCGATGGATTCTAGGAGGACTATAATGAGGAGTACGACAGACCCGCTCACAACAATAAGGAGAAGCGGTGGTTCGAATCCACATCGTGAGCTTTAGTGCACAAGTCGTCGAATCCCTTAATTTGGGGCAAGAGTCTCGACGACAGTTGGCGAAGACCGTGAATCTCAATTTGAAATATCAGTTGGTAACATAGGTGGATTTAGGGCATAAACTTTATGGTTCTTGATTCTAGGACAACAATATTCTAAAGTTTTTAGAAACTGGGTTCTAATTGTATTTCTTGTGCATATATATTCAGTGAATGTTTTAGTTAGCGCATATATAGAGTGAGTCAAAATTATTGTATTATGCCAAACCTGTATGCTTAAGCCTACAGTTGTCCCTGGTTGGTAACCTTATGAAAACATTAACTTTTCAGTAATAAGCTGAAGTATATTGAGAGTGCATAACTTTATTGCTCCTTGAGTGTATATTATATGTAGCAATTCTTATATGATGTTATATGTGGTATTGAGTTGTTATATTAAATATAATGTTTGTTTTGATTAATACTTGTACTTTATCGTGTATCATTAAATTCATTGTTGCGTAACGATGAAAAGTCTTATTTTGTGTAACGGATGATTTGGTGCGACCACGTTCTTGCCTTATCTTTTTTCATTATTTGTCTTTATTTATTGTTAAATAATCCTATTTTTTCTATATCCTATCTATCTGCGTTAACTCTATTCCGTACCCTACTTTTCTTGTAGGTTTATCCTTCAAAACGATGCAATCTATTCAAATAGTAATTGTATTCGTTAATATAACACAATACGTAACAGCCATCTGAACAGGGTGTAAATGCAACAAAGATCACCTACCTAGAGTTTTTGGGTGGACTTTAACTCACCCTTAACCATTTTTTTAAAAACTTATTTTGTGTTCTGCAAATTTTTAAATTTTATCTTCTTATTCTATAGAGGAGTAATAACTTCGTGGCCTTTTTTTCTTAAAAAATATATATTTAGATTCAATTAATAATTTACCTTTTTATTCCTTAAAATGTTTTATAATTCAGAAAATACCCTTGACAACAAATACCCTAATGATACTCTTTTCATTTCCTTTCTTCCTCCCTTGCTGAGGATGTATAGAATTCTTCGTCGAAATCATCCTTAATGTTTCTGAAGACATTCTTAAAATTCCCAAATAAAAGCTAATATTTCCATTCTCCCAAAAAGTCTTCATATATATCCTTATTCCTCAGATCTTAGATTCATCTCTACCAGTTTTACTACGTTTCCTCTTATCAATTTTGTATTCAAGTTTGAATCTTATCGATCTATTGTTATTCAGAGCTGGTTTTACAGGCGGGTTTTGGGCCTTGTTAACTGCTTGTACACTTACTACTGTAAGTTTGTTTTTCTTCAGAGTAGAATATGAGTTGTCATCATATAAGGTTTCATAGGAGGCTCATTGGATTAAGGGACTGGAATTTCATATTTGGGGTAAAACAAGAAAACTTAAGGTGTGTTTGCCCATGAAAATTGTGATTATTTGAACAATAAAAAAGTTTTTGTTTTCAAATTGAAAATTATTGAGATTTGGATTTATGTTTGGCTATGAATCCAAATTGGAATTGTTTTTGTATTTTTGTGAGTAATTTGGAATAAAAAAATGAAAACAGTTTAGATATGTCTTATTATGACTGCTTGCTATTTCCTTCTGTTTTCAAACTCTTCTTAATTCCAGAGGAACAGAAATCAGGGTTGAGATGCAGATTAACTAAAAATGGTTCTGGGAAATCTGAAGCAATTGACACCTTTTATCAAGGAAGCATTTCAGCGAACACTACTCGTGGCCAAATTCCTCTGTGGTATTCATGTCACCAACAGCTACATCTGCACCTTTGCTCTCGTACGTTAGCATAACTAGTAGTACTATTTTCTTAGTTTATTACTTCATGCTTTGGGCCAATTGAAATGTATACTCTATTTTATATTTTGGACAGTCTCAAGGTCCAAGCATGCTTCCAACATTTAATCTCACTGGAGATATCGTTTTGGCTGAAAGGCTATCCACTCGGTTTGAGAAAATGCGACGGGGTGATGTGGTGCTAGTGCGTAGCCCTGAGAACCCGAGAAAGATTGTGATTAAGAGACTCATGGGTATGGGTGGTGATACCGTTAGATATGTTGTGGATCATGCAAATAATGGAATAGAAGAAACTATTGTGGTAATTAAGAATTGATCAAAAACCTTCATTTACAACTGATTTGTCCTTGTGCAGTGATTCTTTGGCAGTTGGTAACAATTTGTAGTTTTCAGCTAGTTTACTTTCAGAAACTAATGTAGTTGGGTTTTTGCTGCCCCCTCCCATCTTTTCGTTTATCCATTTTTGTTTCTTAGGTGAATAAGCTTTGAATGTGAACAGGTACCAGATAGACATGTTTGGATTGAAGGCGATAACAAATTTATATCCAACGATTCAAGGAAATTTGGACCTGTTCCTTATGGACTTGTACAGGGCAGAGTCTTTTGGATTGTTAGTTATTCTTCTATATTTAAATTTTTGGCTAATTTTCCAAATTGCTATGTCTTGATTATATTTTGGAATGACTTTTTGCTTAATTTCTTGGAAGTGTTTTCAAGCTAAGTTTCATGCATTATATTGCTGTTCTTATGCATGCCATTGGATGATTATGTGTAAGACAATTTTTGAAATTTTGTTATAAAATTTGGTCGAGCTTGAATTGGTGAGTCAGATATATTTTTTTAATTATTTGACAAGGTTAAAAGAATAGCTAAATCTACTGTTGGAGTAGGACTTGCCAGAAGAAACCTGTCAGGGGAATCATGTCTTGTTTGTGTGGAAGAAGCATTTTCAGAGGATTATGTTATGTTAAATAGTGTGTGTACTGATTTTACTGGTAGTGCAAACTACAGTTTCGTTAATTAGGGCTAAGTCTATTCATAAGCACACCAAAGCTTGTGATTTGTGAATGGGGTATAGTAGGATAGCAAGAGTAGTCGTGTTTTATATCATGTGTTGTCATCTGTCGTATAAATTTTATCGTATTTACATATTGTTATGTTGAGATGAGGGTTCCCAGGAAACAATCTCTCTACTTCTATGAGGTAGTGGTGAGGTCTGCGTACATTCTACCCTCCCCAGACTCCACTTGTGGAATTTCACTGGGTATGTTGTTGTTGTACATATTGTTATGTGCTTTTCGTTATTAATCGCCCTTTCTATTCCCTTTCCTTTCCTTTTTGCCATATCTAGTTTATTCTGCTTATGGATTTTGGAGACGAGGGTTTCCAGGAAACAACCTCTCTACTTCTATGAGGTAGTGGTAAGGTAAATGTATATTCTACCCTCCCCAACCCCACTTGTGGGATTCCACTGGGTATGTTTTATTTAATACTTCAGGTTCTTGTAGACTAGTTGATACTTGTAAAATTCATCGATATGTTTGATATTTCAGACTTGAATTCATAAACCAACAGATCTATCGCTAGCTATTTCTGGAGAGTCATATTGAATTAGTAAACTAGGAATGTTATAAAACATCTTGCTGTTTGATCATTTTTCCATATTTTAAGTACTTCTTTGTGTAGCACTCTATCTTTATTTGTGCTGTGATGTAGAATTCTAAAAGTTCTGATAATGTGATTAGGTATGGCCTCCTGAAGATTTTGGATCATTAGGAAGAGAAGTACGGTAATTCAACCTTTCAAGGTACACTTATTTAGAATTTGATGTGTTTTTTTTTTTCCCTCTAATTAGGAGCTTGTATCGTCTGTTATGGGCTTGTGCCATTGATTTGCAATATTGTCCTCTTTTCACTTTGATATTTTGTCATAGATTGGAGTCCTGTGTTCTTTGATTGCACTACCACTTCTCTCATTTGCCATTATTCAAAAGATCTTCTCTCTAGTTAAAAGAATTACACTTTTTTCCTCCTCTTACCATTTTTAATCATTTTTATTAATTTGCAGTATTCTCATCAAGTTTATCTGTGGAATTTAATGCATACAAGAGAAGCATCATTCCTTGCTTAGAAAAAACTTGTGTAAATTCTACTCCAACCAATTTTAACAGGTTAAATTTGGTGATATGGGATAATTTTTATTTTTTGTTAATTTTGCTTAGAAATGAATTTAGAGAATTCTATATTTTTTATCCTGATTTTTTCCTAATTAGTCTTAGTGAACTATTCACGCTACTTCCAATTGTTCTCAAGAACTTATGATGAAGTTATGTTAACTTTATATGTATTAAACATGTGAACTTGATGTACTCGCTTAATGAGAGGTAGCAAAATGCTTAGGAATTAAATAGTGTTGAGATTTCTTCCTAGTGTGTTTTTCTTTTTTCTCCTCCGGCTAATTCAAATTTCTTACTAGTGGTTTGGTTGTAGGAAGTTTGCACATTTTCAAATGTTACTACATTTGATTGCTAATTGTATAAAGAATGAAGCTTCCTTTATTGTGGCTGGAAATGACAAGATTATGCCTCATAATATTGTATCTTTTGCTAGTATTCTGATTTTTGTTATAATTCTTTCTAGAGCATTTGTATGATGTTGAGCATGTCATAAATTCAAATGGAGCGACTTGATGGATAAGAGAATTGATACAGTTACTGTTGCTTTCCATTACGAAGGCCTTGTTATATGGCATACTTGTTTTCTGTTTCCTTTGCAGATTTGGAGTATTCTGTTACGACTTACAGCATGGATGTATACAATTTACTGAAGATGGCAACTTGTGAGCTGCTGAGTTGGAGTGGAAGGACAGGATGCCAGAAGTGCAGTATTCGATTAATCCTTTTCTCATGATCCAAAGTTTGCATCATTCATTCTTGAAGTGGCATTGCTAATGCATAAGCAAGATTCCAGCCTGATACAAAGCATGACATATAACGAATACTTGAATTAACTGTGTGTCATTTTTCACTTTGCCCAGATGTTGCTTCAACTTCTTTAATGCATTTTGAAAGAAACTATAATAGTGTTTTTCTCATCTAAGTTGCTGAAACAACTTTCACTTGGCAACTGTCATTAGCTTCGTCCTTGTGCATTATCAATTGTTTTTTCCTTAGTTACATGTTCCATTCAATAAATATAGTAACATTTTCCAATGTTAAATAACTGCTGAAATGCAATGTGTATGTTATTCTCTAGAATATCGACCTCTTTTAGTTATATTTACATCATGATAATTCACTTGTTATTGGGTGGGTATCTAATCTAACTAACCAAATGTTCTTTGCAGACTTAACAATTAAATAAATTATAAGCGTGTCATTAATAAAGTTGAAGAATGATTCTTTTTAAAGCAATAAAATTGAAAAATTGGCGATCCTAATTCTAGAATTTACGACAATTCATTAAATAGAATCTTCTAATGGAAATGAAAAAAAAATCAAGAACTTTGGGCCAACAAAGACCAAGTAGATAGACTCGAGAACCAGCTTCATTGTAGAATTCGAACCTATCAATTAAGAAGAATGATGGAGCTTGTGAATACAAAAGATTCAATTGAAAATGGAATCTTAATGATTAAATGGTGTCACAAACCAAAGATTAATTCAGATCTATAAAGTCACGAACTAATCCTATAAATAAAATAGGGATTGGAGTAAACATTTACCCGCAAAAACTTTTATTGTTGCAAAATTTAGGAAAGGACTTCTCTGTGTTTTGGAAGGCACTATAATCATAACGCAGAACACCAAATTATAGGTAAATCACTTGAGATGAAGTATAAAACACAGGATTTTAAAAAAGAGAAGGAAAGAAATGTTTCAAAAAGAGTTGTAGAACTGACCGACTCAGCGGATGGATTCTGATTAGTAATGAAATGCCACTTGAATCCAGTAACCCCATAGTAAAAACTGCTATCGAACCAGTAACCCAAAAATCCTTTTTTTAAAAACCATTAAAACCCCGAATAATTATGCTCTAACGCAAATTTCATTCTATCCTATTTCAAGGCAACCATACATGTAAGATGATCAGATGAAAAGCTTTGAAGGGCAAGAAACATCTAAAAGCTCATATATCAACATAAAGGAATCTGTAAAATCTAGAAAGTTCATTGCAATGTTTGCTATTTACAGGAATCCAAGATATGCAGGCATCTCTACCCTGAGCAACCACCTTGCATGGGGTATTTTTTTTTCCATTGAGTTGAGCTTTCTTCGATCACTCAACCACGATCCCAACCACTCAATGGAGAAGTTCTCTCACTTTTAGTATCGTCAGTCCCTCATTTCTACCTGAAAATCACCAATCAATGTACAATTCCGTCACGATGATCATATTGGGCTCGCCCTTGAGACCTGCATCCGCAATGCTCAATTGGTACAAGTTTTTGAATCTAAATAGAGTAAGATAATGAAAATCAAAACATGAATGGAAAGACCTCCAGTGCAGAAAGCTCGAGTACTTAATTGATTTTCTGCTATATTTTCACACACACTGTCTTTTGGCTTTTCTTGTGCGGTTAAAGGGAGGTTAAAAATGATGTTGCATAAGTTGTGTCATTCAACTGCTAAGCTGCAATTCGAGCAAGTTTGTGGATGTTAAGAAAAATTGAATGGGCAGCTCTAAAATTTGATTCGTCTTCACCTACCATGACTTCACCGTTCCTAATGCAATGCGTAGGGGATATAATTTATTTGCTTCATCTTCAACTTTTTTTCTATTTCATTTGATCAGTGATAGGCTGATAGCCCTTATAAAAGAACATGCATTTTCAACATAATCTCTAGTCAATATCATGACGCACATGACTATAGACCAATCAACAGACAAGGTGTGCAATAGAGTTAAAAAGAAGGCAAGTAACCTGATTCTGCACACTTGCAGCAGCTGTCCACCGCTGAGGCTGTACTGTTGCTGAACTGTCATTTATAAACGCTATTGTCCTCGACTCCTGTTGACTGAAAGTGACAAGTGGAGGTGGTAGTTCTCTCATCACCCATAGCACAAAGGCTGAAGGTACTGAAGAACCTGGAAAATATTTTGGCCAGGTAACAGCGTATTAGAAAGTTCCCCCACTTTCCCCCTCTTTGTGAATGAAACTCTAATTTGTAGGAAAGAGCTGCATAGTAAGATTAATTCCCCCACAAAACACGTACAACCTACTTGTATTCTTGGTTGAAGAAATATTTGGAGTCTCCATGTCATAATCCAATACAAGGAAGATACATGTAATTTCTTAAGCTAAAGAGCAACGACCACATAACTAGTGTAACCCCTACAATTGGAATCTGGAGAGAAGAGCAGGTACTATGGATATTGCTAAACTAGGAGCAAGGTAAGCAATATCTTGACGCACCCTAAGTCCTCTCTCAACCATGTCCCGAATTTTTAAAGAAATATATGTCCCAGTGCAGCTCTTATGTTAAGTCCTTACTGTATAGCTCCAGTTTTGTTAAGTGCATCCAGAGAAACATCTCAAAACCACCCAAAATTTTACAATATTAATGCACTTATATAACATCAACAGAGCACCTCTGACTGTTAAATTGGTTCCTTCCGGCTTCCACCATGGTTAGTTTAGCCTTCACCTAATTAACTTCAGTTTGTAACTCTTAGGTATAAGGGGGTGAGCTGGAGGAGCATGGAGTAGCTTCAATAATTGGTAACAACAAATATCAGGCACAACGCAGAAGTTTCCACTTTAGTCTAGAATTTCAAATCAAGCTGTAGTATTCAATAAAGACCAAATTCTAAGGAGTACCTATGAAATAATACAAAACCATGAGAAGAGATGTACAAACACCATTTGTCTTCTGTCCATGCCAGTTAAAAAGAAGCTGCATTAAAAGCATCATCTTTTAGAAACTCATGCAGTAAAAACAAAAGGCAATCTCATGAAACCACCAGAAGACATACAGGTATATCTGTGAATATGGCGACAGCGGCACTTGAAGTGAAACATAGAACAGAAACAACTGCCAAGCCTGCAACCTTCAGTTGACAAAATATAATAAAACATCAAACTTCGCAATTAAATAATCTTATCATAATCTGTGTCATGACTGCTAAATTTTAACAGGGAAGAGAAGAAGAGAAAGAACAGTGCATTATATTCAAGCTG
Source organism: Solanum clarkiae (assembly GCA_011800125.2). NCBI lineage: Eukaryota > Viridiplantae > Streptophyta > Magnoliopsida > Solanales > Solanaceae > Solanum > Solanum clarkiae. Next base: position 14,567,740 of record JAABOM020000049.1, on the reverse strand, counting down.
TCAGTTCTTAAAACTAGAATGTAAAAGATCTCAGTATGATATGACATGACAAAGAAGTTTTCTGCAGTCTGCAAATAACGATTGCAGATGGCATACAGAAAATGGTAGAATGCACTGGGGAAAGATGAGTTGATACCTTCCACATTTCTGATGAAGCCCTTTCAGATCTCACTTTGCTCATTTTCAAGAACAATACCAGTCCTGCATAGCGGAGGTCTTATGGTCATCAAACAAAAGATTTTGAAATAGAAAACCTTCACATAAAATAAATAGAATACACAAGACCTAGTTTAGAAGTTCAGCAAGTTCTTAGAACCTATGTTGCTCGGACTCTTCAAAAATGTCGACAGGTGCGTGTCGAATCCTCCAAAAATAGTGTATTTTTGAAGGATCTACCACGGGTGCGGCAACATTTCTGGAGAGTCCGAGCAACTTAGTCCTACAAACACCATTTATCTTCTGTCCATGTATTTTTGAAGAATCTAACATGGGTAATTGGTTAAACAATCAACTCATTTGATCACAATATTACTGATGAAATGTTTGCCTTTCTGGGGAGACAGTAGTTTTACTCCCTAAAACTATCAACCATGCAGATCCTATTGTTTTAACGATTTCAGTAAGTACTTCTCCACTCCCCTGACCCACCTCTGGGGACACACACACACACAGAGGGAGAGAGAACTCTTGAACATTTGTAAATCACTCCTTATTGTTAACTATCATAACTCAAATTTTTAATATCAGCTGATTCTGTGAAGGGATGGTGGATGAAGACATTGGTTAATCCACAAGTATTGAAGTGCCTATGTAAAGATTTATGATGCATAGCAGCAATAAATAAGATTTTATTACCAAAAATGGCAGGATAACAATTTTCTGGGATGTTGTGAACATTATGTGAGGGAAGCAGGATAAATGATACCAGTGTATGAAATACTAACCATAGCACGCCAACGCCACTCCAAGCAGAAGAACTGCTGCGGCAAAGAGATCTACATACACCTGGATGAAACTGCACTTTATCAATATTCAAGAGGAAAGTGGGGAGAAGGTGTCAGGCGAACAAAAAAATCACCATGAAACAGTCTATATTTATAGTTTCTCCCAACAATAATTAAACACCAAAGACCAGTACTATAAGCAAATCAATACTACCATGCTAATTCATCTAAGCATGAAAAGCATTTTACAAGAAGTACCCTTACTCACTGGGGTAACACATCCCTCATTTTCACCGAAATGCTTCTCTCAGTAAATATTAAGAAACAGTTTGGGCTCCAAGTCAATGTTATACACTTATTTGTGTTATAAAATCAAATTGCAGCTAAAAATGAATACGTGAGGCTCAAAGTAACCTATATAGAGAACCAACAACTGCTAAACCAAATGGGGCTAAAGAATATGCGAGAACAACAAATAAATAGATAAATGTAATCAAAGAGCCTTGGTCCATACCCGAGCAACAACAGATGAATCAATAGGATTCCTTCCCCTCCCAATCCACATTAGTACAGCAGCTACCAACATTACCAGAAAAACTAACAAGGTAACCTGTTGAAAAGGCAAGTACATGAAATTAAGAACCAAAATGGAAAAAGAGGAAACTCAGTGAGTTAAAATATGTCATTTATCAAGAACATATACACTGTGTCTTAGAAACAGGGGCACAACAGCCAGCAGGGGAGCTTGCAGTGTAGGGATTTTCCCACAAAGCAGACATATGCCGCAGAAAAAATTTAAAATAAATTTAGAAAGCAATAAAATGAAAAGACACACACTAAAATTGGACATACCACCACAGACTAAATTATAGAACAAAATTTGTTTTTATAAGTTGGAGCAGCAACATATAAGTACTCAAATACTTCAAAGAAGATATTCGAAGTCACACACGGCAGATAACGCAAAGCATAAACGTGGGCCTAACCCCACTTATTTGGTTGTTATTGCAAGAGACTTTTCATCACATGGTTGGCCACTTGCATCTAGAGCATGTGAACTGAGCTGTTAAGTGAATCACAACTTCATAGTCTTTACCAGAACCACAACTTTTTGTCGGCTTCCCATTTTGACTGCACGAAAAGAACAGCATCTTCGGCGATTATCAGCATTTGAATTGGGCTTGTTCTTCTCCAACAAAGCTTCTCGAGGGCTATATACATCATCTTCATCCTCTTCATCATTTGACTGATGACAAAGATCAACCCTGAATTCATTTGCAGAAAGGATTAGAATCCATCTATATTTAATTTCTACATGACGATTGGGTTCATGGCTTTGGACGCATGCACCAAGATTCCTTTCTATTTTAACTATTCCTCAATCTATAGAATAAATGTATATTGCACATTCTTTTTTATTTAAGAGGTTCTTGTACACTTAAAATTTTGTAGATGTAAGTGCAAAAGGATATAAGATACGCAAAAACATTGGCCACAAATGTTTTGGTCCAGTGGTGAGAACATAGTGCGTGATCTCGTGATGTGTGGGCTAGACGCATGCCACGGGTTTAAATTCAAGCACAAACAAAAAACTGGTATTTACGTGGAGAAGTTCCTTATTTCTCCCTCTTCTACTTTATCAATACTATTTTTCGTGTTGTTCATTGCCTTTTTCTCAATTTTAGTACTATTGTTGTCTCTTTTCTTTGGTTCTTCTTTATTTTGTTGTCAATATTTTTCTTTTCTTGGAGAGTTTCATCATAGTTCTTTTTAACAACAACAACATACCCAGTAAAATCCCACAAGTGGGGTCTGGCGAGGGTAGAATGTACGCAGACCTTACCATTACCATAGAATAGAGAGGTGGTTTCCTGGGAACCCTCATCTCAAAACCCGTAAGCAAGAAAGAACTACATATGACAAAAGAAAGAGAAGGGAACAGAAAAAAGCGACTAATAATGACAGTATGTAAATAAGATAAACTAACACATAATACGACAGGTAATGCGAACACAAGACCAAAAAAAAACACCTAATCCTACCATTAGCCTGCTACTCTAATTCGCGGCCTCCACTTTTTTCTATCTAAGGTCATGTCCTCAGTGAGATCGAGTTCCGTCATATCATGTCTAATCACCTCCCCCTGGTCCTTCTTCGATCTACCTCTACCCCTCTGAGTATCTCCCAAAACCAACCTCTCACACCTCCTAAAAGGATCATCGGTACTCCTTCTTTGCACATGTCCAAACCATCGCAGTCTCGCTTCCCTCATCTTTTCAACCACCGGGGCCACCTCTAGCTTCTCCCGGATGGTCTCATTCCTAACCTTGTCACTCCTGGTGTGACCACACATCCAT
>JAABOM020000049.1:14550020-14564339 GCA_011800125.2 Solanum clarkiae | reverse complement strand
GAAGTAAGCTTGCCACCTTAATTTAATGGAAGTGTCATCCACCAACACCTCGCCCTCCTCATCCTTGATGCACTTCATCATAGTTCTTTTTACTCTTGTATTTTTTGAACTTGTTCTGTGAAATGCTCTTTTTTTCTTTTTTTGAGCCAAGGATCTATCAGAAACAACTTCTCTACCACAGGAAGGTGGGCCACCCTCTCTTAGACCCCACTTGTGGGATTATACTTGATTTTTTAGTCAAGTGGAGAAAGAAGAGAAGAGTGGGCCCATCATCGTCCAAGCACCGAACAGTGCCATCACTGGTCGGATACAAAAAAAAAAAAAAAAAAGCAATACATGACAACTTTGTTGCTGTAGAGCAAAAGGATCTATAATCCATGAATAGCACAACCTCAACTAACTGCTGTTCACCAAAAGAGGATCATGATTTGGTCAACCACATTTTGAAGTTCAGTAGCAGTGTCCTGCAAACTGCTGATTTGGGCAGCTTACTGATTAAAGTAACAGATACTATTTCTCTGCCCAGGATTATTTTCTTGAATGAGGATATGACTGGAGGAAAATATGGGAAGTTCACGATACTGAATGTCCCTCATAAATTGGTTTCTTTTACTCAAATTTAGAATTGAATGAAGAAGGCGATTAGTTAAATTCACAACGATAATTTTCACACGTTCAAAGAAACAGCAAACAGAAGGCGAACTTACCAGAACGAAAGAAGGAGAAGAAATGCAGCAAGGAAAAGAATTTTGGGGAAAGCTGCAAAATAGCTTTTCATTAGTCCTAATTAAAATAGCATCAGTTCAAAGAGAAACATACTGGGTTTCGCATACCCATAACAACAAAGCCACAGGAGTGCGACCAGCAAATCCAACCCTTACAAGCGGCAACAAATGTCAAAACAAAATAAAGGAAATAACCTGCAGGAGAATAAAGTCAATGACTGATTCATACAAGTAACTCAACTCTAACAGATTATTTGTTGGACATTAACTTTCTATATCATTATGAAATGCACAGAAAGCAAAAAATAAAAGATAAAGGTAGGGTATTAAAGGAAACCATATACACGTGCACATGTTGTTTATCAAAATTACATATCCAAATTAGCCACACTCTTCGCACCCTTAATTTCTACCAAACAAGAAGCTAAATCTTTGACAACAACATATCCAGTGTGCAATCCCACAAGTGGAGCCTGGGAAGGTTGGGGTACATAGACCTTACCCCGACCTTGTAGAGAGGATATCCCCGATAGACCCCCGGCTCAGGAAAAACATTTTAAAAACAGGTTTGACAAATACAAGAGATAAACACAGTAAACAGGTTTGACAAATAATAAAATAAGACTTGTACTGCTAGAACTGTCACTAAAAAGAAATAAACACAGTAAACTTATAAAAAGAAGGAAAAGCTTTACCAGACAGAAGCCATAGAAAATTCACCCAGGGTTTGAAGCCACTTAAATCACTGAACACAAGAGTGGTGTTGCCAGGACCATCCAACTAACAAAGATACTCATGCCTAAACTATTTTCAGTGCCTACTTCCGTTTAAAATCAATGCAGGGAACAATTCAATCCACAACTACATGCAATGCAGGCCAGCTGGACAGAGACAATGTTTCAATGTAGTCACTAAAGTGTTAGGTGTGTGCTTCACGTCCATGGATTGTATCTCGATTAGGTGGGCAATAAAGAGTAAAATAGAGAGAAAATAATATATTACTTTCTTGAGAAGAACATAACAAATGAATAGTCAGAAGTAATTGCTAAACCTGAATTAGAAACTTTTTTTTTTTGAGAAAGGTAATGTTCTATTCCTCAGCATTAAGGATATGCTGGAGACCTCCAAAAACTGGTTCCAACAAGAGAAAAAACAAAAAAACAACAAAAAAGCTAATAGATTACATAGAGCCTATAAAATCTAAAATTTGTGCAGCTTCTTCTATCCCTTCTTCTTTAGAAACTTAAAGCAGTAAATTTCCATCTGAATGAAAACTAACATGATCTTTGAACTTGATTTACATCATCTTATCTCATATACTTCATCTAATTGTATATCTTCCAACTCATTTGTCTGAGTTTGTTGTTTTTGTTCATAGTTATGTTTTCTGGTGCTGGATACATATTTCTTTCTTCTAATAGGTTGCACTAGATAAATACTTCTTATTTCTTATTAGTACATTTTTCAGAAGAGATCACATTTTAAGTACGTTTTACGTTTAATTAAAGCATAACATGTCACTTTTCAACACGTCCACCATTGAGCCAAATGTTAGTGAGAAGCTGCTCAAGGAACAAATAACCAGAATATTTGCTAGTTCTCTAGGTACAAGAACCTAGTTACCCCATACAGATTAAAGTTTGCACAAAGCTTGTATTCCCGTAAAGTGGCATATTACCTACTCTTGCGCAACTTCGTAGCAAAATATAATCTAAGAACATATTAAGTCATATCATTGCATTAGAATCACTCATCAATTTTTGCTTCAGCTTATTTCATGTCTCCCACGTGCATTCAAAACAAAATATGTATCAACAATTGGCTTAAGAAACCCAATATTATGAGTAACAAGTGCATATATTTTTTTTTCTAAGAGCTCCAGGGAGTTCTCAACGAAAACAATCTATAGATAGTATGATGATACTACAGTGAAAATAATATACTTACCCAAATTTGAAGATCCAATCATTAAGTGAAATACCTGCAATTTCATATGTGAAATCTAGTAAGCATGATTTGTAATTAGCACATAAAGTGAAATAAGAAGCCTCACTGAATGTACTAAAGTGTTTTATTTAGGCTAACCAGAACAAAAGGAAGAAGCATCATTGAATCTACTTGATGACTGTCACTTCATAGCAGTAAAACTAAACAAATTAAGGCAACATTATTTCCAATTTCTAATATGTGTATATCCTCCAAGAGATGTAGTGCTACCTCTGAGCTGATGAAGTCTTTTATTTGTTATTATACAGAGCTAGTCTACTTAGAAACTATCAAGTGTAGCCCAGTTTCCTTTTTCAATAGGTATATCAAGCATTCCCCACTTCACAGTCAGGTATTAGAAGAACAAGGCCGTGGGATGATTCTGGTTTTTGATAATCTTCAAATGAGTGGAAGAAGCATCTTGTATGAACCATATTTGGATCATTATATGCATAATGAGACTCCTCATTATTCACTAATATCAGCTATTCAAAGATGCAATTGTGTTCTTTTGAAGAAGTAACATCACCAGAATATCCAACCCAATCTGCACTGCACATTGTACCACTTGGCTGGACGTTAAAATGGTAAAAAGTAGAGCTGGCCCAGCATTTACGGTTATCACCACAAGTTAAACACTATGACCCTGACTGCTATAAAGCTCAACATCACCGTTATCACACTCGTAAATGGTAAAACCTTCATCACCCTAAGGATCATCAATAAACTTGAATCTGCACTAAGAACTGAGCATAGACACTCCTAATCTCTAATACCCCTAATCTCTAATACCAAATAATTCAGATGTGAGCATAAACAAACCACTAATGCATAATGGTCAAGTAATTAGGCTAGGTTTAATATACTGAAGTTCAGATTTTGTACTCATCAGAGGACTGAGAGAGCAAAAGAGATACATTAAGAGATTACAACTAGATCACATGGAATAAACTAGCGACTAACCTGATACTAAAATTCAGAAAACCTACATGATCATCAGTAATCTGGGCAATGCCTAATTAAAAGAAAAATTTAGGTAATAGCTATCGAGTCGTAGAAACAGAGGGAAAGGGTCATTACTCATTACGATCGCAATAGTGAGAAAGAACCAACTTAATGCCAGAACTGTAAAGGCATTTCAAGTATATTTGGCTAGTGAAGACCACTTTTATGTCACCTGAATTATCTAATATGTTCTTATTAAAAAAGAACTATTTATGTCACCTGAACCATAAATGCTAGGCACACAAGTGTTGAACATTATAAGACGATGGTTTGCACAAGAGTATTCAGTAGAATATCATTAACATGGGTTCTTGGACTTTTCACGTTGTCCTCTCTTCTACGCTCTAATAGGTAAACCAGCAACATAAGTTAGGAGCTCAGTTAAAAGGAAAATAGATGAGAGAAGTGTTTCTAATAGACATGCAAAGAATACATTATACCAAGAACCAAGATTCAATTAGAGCTCACATAACCAGCCATGTACACTCCCTGTGCATACACCTCCTTTGTGATTTTATCCTAATCATTTATTGCGTATTAGAGCAGAAGGCTAGTAAGTGTAGAGTACTGTCTTGTGTTGTGAAGATTTAGTGCCTGCCATAGGACTCTATTTGTGCATTTGTAGTTTTTGCCTTATGTTGTCTATTGCATTTTGATTATTCACATCATTTTGATGTTGCTATTCTTTCTCCATTGTTTTCTTCTTCTTTTACTTGGGATTGATATAAGGGTCTTTCGGAAATAGCCTCTCTACCTCCGCGAGGTAGTGGCAAGATCTGCATACACTCTACCCTTCCCACACCCTACTTTGTGGAATTTTACTGGGTATGGTGGTGGTGTACTTACGGTAAACGTAAAGATATAAGCGATTAGACACCTGAACATGCATACCTAAGTCTTAGTTACCTAAGAAAATCATTATTTTTGTAGTTGTGGTGACTTCAACTGCCTCACACCAATACAAATACAAGGTGACTCTACTTGCAGAGGCCTACGCAACTAGGAAGAAATCACTTGGGCGTCTGTCTTTACTATGTTCCATGGTTTTCATCTTCATTGACAGTTAGGCCATACCCTCCGGTGCAATTCCCAAAGAGAATTAACCATTCCCAAATCTGAGTAGCTTTTGGTATCAAAGGAAAAATTGGTCACATATAAGCATCTAGAAGCAGGCTTCATTAGCATAATTGCTATTCATAATTGGAACAAGACAAGAAAGTCAGTGGAAAATTGGCCTGTTTTCACATTCTACAATAATTACTTAGACCTTGAGAAGGTGCTTCAATTTAATTAGGAGGACAGAATGTTTTCATCCAGCTCAGGTACCAATAAAATCAGCCAGAGAATCGAGGATGAAATGCTTACTTTCTGACGAGTCCAGCCATTGAGTGCATTCCGAAAGTGAATTCTCATTAACTGGAAAAATAAATAAGCAAATTTAGTTGCAGAAAAATATGATGACACAAACTATCTAGCAAGAAATAATCACTACCACACAGCAGATGTGAGTTGACGTCAACAGCACAAGAATACATTACTCTAATACTGTCGCACCAACATTAAGCAACCACAAAAGGCATGAGCAGCAACCCAAAAAGAAGCACCAAACTGGTCTGCAGCCATTAGATGTCACTATACCAAGGTTAGAGATAAGGTTCTAGATTAATGTTCTCTTTTCAGCTAGTCAAATAATTTCTTTAATAATCACCAAGTTGGTGACAAAAAGTACTCTGCTTGATTCATTCCTCATCTTCTCAAAGGTTCTAGATTATAGTTGAATGCTGATTAGTCATTGACAACACAAAATCTCTCTCATAACCCTCCACAGCATCTCTGGTACTCACTCCTAGCAACTAATCATATTAAGCAAGTACCTGCTAAATTAAACAGGGATCCTCCTATATGTCTCCAAAGGAACTAACAAAATACAAATGCTGATCAAAATTATTTAGGAATGGTTATTCCAGAAAAAAATGTTTGTACATCTACAATTCAAAGCATGAATAGAAGAAGAGTTCCCTTAGAAAGCATATTCCTGCTATTCCTTTCCAGCCATTGGTACCAAAAAAATAAAATAGACGCAGAAACAGCCTGTCAAAGCTTTTTATTGTTTCCTTACATTCTATTGTCATGTATGTGTTTTTATGCTATAAGGCATAACTCATTGAATGCCAAAAGACAGAGGAATATACTCCATATATCAGCTGCAACCGAGGAATGCAACAACAAGGCATAGGTAACATTTTCTGCTGAGGGAGAAGCCCCTTCTAATTAAATTTTCATGTGTCATACACCTCCTTTAAGAGTTACCAAACCGAAGAAACAATTTCTTTATTCAAGTGGGACAAATAATCAAGGGACTCTTAAGGATTTCCATCTTGAACCAATCAAGATGCATGAGGAGAAAGACAAACACTTAGACTTGTTGAAGAAAACTAATGTAGCCCTCATCTTGGACTAATTATAGAGTAAGTTTGGTGGGAAGCGGTGTTTTTGAGAGCATGAAGCACAAAAAAAAACGACAAAGGCTCACTTCACTTAAAGTGAGAAGCAAAGTGCTCTTTTCATTGAAGTGAGGCGCAATTTAATAAAGTAAACCTTGCACACATAAGTAAAATAACAAAATTATAAATAAATAATATAGAAACAAATCATTCACTTTAAAAACTAGAAAGTTGATAAATATTGCTGGATGTTGGTCTAACTATGGCTGGAATCTCAATATCAGAAGACACCAGAAAAGGCGGCTAGTTTGCTAAATGAAGGGGAAATTTTTGTTGGAACCACAATGGAACCTGACAAGATAAGGTGGAGACACACTACAGAAGGAAGTTTCTCTGCAAAAATTTGTACGAGAGGGAGAATACTCTTATGCAGGAGGAAGAGCTAAGGATATGGAAGAATATAGCTCCTACCAAGGTGAGATGCTTCACTTGTCTAGTAGTTAAGAAGGCTCATGAGGTACTAGAAGAGAAAGGGAGAGTAGTGGTGACAAGATGTTTTTTGTGCAATGGAACAGGAGAGAAATAATCACTTTTTCCTACACTAAGTTCACTACTCAAGTGTAAAATCTGTTTTTCAGTCTCACAAAGACAATATGGACAACGCTAGAGCATACAGCTGATCCAATGAGCCGTTGGATTAGAAGAGAGGAAAGCAAGAGTCAGAAAATATGAACATACCCTCACGCATACGGTGGACAATTTGGAAGAAGAAAAATGGACGGTGCTTTGAAGACGAGATCAGGTCCATCATTATGAGAAATAGAAGCCTGGTAACCTTATTTTTTTGGTGTAAACAAAACTGTATAGAGGAAGTAGAGGAGTTGGTTCATTTTCTAGGTATTTTCTAAAGTTTAGATTTGAATCTCACTCCTCTAACCTGTTTCTGATGGTAGCCAGCATTCCTAATGCTGAAGAATACAACAGTACTAATTCTTTAAAGAAAAAAAAAACCTAGAAAGTTGATGGCCAATATCCTTGACAGGACAAGCAAAATTTAAAAAAATAAAATAAACAAATGGATGATGCTATTTAAAAAAATTGATGGCTCTCTATTGTGCTCAGATGATGCACTTAAAAGTTGCTGTTAAGAGAACAAAATATTAAAAACAACTGTAATTTGAAACAAGTAACTGAAAAAAAAATAAGAATAAAATGAAGATGACAAAAAATAGAATAATTCAAATCAGAGAGAAGAAGAATATGTAGCACATGAAAGAAAAAAGAGAGACGACCTCAGATAATTAAATTAATAAAATTCAATTAAACTAACAAAATGAAGAGGAAAAAAAGAACAAACAAATAAAACAATAAAAGCTGAAGAAGCTTGAAACAAGAGAAGGAAACAAATATGCAGCAGCAACGATGAACATAGCAGCATAAGAAGAAGAAGAAGAACTAGCAACACATCATAGTTGGAGCTTGAAGAGGAATAGCTACAGAGAGTCGCAGCTAGTTGCAGAAGACAGCCACACCAAGCAGATGATGAAATGTTTCACTACAGGTCTGCGATGTCTTTTTTAAAAAGTCGACCTTTTTAAAAATAATTAGGAAAAGGGAATGCCTACTGGATTCTACTGAAGAACACATCTCCTTCACAAGAAGTGCTTGAGGTTCGCCTTGCCTCACTTCACCAATGCAATGAGAAGCTGGTGCTTTTCACAACACTGGTGAAAGCGATCTTCAAGAAACAAATTTAACTCTTAGGCACATACTCTTATTACATAAAACTATACTTTGTCCAAAGTAGAGTAGTATGAAACTACACGAATAGCGGAAAGAACATATAATGCTCATCACCTAATTCTCAGAATGTAATTATCAAAACAAAAACCATTATCCACCAGGATTTTGGCATATGAAGTGGGCATGTCAGTTAACCTTCAAAGAGCCATGCCTAGACTAGGAGGGGTAAGGAGGATATTTGAAGATTCAGTTTGCAATTCAGGAAGCATTGCCAACAACATGGATCTTTTAAAAAAAAAATACATTCCCCGAGTTCTGCTTTTATCATTTTATCTTTCAATTAAATGTTTTCCAAAAGTACCAAGTCTTTGCTTTTAACTGTAATAGGAGAGAGAACAAAAGGATCACAAATTCTGTAACAGTAAGGTACTCTCCTGCCTTAACAAAAGCCATTAGCTCTTAAAAAGTCAGCTACTTTCCGAAAAGCTTTCAAGCTATTGTTTTTAATGATATCTTGCACTCTCAAGCGAGAAAGAAGAGTTGTACACGTATCTCTTATCCACAATTGAGATATAAGATCTCTTCATCATGAATGGAATTAGTATCCACAGTCTCCTTGATTCTCTGAGAACCATTTAACAATATAATTTCAGAGAGAATTGTTTTGTACCATATTAAATCAAATGTATGCAACCGAGGAATTACTATGGTATTTGATAGGCATTAACAGAAAAACAACACCTGGTTGAATCGCAGTAGTCTGCTTCAAGAACTAACCCAATTTTAGCCCATACTCAAGGACATCAAAAATCATGTTCATCAAAACAAATGCAGAGCAGATATATGAATACCAGTGATTCAAAGTTTCAAATTTAAGTAGTATCTTAGATGGTACTGTAACTATAGCACCAATCATTTTCATCAAATACAGTAAAATCTATTGAATATGGAGATAACAATCCTACACTTAATACAATCCCCACGGGGAATCATAATGGTCATAACTGCCATAATACTGGTAAAGTCGCTCCAAACAGTGAAAATCACTTCTCGACAACTCTCCACATGTCGCTGCAAGCACTATATGACAAAAACCTATCACACTTTGGCCCACAAAAGCTGCAATCCAACTCATCCCAGCAAAGAGGAATAGAAATTAGTAAAAATGGTTATGTAAGTGGTATATGGCAGTGTCCCCATGAAAAATAAGCTTTCTGCTTCAGAAAATCCATATTCGGAACAAGATTACATTTGGTCTCTTCGACACCAAATCTTTGCAACTTTAAATTAATCAATTCAGCATAACTCTTCAAACACTAATCCCCTTTTATATACTAATTATAATAAACAACACATGACAATGGCAGAAAACTGTCTCAGGAAACTCCGTCTGTATAAACCCAAGATAAATTAAACAGGAAAAAACTTAACCCCATTATGATAATTGAGCTTCCACTCAGAATTCAAGCATATTAACTGAAGTGACTACACAGAAACCACAAGCTAATGATCGACGCAGAGAAAATTCAGCAAAAAGGACTTCAATTTTTTAATCAATAGCACAAACCTAGCCGAAACAGCATCCTTTCCAATGTCCATCACAAATAAAATTGACATTCAGAATCCCTTAAACCCTTTCAAAAAATCCCGAAATCCCAATTGAAATGCGCTCCCAAAATCCCAAATTGGGCAGAATAAAAGTACACCCAACACAGCAATTCTAAGAGTCAAGACAGAAGGCTTAGCAGAAACCCCACATACATATTACCCTCTGGAACAATCAAGAACATGGAAAAGACAGAAAAGAAGAGTACCTGAGCAAAAGCAAGAACTGCAATAACGGCATCGATAGAAGCAAGACCCACATTCACTCCCATTAAAGCCTTGGGATAACAAGTCCCTTCTCTCAACTCAACCATGTTCTTGTCACTCCTTTTCTCAACCTTTCACAAACCATCCACCGCTTCCAACTGTCTCAATCCCTCTTACCCCCTTTTTCTCCAAAAAGAAAAATGTGGACACACAAAATGATGATAAGCTTATATGTATATATATGTGTACCCAAACAGAGAACACATACAACAAGTTTTGAAGAACTAAAAAAAACGAAAATGGTGTGGTATCGAAAACGATATTCCTAATCCGTCTACTTTTTTGTCTCGATGGTATCTTTTTCTTTGAATTTGGTGCAGATCTGCCCCTGGATTCTCACCTCAAACACTCCCTTTATACCCCTTTTCTCTCTCTCTCCCTCTGTAGACAAGAGTTGAGTTGGCCCTTTGGGGACCGAGTACGAGTCCCTTCGTTTGTCTTGATGCCACGCGGGTGGCTTTCATCATTTCTTTCAAAGAAGACATAATTTGTAACTTTACCTCTTTGGCTATTCAATATGAAATTTAGTTTGGAGATGTAATTTGGATTTTTATGTTAAAAAAAAATCATAAGTTGTAAAATTATTAAAATTATTTTAATTTTTATATAATTTTACAAAATAAATAAAATTATAAAATAGTGTAATACACTATCACAAAGTCATAAGTTGTAGATCGAAAAAGTATTTGAGGGAGGTGATAGACAAGATATGGAAAAAAATTTATCTCACTGAGAACATGACCTAGGTAGCAAGGAGTGGAGGCCGCGTCTTAGGGTAGAAGGATAATAGTCTAGTAGAGGTAGGTTGATGTTTGATCGTGTAATATAGTAGATTAGTAGAATTAGTCGTATCTTTATATCTTATGCAGTCATTATCCGTCTTATATTTGTTACTTTTATCGTATTTACATACTATCGTTTGTTTTTCATTATTAATCATTTTCTTTTCTTTTTCCTTCTTTCAATATCTAGTATCTTTTGCTCGTGGGTTTTGATTTTTGAGAAGAGAGTCTTTCGGAAACAGACTCTATCTCTACGAGGCAGTGATAAAGTATGCATATATTTTTACCCTCTCCAGACTTCACTTATGAGATTCTACTGAATATATTGTTGTTATTGTTATACAATATTTGTTGATCAAATTTTAATTCAATATAAAAATATGAAAAGTTATTATTTTTAATGAAACATTGATTTGAATGAAGTAGTAACAAATTTGATTAGTAAATAAATTTAATCTATTTACACTATATTAAAAGTGTGAATGTCCTTGATAATGTTGTTTGAACTTTTTGCCCTTCATTAGAAGACTTCGTTTTAGACAAAATCATTTTCATCATTAGTTTTAATTATTATATTATATTTTTATAATATTTAATATTAAATATAATAAAAATTTAATAGATAACATTTTCTTATTATAATTAAATTCATACCTGAAAAATCTTTTTCTAACTAGAATAGACTTGATCTAAAAAAATAAAAATAAAAACTTCCCATATAATAAGAAAAAAAAGTTTGAAAAAACATATCCCATAAAAATAGGCACAAAAAAAAGTAAAAAAAAAAAAAGAAACACATTAAAAAAGAGTTTAAAAAAAGGTATGAGAAATTCATGTCAAAGAATTTATTAGATTAAAGATAATTTAATTTTCCTTAATTATTTCTTAATATTTTTGTTATGCCGAAATTTACCGGCTTAAAATAAATAAATTGAAAATTAATTCGAAAGTCAATAATCAATCTAAACCCAATTAATTTGAGTAAAAATCAATTCTTGAAATTCGAAAACACAGAGTCGCCACCTAATTTTACGGATAATTAGGAAACCACTAAAATATTTTAAAAGACTAACAGAAAAATCTTTTAAAATTCAGAGAAATAGGATTCGGGTTCATATTTCCACTTCGAGAAGATTTTAGGCACTCGAAATGGCTGCTAAATGCAGTTGTCCAGCGATTTAAAAATTTGACTAACTTTTGAAGATTTAATTGACTAAACAAAGGATTTCAAATGGATTAAAAAAAATATTTTTGCCTAGGCTTGGAAGGGTTTAATTAAACTTGAAAAAAAAATAATTAGCTGAATTAAAAAAGTGTTGAACGAGTTTGAAAGTTTAACTAAAATGATAAAATATCTTTTATTTTCTTTCCATTTTTATTTATTATTTTGAAAAGATTCGATTGAGTGCAAAATTGAATAACAATAAAAAGCTTTTATATTTTTGTTTCATAAAATACCTTTCCAAAATAGCTCGATAACTAACAAGAATTACGTAAATGATTTTAACACCTTTGGGGAATTTAATTAAATTAAAACCAATAAGAATAAAATGTTAGCATCCAAACCCATACAAAACATGTAAAAATATAAGCTAAAAGAAAAGAGTTTCTTGGGGCTTTTCCCATTTTAAACTTTGTTGCGATTTTGCTTTCCAAGATTTCGTACAACAGCTTCTTCCTCCTATGGCTGACTCGAAGAAGAGGAGTTTGGGCCTCTGTGGCCCAAGGAATACAAAATAGGAAATCCGAAGTGGCTCGAAGCATTGTTCATGCCAAGAAAAATTATGGATTAGTAAAGAATTCAATGAGACATCATATATAAACATAAAATAGACAACTTTGTGAATAACTCAAAAGCATATGTCATCTTTTTAAATCAAATCAAGACGTCCTCAAGTGTTGATGAAGAGAGAAATATAAGCTAAAAAAAAAAAACGATCAAACTAATGAATAGGAGAAAATGGTCGCAGCAAAACACATCATTAACATCTACCAATAGCAAATTAATCATTTGACTTGCGATGTCATAAACTAACTAGCAAACATAGCGCGAACTGCAGCAAGTATGCATTAAACATGCAGCAAACTGCAGCAGCAAACTTTCAACACAAACATATAATTAATTAGCAGTAAACATACCCTTAATTTACATGCTATGTTAATAACCACACCATATGACTAAACAATGATCAATATCCTTAAGAAAATCAGGAAAACAAAGGAAGCAAGTGTACAGCTGATGGCATGGAAAATCTGAAAATTTAATATTTATGAACTCAACATGATTATTTGCGACCCAAAGACTTGAACTTTTAAAAAAAAAAATACAGGAAAGCAAACATCAGAGATAGGATCTAAAGTTTAAACCAAAGATCAGACACATTTCATGTTGAAAAGGGACCAAGACCGTTTTGACAGATCAGAAACGCAAGCTTAATAAATATGGTATGATTAACAAAATGGACTTCAGTACTTATGGTTTAAGCAAAGCCTACCTTTTGGCAAATTGTGAATCCAAAACATTATCTGAGAATTATTAAATTTAAACAAATATAGAGCCTCTAAAACGTAGCAGCAAACAGAGGAATAGTCACAACATGAACTGGGAAACAAACCTTTCTGTATAGAAGCATAAGCAACAATTAAACAGAAAACTAAAGAGAATCGAGATCACATAGACAAATGCTCTACAAGTGAAGTCAGTAATCCTTTTCCAATGTTACTACATTCTTTTAACCATTATAAGTAAGAATCGAACAATCACAAACTGGTAACAAACAAAATCAATGCTATGGAACTAGATAAACTTGGCATGAACTAAGACTGGAACATCATATAATAACCATTCTTCCTTAAGATAGGGAGCCAACAACAAACAGATTCATGTTAAGGTGAGTATAACCTTTGTGAGAAAAAAAAATGAAGATAAAAGAACAAGTTTACAACCAACAAACCAGGGCAACAACTAGATACCAATAGAGAATGCAGGATATTGAAATAGTACATACTCATCTCAAGCCACGAGTTTTACATGATACAGATGTGACACACCAGACTTAAAACATTGCTATCAATAAGCTAAAAAAAAAATGAATCTTGAACAAGAAATTTAATCAGGGGCAACAAGGAGAACTTTAGTACACAGCTGTCAAGAAACCTTCTTGTCAAAACACAATACTGTTGTAGTGTTACATAGCTAACCGAAACCAACACAACAAAATTTCGACAACATTATAATATACTCAGTCGAACACAAGCCGCTTTGAGACGTATTAACTGAATATCACTATTCATGTAACAAACACCTACCAGAACTACTTACATATTATTTACAGGGAACAGTAGAAGCTCAAATAAGGATATTACCTTTGTCGGAACAGCGAACCAAGGACGACGAGCTTGACGGAAATAAACTCACACCACTACGAACTCGAACTGCCTACTCCAATTCTAGACCAAGAATCCTCAACTTCGGAGATCCTCGAAATTATTCAGTTGCTGGGAACGACCTTAGAGCGAAAATCAAATGCTATAACGTTTTGGGGGTACAAAACGATTCGAAAATCACTTGGATTTTTAGGTGCTTGGACTGTCGATGGTTCAAGATTTTGGGTTTTTAAGATACGACTGCCATTCTTCCATTCCAATTTTCAAAAAATCCCCCTTTTAAACGATGAATCAACGGCTCTTTGACAGGGGAGTATGGGTTTTGATTATTCTAAGCACGCGTGAAGAGAGAGATTGTGTGAGGAGTAGTGAGCT
>JAABOM020000049.1:14538731-14549920 GCA_011800125.2 Solanum clarkiae | reverse complement strand
TTACGAATATATATATATATACTATATGGCGTAATTTTTTAATAGAAAAATATGAAGAAGTATTATAAAAATAAGGAATGAAGGTGTGAATATTATTATATATTATATTAAAAAATAATATAAATATATAAAGTGTATAAAAAGGGTGTAAAAGCATATTATTGTCATTGACCCTTTTTATCCTGGATAAGTTATCCTGAGATTATTATACCATCCAAAAAAAGGGATAACTTATCCGATACTATTTATTAGTCCACGGATAAGTTATCCACATTTGCCAACCAAACAACCATTTAGTTATCCTTCACGCCAAACGACCCCTAAGTGTTTGGTTTATTGCACCTAAAATGATAGGCACTATATAAATTTTAAGAACAAAACAACAGTATCCTTTGTGAATGTGAAGTAGTGTATAAAAGAGTTTAAAAGGATATCTTTATCATTTACTTACTTTATTCCGGAATTACTATTCCACCTTTCGATAACTTATCGTGATATTAATTATTAATCTTGGGATAAGTGCCAATTAAATAGTAAATGAGTGGTACTATAACTCAATTCAAAACTATTTCCTGCTATCCTCCCTGCCAAACGACCCTTTACATTATTGAGTTTGTGACAAAGATGCAACAGGATTCTACAAGTGGATAAAATTAGAATTCTTGCACCTATAGTTGGCAGCCGTTATTTTCTGGAAAAGAGAAGACCAACCACGAGAAGTTAGATAACAATTACAAGTCACAACTGTACAATCTGTAAAAGTTCATTGGATAATATCTGACTTCACACATAACAAGAACAATTATGTGTAGCTCGAGGTTTGTAGACTTGAACCAGCATCCGGGCATATGCTACTACCTGCATTGATGTGTAAATTACACAAAATATAATGCTCCACATCATAAGCTCAATCTTAAATGTTTAAACTCAGTAAATCAAATTGAATCCTTATAGACAGATGAAACTGTAATACTTAAAAGAAACCGTACACTTATATTCCAATTTATTTATTTTGACGATAAATGGATCACACCAACATATGTTCCCGGAACAGAACCAGGTAGCTGATGATGCAATGGCAAAAGAAGGCATAAGGAGTGGCAGCATTGAAGATATATCCGTTCTTGTTGTTCTTCCGGTGTTTGTACAAAATCTAGTGGAAGCAACCACCTTCGATATTAGTTATGTATGTTAGGAAAAAAAACTCCAGCTACTAGCTGCACGCAACATGCCCGATGGCAGTGGCCGGGACTCAAAGTCCATTGATCTTCAAATCAAGCTACGATAATGTTCTTGATATTTACAGTAAAAAAAGTTCCATACTTGTTCCAACCAACCTGTTGGAACAAAATGTTTACTGCGTTCAAATTTATTATATGGAGACCCACAACTTCATAATGAAACCAGGGACACAACAAGACATCTATACTAATTGAATAGACAGGTGTCTTGCTGTGGTTTCCATTAATAAAGCATATCCGTCCCACGCAAAAGTTTAAGAAAAGATATTCCGTCCCTTTAATGATAGTTGTCCATTATTGATTTGACATAAGAATTAAGAAGTAGTAAATGCTAAGAATTATTTTACTAAATCATCATTTGAATATACTCCTATTCCCTCCGTCCATCTTTATTTATTCATTATACTATTTTGGAACATCCTTATCATTTATTATTTGTTAATTTCTGTGTCAAGTCAATAATGAACAAGTAAATATAGACGAAGAAAGTAATAAATATAACATCCTAAAAATATAATGAAAAAAATAATCATAATTAATGATAAACGTAAATTAGTTACATAACTCTCATAACAAACATTAATATTGAATGGTTAGAAAGAATTACCTTATATAAATGTGCATTTTGATTTAGTTTTAACTGATATTTATATTTTTGAAGTTTTTTTTTCATATGCACAAATAAATATTAAATTTGTACTTCTCTCGGTTAAAAATAGTTATTCATTATTGACTTGTCTTAAAATTAAGAAGCAATAATTATATGAGTAATGTTTAAAATTATATTTTAACTTTGTAAAATAGATAAATATTGTTAAATATCAATCAACAATAAAGATGGATGAAAAAGCATGATTATTTATTTAATATAAAATTTTAATATGTGATCACTAGGTAGACAATATTAAAAGGCTTCCATTTTATGTGGAATATTCTAAAGTCGGTTAAAAGACGAAAATATATTCCCAAACCCTTGCTTTATATCACTTACTATCTTTTTTAAGAACTTTGAAAATAATATAAAAACATAAATCTGAACTGAATATTGCAAATGATACGCTAGAAAAATGTTATTCTGCACAGCCTTGAGATTCTTCAAATTTAACTGGACTCCTTCTAGCACTTGAGAATAAAGGTGCACTACGTGTCCAATGTTAGTATTTTTATTCTGTTTTTATCCGATATTTGATATTTATATTATCTTGATTTATTAAATTTAATTTATATCACGTAAAATTTATTTAGGTTTTATGTGTCCCTAACATGATTTTTTTTTTCATTTCAATATAATCGATTCAAAATCTTTAATTAAAAATAAAAAAATTGTATTCATCCCACTTCAATCATATAATTAGTAGTACTCCGAATCTCCGATTCCTTTGTCTCAAATAAGTATCACCTTAGCAAAATTCACTTCCATTCATAAATCACTAAATGCATTGTGTAGTTTCCTATACCACCTCTGTTTAATAAATGCCTTTCGAAAATTAAACACTATTAAGAAGATGAAAAAATATATTTATAATTTTTTTCTTGAATTTCTACGATGACATTATTTATGAACAATTTATTTTGTTAAAGTGACAAAATATTCTAAAACGGATGGAGTAATATTTTCCTATGGAAAGAGTTAATTTTAAAGCTAATTAAAGATCGAGTTGAAATTTAGATTAACAAGAGAAAGGGATAGCTAGCTAGCTAGCTTGTGAAGGGAGCAAATTACAAGAAATTAATTAGCCCTCTTAATTAAACATTTAGAAGTCTATATATGCTATTCTTTAATTAGACTAACCAAGTCTTCCAATCTTAATTAGCAAGTTAGGTGAACGATTAGTTTTAATTTAGTGATACTTCTAATTTCTATTTATCTGAAATGTTTGTCAATTATTCTTCAATAATATATATGAGTATATTATTATTCGTGGAAGCATTAACTTATTTTTCAAGACAATGGACGGACTGTTTCATATTTTTTATTTTCTTCGTGCAAAGAAACTAGCAATTCAAGGATTTATTAATTTTGTATGACAGAGTGGTGATGAATAAAATTATTTTTATTTTTAATTAAATATAAATGTTTGGCCTTTTGAGTTGAATATAAAATCATCATTTAGGGAGTGTGATTCCAAAATTGGCCCTACTAACTTCTAATTAATTGGATTTTTATGCGGAAATGCAACACCCAATGAGAACCAAAAAAGGGATTTATAATTTACGAGTTAGGATAAATTTGGGGCGGATTTGAGTAATTTGGCGTGTTTTGAATAATATTGAGTGGGTTAAATTTAATTTTTAAATAATTTAACATTTGTTAAAGAGAAGGTTATTTTTAGCTCCAAAAGTGGATGAGAAGGGCATTTTAGACCCTACAAGTGGATGAAGGACATTTTGTATCATTTTTTAATATTTAAAGGACATTTTAGGCTCTTTTCTGTGTCAAATATATTCCATCAATCATTGAATAATAATTAAAATACAAAACCCATGCTTTTCACAGTTACTAGTATATAATAAGTGGCTAGATAAGCTGTTGAAACAGGCAACAGTTGGACGACATGTCTGCTTCAGCTACTTCTCCTCCTCCTTTATTACATGCAGCCCAATCAAAATATTTCGTCGATTTTGACGTGTCTGCTTCACCTACTTAGTTTTATTATTATCGAGGCCACAGAAGCTACTGAAGCTGATAACTGTGGGACAACATGCTTGCTTCAACTGCCTGCTTCTCCTCCTCCTTGATTACATGCAGCCGAATCAAAATATTTCGTCGATTTTGATTTGCATATTTCAGTTACTTAATTATATTCTTTCATCTATCTCTCCTCCTTTATTACGTGTGACCCAATTCAAATATTATGTCGATTTTAATGTGCTTGCTTGAACTACTTAATTTTATAATATTATATTTAATAAGACATTTTCATAGCGCGGGCACTTAATCTCTAGTCTCTGTCTAAAAATATACTTGGCTCCTTCTACCCTAGACTAGAGTTATTCCGCAAGGCATATCATGCACCCACGCGCACGCGAACCGGTAGAAAGTTATTCCCACTCCACTGCAGTCAACATTCCCATCTAGATTTGACCTTCCCAAAATACCCCTGCCCGCACCTTAAATACCAAACAGACAGTTTTCTCCCAAACTAATTTCTTCTCACCAAAAATTGAACAATGAAAGCTGCTGGCTATTTGTTCTCGTTCAAGAGACTAAATAAGAAGAGTGTCGCCGGAACTGTTGGTTCTGAAGTAGGTACTCATGCCGGAGATCCCTTAACTCCGCCGCATCGGCCGTCGTCGTTGCGGTGGCGATTCAAAAATTTGTCGTCTGGGTTGAGATGGAAGAGTAAAAGGCTTTACAAATTGCGGTACTGGTTCATTGATTGCTTCCTATTCAAGTTTGTTTCATTATTTGAAGCTATTTTTCTCGTCTCCGCTTTGGCTTTCTTCTACCTCTGCTGCGGTTGCCATATCTAGATTCTTCTTCCATAATTCAAAAAATATATATATAATTTTTTTTTAAAAAAAATCATCTTTTTTTAGCCATTAACAGTTGGGAAGTGAAAACCTGAAGAAAAGTTGAAATCTTTGTGGGAAGGAGCAAGAGATCAGTGGAGGAGCTCATTACTAAATGCTAATTATGCTTAATGGGTTGAAATTTATCATTACAGTTCTTTTTCATAATTATACTTTTTTTCCCCTCTGTTTCTAGTTTGCCTAACTTAGATATTCTTTTGTAATGTATATTATTAATTACAGTATTATTTTTTCTTCACCTTGTTCTTCTTCTTCCCGTCTCTCTCGGTCTTTGCGACTATTGAGAAATTGTTAACAAATTAGTTTCAAGTTAAATTATTTGGTATTCCGTCGTTTTTTTTTTTGTCAGATATTCATATTAAAGCCGCTAAGATATTCATCGTTGAAAACAAGCAAATTCAATTTCTAGTATAATTAAATTCTTTTTATTTTTAGTAATGGAAAAAAAATTCCAGACAAGTCCAATTCCAAATGAAACCGAGACAAAATTTTGGGATGTGTGGTTTTTCTTTAGCCTTGTTTTTTCCTCTGTTTCCCCCTGTTTGACGAAGAAACTAAAGATAGATCCATTACGTAATATATATATAGAGAGGGAGTAATATTTTTTATCATATATAAATAATTAATTCAAAAATTGAATTATTTTCAATTCGCATAAATATCGGTCTAGATAGAAATCTTTTCGTTTCTCTTTTACTTGTCATATTTTATTTTATGAAAATTAATTTAATTAATTTTTATTATGAATAAAATAGTTAATTATTTAAAATTTAAATGTTGAAAAATGATATGTAAAATTATAAGTTATAATCATTGTCATATTAATATAACAAAAATTTCACCTTAAATATTAATCAAAATTTATATTGTTAAACTTTCGTTAAGCAAATAAAATAAACAAAAATGAAAGAGAATCGTAATATA
The DNA here is from genome assembly GCA_011800125.2 of Solanum clarkiae. Taxonomy (NCBI): domain Eukaryota; kingdom Viridiplantae; phylum Streptophyta; class Magnoliopsida; order Solanales; family Solanaceae; genus Solanum; species Solanum clarkiae. The sequence goes on along the minus strand of JAABOM020000049.1, from coordinate 14,544,221 downwards.
ATTTCGTCAAGCCTCAAAAACCAACTGAAAATATAGCTGTATACAGTATACATAAATACTGACAATGAAGTAATATGAACACACATTTTTAAAAACTATATCATAATTGCTCCACTCCATTTTATGTGATTTTATTTGATTTGATACAAAATTTTTAAAAAATAAAAAAAGGTTACAATCTTAACTATGTTATAATATTAATTTATGCCACTATAAGACTTATAAAATTGATGGTTTTAAAAATATCAATAGAACAATAAACGTAACACTCGTTATTAAAGATGCCACAAAAAAATTTAACTTATATTTTTTTGCAAAAAAAATACTTTCTTTTATCTCATTTATGTAATACACTTTTCTTTTTGATTTGTTCTTAAAAAAATATCATTTCACAAACTTCCAAAAAATTATTTTTAATAAAATAATTTTTAGTCACATAAATTTAAAGAAATTATTTAAACCAAAAGTTTTATTAGAAAATTCTTAAATATGATATCAAGTTAAAAGATATCACATGAAATAAGATGAGAATCAAAAAATATTATATGAAATAAGACGAGAGTGTAGACTAGTAGGCAAAAATAGCTTAAAAGTGATTAGGAAACGGTAATATACTTTGGAGACAACATTCATCACTTTAGAAGTTTCTTTAAAGAAGATAGCTAATCATGACTCATGAGATAGCAGCTTGGACTAGCTTTTTATATTCGTTTTTTCTTGTGATATATTTGGGGTTTACTTTACAACTTGCTCAATTATATGATGAACGGTCATATGTTTCATAGTAGGAGTAACAAACATTGTCTTTTTTTTTTTTTTTAATTATAGAATATGGTCCAACGGCCATCTAGAAAAAACAGACAATGTCCCTTCACATGACAGCCAAATATGACTTTGAATGTGTCTCCTTTTTTAAGAGGATCTTAAGACGTGATTGTAGATTAGGTTCGGCTAATCCGCTGAAATTTAAATGGATTAATAGTTGATTTATTTATTAGCTCAATTTATTTTAATTAATATATTTAAAATTGAATTGATATACAATTCGAATTGACTTGAGAGAGATCTTGTTAGAATATTTTTTTTTAATTGATATGTTCTATAGAACCATAATAAAAGAAAAATACAATTTAACTAAGTACTAAAATATTGAAAAAGAATAAATAAAATAAGTAAAACTTAATAAAATTTGGGTCGGGTTGAGTCTGGATCTGTTCTATAACCCGTTACTCAATCTATTTTGATTCAAAACATTTTGATCCAATAAAATTTGAATTGTGTTGAATCTTGACCTTTTTATAATGCGCTCAAATTTGATCCAACCTGCTCAATTGTCACTCTTATTGTAGATTCACTAATATATTTCTATCCAAACTAGTAAAACTAAAAATAATTAGTTTCCATGTTCTCCATATTGATATGGCAAGCAAATCTTCTTCTAGTAATCATATACTGGTCAAAATAATAATTTGGAAAATTTATATAATATATATTTTTTATATTGATTTGGAAAGTAAATCTAGGAATAATGAATTTTTATTAAGAAATATCAATAACTTATCTCTGTTATGTCAATCTCTTAAATTTTTTATTATTGTAGTATAAAAAGATAATTGAAGTTGCTAATTCATTCACCAATTTCTTCATCAATGGAAATTTTTAGTGCCCTCTGTACCATTTTCCTCATAGCTTATATTTGTGGTATGTATGTAATTATAATTACTTTCCTCATTCCATTTTATTTCTTATTTTGATGTTATTGAATGGAATTTTTGTGTTTCTCTTTTATAATATTTGAATTAGATTTGTATTGTATAATTTTATAACAATTTTTTACTGTTTTATTTGTAGCTATGTTGATATTGACTGGGGTTCTCTCAACAAATACTGAGAACGTTTGTGAATTATTAATTCCTGCTGCTTGTGATACATTAAATTTATTTTGTACTGGTGATTGTAAGACTCGATCTGAACTAAAATATGTTTCAACATAGTATGTGAAGAAAGAAAATGATCAGGATGTCTTTTTAGGACTGATATGAATCCATGTCCACTTACAATAGGCATCCTCGACCCTCAATGTTGAGATTTTGAGTCCAATTCATCGAAGGAATCAATACAAAGAAGTACTGTTAATGAGGAGTATAAAAAAAAAATGTCTACCGCTAAGATTAAGCAGAATTTATGTTACTTTTGTTATTTTCTTAGAAAATTTTATATAGATAAATGAAATCTTTTATTTCTATTTGGCGATATTGTCCAGCATGAATAAATCTTTTTTACTCCATATGAGTTTTAAATTTTACATTTGTTGGTTAATGATAAACGATACATGCATCAAGTTACATGTAAATTTATATGGAATATAGTATTGATTAAAAATTCATATAATACATGTATAGTAATATAGAGATTAAATTGTTTAAAATTTAAAAATACCCTAAAAAAAATTATTGGAACTTTTTTTCATATTTACTTTTAAGTTAGTGAGATTCTTAACTACTTTACATTTTCTAAGAAATTAATCTCGAAATAATTAAAAGGATGAGTTTTAGACGTAAAAATAGTTTGCTACTCTAGCGATATTTTTTTTCTAAAAAATTAATTTCGAAATAATTAAAAGGATGAGTTTTGGACGTAAAAGTAGCTTGCTTTTCTAGCGATATTTATACTCGGGTAAAATGAAAAGAGTGTTTCAATTACCGATCGAAAAGGATTTTCCATGAAATAGCCAATGAAAACTATTTTCCTCGCACTTTATGTGTCTTTCATCTAACTGTTCAAATGGACTATTTTGGTTGTGCAATAGAATTTGAATGATTTATCTTGAAAATAAAATTTTTAAGGATTGGACTCGAACCTTATTGCTCTTTCACATGAGATTTTGAGTCTTGCTTGTTTACGTTTTACCATCTCAAGACTCTGAGTTAGCCATACTTTTTCAAAAGTCTCCTATATAATAGCTTGAATAAGATCCGTTAAATTTCACTTTTTGGATAATTCTTCGCTATTTGTGAGTCAAAGCAATTTCGCACTTTTACTTCATTAGGCCTTTCGAGACAATCAACTAGAAAGTCCAAAAACAGTGGAAAGTAGACTTTTAAATTATGTTCCTAAATGTTTTTTTAAATAGATGTGTCACACCCTAACAATTTATTTAATATGGAGTAAAGGGAATATATGTTTAGTAAATACATTTCATTAAATTAGTATATGTTCCTTAATCCTGATGTATTGGTGAGGATTAATATATAATTTATTACATGGTCTCCTGTTTGGTGAAAAGATTATCGACCGGACAAACTTACCTAATATTTGATGTTAAGTGCATCAATTATTTTGGATTAATTATTTCAATATTTGATTGAGTTGACTGATAGACCAGTCCGTTATATCGGTTGAGGAATGAGGACATATATTTTGTTAAACCAATATTTTGTTAAAGGTATGAATGGAGAAGATGAGTTATGATTTTTTTGAAAAAAATCTGATTTTTTTGAAATGATATAATTTTTTGAAAAGTTGTGACTTATCTAAAAGATTGTGACTTTTTTGAAGAGTTACAATTTTTCTGAAAGATTGTGACTTTTTTAAACGGTTGTAATATTTCTGATAAGGCACTTACCACTAATTTTTTAATAGGTACATTTGTTTTATCCTTAGAGAAAATAATCTGCAACGTCCTCGAGTACAATAAGGAGATTAAATTCCTTATGTGTATATGATGATCAATTCTGTGAACTCAAATATTTTAATTTCTTTCTTTTTAATGTTATTTCTATTTTTTCTTACATATTCTGTTTTCATTATTAGTTTGATTTTTAGATTTTAAAACTTACTAGAAATTTTGTGTTCATGACTTACACAAATTTTTGTTCTCAAAAAATTTTGTTTTACAAAAGTTTTTTCTACAAAACAGATTAACTAACAAAATAAATGAGAATCTTGATGTAACACCCCAAATTTTTTTTAAGCTAAAACCGAGTCATCTTTCATATAGTATAGGAATTTAATTGAGGATTCTTAATTGAGCATAGATGTTAAAGTTAATTTCTTAGTATGAAAATAGAACTGGAACTGATATGAAGTCATAGTTCTAATATATGATTTTTATAAAAGCTAGGTGAACCAATAACTTTTAAGTTGCATATACGTGCTAGGATCAATTTCTAAGTATTTAAATTATATTAGATGTGATTTAGAGTCATAAGGTATCTTTTATATCAAGCTAAGTTCAAAAAATTTCTAGCAACTAAGTTTTTCGTATGAGTCGACAGAAGGGTCAAATTCAAATGCTTGTATCTCCTAAAGTATAATGGGTTAGATGATCCACCATATATCAAATCAAATGTATTCGAATTACCTTTCCAACGCATCTAATTTCGTATTAATCGGAGTTCGAAGTAGAAAGTTATGACCATTTTAGTTAATAGGTGCAGAGCTGTCCAAAAGTCCACGCACGGAGCGCGTCGCAGATCCTTACTAGATGAGTTAATGACGTTCTTTTTTTTATAATTTGAGGGTATTTTTATCCTAAAACCTTTAGGGTTCTATTTATGGTCTCAAAACATATAAAACATCAGTTTTTATAATTAAAATCCTCTCCCTTCTCTCCTAAACATAAACTCTCAAGAATCATCAGGAAAATCATTAAGTTAGGATTAGCTTCCAAGATTCCTCCTCAAGGTAAGTTATTCTTCATTAATTTCAATCTACCCAATCCGAATTTCTTCATCTATTCATGAGGTTCTAATAGGATTTTAAATTATAACCTAGAGTTTCAAGAAAACAAATTCAAGAATCCCAAGAGAGGATTTCTTGACTCTTCTTCTTCAAGAATTACGATTCTTCATGAAGAACTCTAAAGAGTTTAAGTCAATATTTCATGAATCAAAGACAATCCTTTCAATTAATGTCCTTCCAAGTTCTTTAACTTTAAAAGAATTGCGAAAATTGGGGATTTTCTCCAAGAAAGAGAAGAGAAGATTGCAAACTTTCCCCAAACTTTAACCAACGATTTCTCTCTCAATTTTGATCGAATTTGAGCGATTCGAAAGGCTAAATTGTATATTTTTCTGAGGAGAACACACTGGGAATTTCAGAAATTGACTTTGTTGCTTTATTTGAGGTAAAATTTATAGATCTTGCTGTTGCATTTTTAATGTATTTCAAAAATTTTAACATGCGATCTCTTCCTCATATTAGCTCCGTTTTTTAAATGGTTTTCGCCGCTGAATTCCTTATCACTTGGGGAACATTTTCATGTATATATTTTCAGATTCCAATGATATTTTTTGGCGATAAAATTTTTAGACCATTTTACCCTTTTCACCGAATTAATTGATTTTAGTGTCATTAGATTCATTATATAATTATGATGCTATATTTGAATAGATTTTGGTAAACTGGAGTATCATAGAAAGGGGAAAAACTTCGAAATTGACGTGATTCGAGACTTTATATAAGGCAAGTGAATTTCTTAACCTTTGT
>JAABOM020000049.1:14491968-14538631 GCA_011800125.2 Solanum clarkiae | reverse complement strand
TAATTTAATTAAATTCCCCGATAGGTCGACGTTTAGGTTACGCTTATTACTATTATTATTATTATTATTATTATTATTATTATTATTATTATTTTTATCACTATTATTTTTATTATTATTATTATAAAAAAGGGGGTTTTGCATAAATAATTAAAAAGGGAATATATATATATATATAATTTCATCACTTTAATTCAAATTTTCCAACTTGTTCGAGTTTCTTCTTTTAATTTATTCAACTTTGTTTTAGTCTAATCAAATATTTTTAAAACTATTCGAACTTGTTCAAAAAAAAAAATTATAAATTTTGAAGTCGTTTTATATTTTCAAGTCAAATAATATTTTTCAAAAAGTTAGTCAAATGATTTTAATCGCCGGATAATCGCATTTAGCGGACATTTCGGGTGCGTAAAACCTTCCCGAAATGGAAATGTGAACCCGAACCCAATCTCTGGATTTTTAAAAGATTTTTCTGTTAGGTCTTTTAAAAATATTTTTCGGTTTCCTAATTATCCTTAAAATTAGGTGGCGACTCTGTGTCTTTTCGAATTTCGGGAATTAATTTTATTCAAATCAATTGAGTTTAGATTGATTCTCGATTTTCGAAACAATTTGAAAAAATTTTATATTTTAAAAAGCCGATCAAATTTCGGCATAACAATTTTTAAAAATATTCAACGACCAAGTCATTCTCAGACACAATAACTACTTATATATTATTAAATAGTTAAATATGTATAAATACAGTAACATTAAAAGCTAGCTAAGGAAAGAAAAAAATCCTAAAAATATGCTTGTATCTTTGTACAATATATATATATATATATGAAAAAAAAACATATACTCTGTAAGAGGATGAAATAACATCTTTTAAGCACTAACTTCATCTTAAAATAATTATATTAAATTGAAGTTCAGAATCTTGCCAAAATTTGTGAAATAAATTTCATTGTTCATGAGTCGTAAAACAAATTAATAGGGAGCATATCTTACATTAAAAATGCTTACTGGCATTCATTTGATCTTGGTCTCAAATAATATTTATGTGTTTTAATTTTGAATATACATAAATAGACATTTAAATTTTTAAAAACCGAGCAAATAAATACATACGTTCTATGTTGCATTTTGTATGACAATACACATCATGTATGACATGCGTGACTATCTATTTAACTTTAATAAATTTTAATTTTTATTTATGTATCCCAACATTAAATATATAAATATCAATTAAGGTCAAACTAAATGAAATTTTATGCATTACGTCTTAAAAAATAAAGGAATATATCGCTCCAGTAAGCTATGAAAAGTAGACCAATTATGAGTAGGGTTGTTCACTTTTTGGATAAAAATCAATCCAAATTGAAAAAACGATTTTATTTGGGTTTGGTTTGATTTGATTTTAATTTTTTAAAAATCGATAATGTTTGGTTAGGGTTTGAATTTGTTCGAGAAAATCGAAGAAATCACTAAATCGAACCGATAAATTATTTATAAAAATAATTTTAAAAATCTTATATACGTTTTCATCAAATTTTATTTTTAAATTTACTTATGAAAACACAAATGCTCAAGATGAGAACATTTATCTTAGTGATTTCATGTATATGAATGTCAATGACAATTCTTGGTGGGACTAAAAATGTCACTATCTCTATCTTCTAGGTCAAAATGGGAAATTTTGAAACTTTATCCACAGTAACTTTAATGATTTGAAGTTATATAATATAATTGTTCTATCTATTTTTCATTTTTGAATTGATTGTCGTCAATTTTTTTTCTGTTTTGAATGTACCATTACTTTTATTTTTGTGTATGGTTAATAATCAAACCAAATCAAACTGAAACTGTCAAATGTATATTATAATTAATTTGATTTTTAATTTTTGATTATGAGAATTTAAAAATCGATTAAGTTGGCAAGATATTGATTTTGACCAATAATCGATCTAAGACCGGGGAGCACCCCTAGTTACGAGGGTTATATGGCATCTTGCTTGGCTTATACTCCCTCTGATCCTTTTTATATGTCACGTGATTGCACTTGTATTAAGGAAAAAGTGATTTTACTATTTTACCCTTATTTAATGTTTGTATAGTCATGTTTTCAATCAATGACACTAAATATGCTAGATTTCAAAAATTGAAATGCATTTAGAGCCAAAATGTTACTCCCTCTATCCAACTTTACTTGACCCCTATTGACTTGACATAAGAATTAAAAAGTAGTAAATGTAGGGGTAATTTTACCAAATCATCATTTGAAAATAATAAAGAGAGAAGTATTAAAAACACCATCGAACTTCTCACGAATTATCAGTTTCATCCCTAAACTATTGATAGGCTTAAAAACACCTCTCAACTTGGCGAGCTAAGCTTAAATACATCCTCGAACTTGGCACGAATTATTAGTTTCGTCCCTAAACTATTGATAGGTTTGAAAACACCCTTCAACTTGGCGAAGTAAGCTTAAATACACCCTCGAACTTGGCGCGAATTATCAGTTTTGTTCCCAAACTATTGATAAGCTTAAAAATACCCCTCCCTCTCCCGGCTTCGTGTTTCTGTAACTTATTAAATTTTGATTTGAAATTTTGTAGAGCTTCATTCGTTGTCATATTTTTACAATCCCAACATCTTCTTACGAGATTGTCATATTCCGACTATGAAATTTTTAACGTTGCCAGAAGTCCACATTGACAAAAAAAATCAGAAATAAAATAGGAAAAGAAAGAAAATCAAAAAATTAAAAATGAGAATAAAAAAAACATATTTGCTTTAAGGTCGTCATTAATGAAGGAAACATTGAATGAGAAGAAGAAGGGCATTCTAGTAGTTTGGTAATTAAAAGTTGCACGAATTTTTTTTCTTTTTTTCTGAAAAAAACAAGGTTGATGTGGTCTTTTTTAACCTTTCACGCACTTTAAATAAATTGTACTCACTTGTTATGCCATGTGGCATGCGGGAGAGGTGTATCTAAGACAAGTTCGGCAAGTTGAGGGGTGTTTTTAAGCCTATCAATAGTTTAGGGACAAAACTAATAATTTGTGCCAAGTTCCATGATGTATTTAAGCTTTGTTTGCCAAGTTGAGGGATATTTTTAAGCTTATCAATAGTTTAGGGACGAAACTAATAATTCGTGACAAGTTTGAGGGTATTTTTAATTAGAAAAATGACTATAATTAATGATAAGGACAAATTAGGAACTAAGTGTAAAATTATCTTCCTATTTCATAAAGTTGACAAGCATTGGACATTCCAAAATAGTATAACGAACAAGTAAAGATGAACGGAGGAAGTAGTTGAAATGCATTTAGTTCTTCTAGCCGGTCAAATATATCCTTTCAAAACTTATTAACTATCAAGTGTAAAATAAAAAGAATAATGTCATTTATAATAAGAATGACATATAAAAGGAACCGGAGAGAGTAAGTCTTTATTTTTACTGTACCTCTCATTTTTCCATTAATAATACTTTCCAAACAAAGGATTAAGCTGGTAATTAATACAAAACTGTACTTAATTTAATAATTAATGAATGTGACAGATTCCCATGACCGGGTCGTCGTCCAAAAAACTGCGACCAATAAACCCACTCCCTCCACTAGCTTCCTCCAAAACTCTCTGTAAAACCCTAATCATATACCTCGGGTTTTGCCCCAAATTTTCCCGCCTCAATCACCCTCAATTCTCATGCTTGGTAACACCCTCCGGGCTTCACTTTCAATCTGATGGTCTTCCTTGGTTTGCATTTTTCACCTGAAAATGTTGCTCTTTCTTTCCCTGCTTCTACTTCTGCCACTGACTTCGCCTTTTCCGACGTCTGGTCCTCACATTGCCGATGTCAACATACTCTTACCTCCCAAAATGACACACCCAGTTGAGTATAGACTTCAAGGAAGTGATGGCTGCTTCAAATGGTATGTGTCTAATTTGAACACTGTATTGGAGTTCGAGATAGTTTGCTTGCACTTCGAAATATAACTTAAACATGTATGAGAAGAAATCACTTAGCTCTGTCTGCTTATGTCTGGTGTCCGGTTGTTATCGTTTAAACTACATGAACCGTTTTAGGCCACAACTTCATGTGCAAATTGCTCTTACTGTTGGTGCAGTAGTTATAAGAGTAAAGGGGATACATATGAATGAACTATTTTGAGCTTAGTTTGGTGTATGAGCTATGTGAGTATATGTGGTAGATTTCAATCAACTATTGAGCTATGTGGGTAGTCTCTTAGCTCTGTTCTCTGCTTAGTTGTTGAATTTTATGATGGTTTTGTCCGTTGCTGATTGATATCTTGTCTTGCTTTCTTTTGGGAGCTGAGGTTTGGATATTGAGCGATCCACTTTTTTTTAAAAAAAAATAAAGTAAGAGATGTTATACATGTCATCAAGGAGATGCAGGTTAGATAGTTGCAAAAGTAGTGAGGTTGTAAGCTCATTTGCGAGGGTCCTATGCAATGACTATAGAGCTTACAAAGGCCAAAAAGTTGACATTTGAGGCTGAGGGGGCTAACCTAACCCAACTATATGAAGATATCCATTTTCTGAATAGGCTATTAATAGCAAGTTATTGGGTGTTTGAAGTGTTTATGATTACATAGAATATCAATAGTAACCCATATTGCCATGTGTTTACTTTGTTAGTATAAAGGAACGGTATTGGATGCAAAATTATTAAGGCTTGAATAATGTTTTTTCTTCTTTTTTTATGCCTATGTTTCATAGAACAAATCTCATGCCATTATAAGCTATTAAACACTTTAAAGTCATGATTCATCACCTGATTTTCTATTGACAACTAATACTCAGACCTCTTAAATTGTGAAAAGTTGATGTGGATATAACTTTTATGTCACTTTTCACTTTATAGAACTTTTCTTATGGATTTGTACTAATATTTTTCTCTCTGCTTTTCGTGTCTCTGCCTTTTGGGTTTAGGACATGGGATCATCATGATATTTTAGCGGTGCTACCTGAGTACAATGTTAGTAGTCAATGCTCTACAAGTGCCCGCTTGAAATCAATTGCCCCTTATAGTGGTCGAAAGGAGACTGCTGTCTATGCAACAGATGTGCACACTGGAGCTGTTATTCGATGCAAAGTTTATGTTGACAACTTCTCTAGGATCCAGATATTCCATAGTTCTGTCAAACTTGACCTTGATGGCCTGGCTACTCTACATGTCCGTGCCTTTGATTCTGAAGGTGCTTTTCTACTTTAATAGTTTATGTTGATTAGTTTTAGTTATTACTTTAGTTTTTGGACAGAAGAGCAATCATTTGATTGTCTCTATGAATAAAAGTGTGGAAGATTTCATAATTTAAATAGCATGTGAAACAAAAGCAGGAAGTCATTTTCTTGCTTATTTGACTATATATTTCTTTTGTCTTGTTCTTCAAAGCCATCATTCAGAAGTGCACTTGTACAGTGCAATTCCATTCCCAACGCATAGCAATCCTTGAATCTTGATTGTTAGTTGTTTCCCTACCGTTTTTAAAACCTTAGATATTTCTGGATATTTTGTTTCAGACTGTTCAAGTGAACATGATTTTTTGCTACTTTAGGCTGGGATCTTCAGTTCATGTGTTTCACAAGTGACTGATCCCCATATTTATACCGGAACCATTTCCTGAACCAAAAGTATGGTTTTATATCTGATATGCATTGTGTGGTTTCACTTTGTTCCTCTTAAAAGTAACTCATATTCTTCCCTGTTTTGAAGATGCTTGTTTCTTATTGTTTGATGTGTTCCTGTTTCCTAAATTCTAATATGTGTCCTGATTATCTCCGATAAATTAGAGGTTACCAAGATAAAAAAAATCTCTGATAAATTAGAATACGAAAGGAAAAAGTAATATTACAGAATTAAAGTATATATTGTATATTTTCATAAATGAATTAATCTTGTATATGATCTATGTGAAAAAAGTACATAATTCTTTCTGTATCATAAAAAATAAGAAAATCTGATTTTTCTTGACATTGACTTAAAATTCTCAAGGATCAAAGAGTGGTTACCCTTTTCCTTCTTTTATCTGGTGCATAGATTAGCCAAACATAAAATCCATGGGTTTGAAACAGTGCTGCAGACGTATGTAGTACTGTAAAGCAACTAAGCTCTTGTAGAAGTACCCTGTAGGTAATGTTTTTTTTTATGTGATGCATGTTAAATAACAACAATATTGTATTCTCCATAAATCTCCATGCAAGCATTATTACCATTTTATTTCCTTTTTTTAGTGGTAACAGTTCTTGTTTAATATGTATTTGCTGATTTTTCAGATAATGTTTTTTCGTCTTTGGTGGGCATACAATTCATGTGGGACCTAATGCCTGAAACTGATGGATTGCCTCATCACCTGAACCATATCCCTTTGAAGGACTCTCCATTGAGTGATTGTGGTGGATTATGTGGTGACCTAGATATTCAAATAAAGCTTGAAAATAGTGGTGTGTTTTCTGATCTTTATGTAGTAAAGGGGACAGAAATCGGCCATGAAATAGTGTCTGTTCATTTGGCTGAACCTTCAGTTAAACATATGGAAGATAAAATTGTCTTAACTGTGGCAGAAGCTATATCACTGGAGCCTCCTTCACCAGTTTGTGTCCTTATTGGTGCGGTTGTTCATTATAGTCTTAAAGTTATCCGTGGGAATATGCCACAACTTGTAACCTTGCCTTCTGCCTTTCACCGATGGTCTGTTTCAAACTCCTCAGTTGCTCAGATAGACAGGATGGTGGGTACTGCTAAGGCTTTGAACTTGGGAATAACAACAGTAATTGTTGAAGATACTAGGGTCGTCGGTCATACACAAGTGTCTTCTTTCTATGTTGTTCTCCCAGATTCCTTATCATTGTATATATTACCTCTATCTCTTTCTGGTGATCATATAGAAGGGACTGAACCAATATCCTCTGTGGCACGCTGGTATGTAGTTTCTGGTCGGGAATATCTCATTCAAGTAAGGATTTTCTCGAAAGGAATTTGGGCACAGCAAGAAGTTTACATTACAGAAAATGATGATGTTAAGTTGTATGATGACCTATCAGAAATCTGGAGTATAATTCCCTCATCCAATCGCTTTGGAGAGAAGGGGATATCCAGAATTCTAAAAGCTCTCTCATATGGTCTGGGAAAATTGACAGCCACTCTTACATATAACACTGGACATGAAGAAACAAAGGAAGTTCTCAAGGTGGTTCAAGAAGTTATGGTTTGTGACCAGGTGAAGTTCAGCATGGAGGGTGCCTCTGCCGGCATTATTCTTCCTTGGGCACCTGGTGTTTATCAGGAGTTGGAGCTTAAGGTTAGTGGGGGGTGTGCAATGGTGTCTGGTGACTACAAATGGTTCTCTTCGGACATGGCTATTGTGTCAGTATCAACTTTTGGAATCGTCCAGGCAAAAAGACCTGGAAAAGTTACTATAAAGGCAGTCTCAGTTTTTGATTCTCTTAATTATGATGAGATAGTTGTTGAAGTGAGTTTGCCTTCTTCAATGATAGTACTGCCTAATTTTCCGGTGGAAACTCCTGTAGGTTCATATCTTCAAGCTGCTGTGACATTGAAAACATTGAATGGTGACTTATTCTACAAATGTGATGCTTTTACCTCATCCATCAAGTGGAGAACTGGTAGTGACACTTTCACTGTTGTGGATGCTGGTGAGAGCTTCATTTCTGAAAAGCAAGAAACTCTTCCAATTGGTTCTGAGAAATATGGCCCTGCATGTGCATGGACCTATGTCTATGCTGCTAATTCTGGTCAAACACTGTTACATGCAACATTGTCAAAAGAATTTCAACAGTATGAACACTCTACCAGTGGTTCTGTTGTTCTGCAAGCAACCTCACGTATTGCAGCATTTGTACCTCTCATTCTGCACCCTGCAAGTGATGGAAATCAGTTTGGTGGTTATTGGTTTAATTTGGTACAGGCTGAAGCTGATAATCTCTTAGAGAACATGGATCATCTATATCTTACCCCTGGCTCATCTTTTGAAGTGATGCTTCGTGGTGGACCTAATCGATGGGACCAGGGAGTTGAGTTTGTTGAATACGTGAAAAGTTTGGATGAACACAATCTTAGGGTTCCAGATGGAGCTCTGGTTAATCAGGAATTCACCAGCTATGGGAGCACATACAGAATCAAGTGCCTGGATGTTGGAATCTTTAGGCTTATTTTCAAACGTGGGAATTTAATTGGAGAGGGGCATCCTCTGCCTGCTGTATCTGAAGTGCAATTGTCACTCACATGTGGTTTCCCATCATCTATAGCATTAATAGCTGATGAAGCTGTTAATTCTATTGAAGTGATCCAATCTGCAGCTCAGGCTGACCGTGGCAGTGGAAGGATTCGTACTACCCCAGTCACAATAGCAAATGGGCGGACAGTTCGACTATCAGCTGTTGGCATTAGTGAGACTGGAATAGCTTTTGGAAATTCATCTTCTCTTCCTTTGAAGTGGGAGCTTAAAGATTGTGATGATCTGGCATTTTGGGATGATATCCACAACTTAGCAATGCTATCAACTTGGGAGAAGTACTTGGTCTTGACAAATGCAACTGGACTGTGTGTTGTACGAGCAACAGTTATTGGATCAGCTGATTCTATTAGCCACCGTCACTCTCTTAAACACTTTCCAGGCTCTGAAAATGAACTTACAGATGCTATACGTTTGCAACTTGTTTCATCTCTAAGGGTCTATCCAGAATTCAGCTTGTTGTATCTCAATCATGATGCGAAGTTGAATCTGTCAATTACTGGAGGAAGTTGTTTCATTGATGCTGTAGTAAACGATACGCAAGTTGTGGATATAATTCAGCCTGCTCCCGGTTTACAGTGTGTACAACTACTACTGGCTCCTAAAAAGTTGGGAACTGCACTTGTTACCGTTCGAGATGTCGGGCTTGCTCCACCTCTTTCTGCTTTCTCTGTGGTTCAGGTTGCAGATATGGATTGGATTAAGATTACATCTGGAGAAGAATTGAGTATTATGGAAGGGAGTTCACTATCCATCAATTTTGTTGCTGGAGTAAGTGATGGAAATACTTTTGATTATTCACAGTATGTTTACATGAATATTCGTGTTCACATTGAGGATCATATAGTTGAACTTGTCGATGAAGATGATTTTTCATGTTGTGATGATGGATATGTGAATGTGCCCAACTTCAGAATACGGGCAATGCGCCTTGGGATTACAACACTGTATGTCAGTGCTAGACAGCATACTGGAGATGAGATACTGAGCCAGCCAATTAAGGTAGAAGTCTATGCACCACCTAGAATTGATCCTAGTGATATTTTCCTTGTACCAGGGGCTTCTTATATGCTTAATGTGAAGGGAGGCCCAAAAACTAGTGCATATATCGAGTTTGTCAGTATGGATAATGAGGTCGCAAAGGTCCATACAACCACAGGACGAGTTTCTGCAACATCACCTGGAAACACCACCATAGTTGCCAAGATGTACAGGAATGGAGATATCTTTATTTGTCAGGCATATGCCAAAGTTAAAGTAGCTGTTCCTTCTTCAGCAATTTTAAATGTTCAAAGCGAGCAGCTAGCTGTTGGCCGTCAAATACCAATATTTCCCTCCCTGTCTGAGGGAAATTTATTTTCATTTTATGAACTTTGCAGAAATTATGAGTGGATTATAAATGATGATGAGGTGTTGAGTTTCCAAGCAGCAGACAGCTTCCGTGGTGGAAATCATGGAATGCACATGTCCAAGGGACAGGGCAATGGGCTGGCAGGATATGTGGGTGATAATGACCTTGGTTTTATTCAAGTATTGCATGGAAAATCTGCGGGGCAGACAGATGTTACAGTTTCTTTCTCCTGTGATTTTGCTGATTACAAGTCTTTTTCAGAGTCAAGATCATATACTGCATCTATTTCCTTGTCGGTAGTCTCTGAGCTTCCACTTGCTCTAGGATCACCAATTACTTGGATTCTCCCTCCACATTATACCACGTCTGCTCTTTTGCCTTCAGCTTCTAAAACTTTCAGTAAAGGGGATCCAAGTATAGGTAAGGTTACTTATTCTATATTAGGAGACTGTAGAAGAAAGGCTGAATCGGAGGAAGATGATCCTATACTCATTGATGGGAGCAGAATAAGAACGAAAGAGAGTGACAATCTTGCATGTATTCAAGCAAAAGATAGGTCTAATGGAAGAGTTGAGGTAGCCTCTTGTGTGAAGGTTGCTGAAGTGACTCAAATACGTTGCACTGCAGAAAAGTTGCTGGTTTACACATTAGCAATTGGTGCTGAAATCGATGTTCCAATCAAATATTATGATGTGCTTGGAAATCCTTTCCTCGAGGCTCATGATGTTATTCCGTTTGGAGTTGAAACTAACTATCATGATGTCATCTCTGTCGAGGATGCAGTTGATGGCACTGGGAATGTCCATCTCAAAGCAATCAGTTATGGAAGAGCTCTTGTGCGAGTAGGTTTTGCCAATGAACCAAAGAAATCTGATTATGTGGTGATTCTTGTTGGTGCTCATTTGCATCCTCAGAATCCAACTCTTCACCTAGGGAGTGATCTTAACTTCAGCGTAGAAGGTCTAAGTGATCAAGTATCTGGTCAGTGGTTTACTCGTAATGCAAGCATTGTGTCTGTGGACCAGCTATCTGGACATGCCAAAGCAATTGGGGAAGGTTCTGTCCAAATTATCTTTGAGTGCCAGAATATGAAACTGCAAACTACAGTTACAGTGTTACAGCCAGAGATGATGTCTGTTGATGCTCCAAAAGAGATCCTGACAAATGTGCCGCTTCCTGCCAACGGATATAGTTTTCTTGTAAAACTCAATGATGCTCATGGCCACAAGTATAGATCTGCTAAAAACAAGGCAATTATCTTGTTTGATTGCCTGGTTGATCCACCTTATGTTGGTTACGTGAAGCCGTGGGTTGATCTTGATACTGGTTATTCATATTGCCTTTTCTTCCCTTACTCTCCAGAACGTTTGGTACTTGCCACTCCAAAGTCGGGAGACATGAAACAGGATTTAGCTGTTACCGTCAAGGCATCACTGATAGGAGAGCAGAATATCTCAGGATCTGCGTCAGCACTTTTTGTTGGAGGTTTCATCATTCCGGGAACAGTAGGAGATTCATTGCAGTTAAATCTAACCCCACAATTTAACAGGAGTGTCCTAACTGTTGTAGGAAACACAGATGTGAATATCTACTGGCATGATCGGGAACGGCTAGCTATCAGACCCATACACGGAGAAGATTCTGAAGGAGGAAGCCGTGCACATTATGAGGTCCAAGTTCGCAGAGCAGAGAAGTTTAACGACAAGCTGACTTTTACACTCCCAGCAACTGGTCAGATCATGGAAGTTAATGTTAACTATGAACCTGAAGAGAGAAAAGCAACAACTGCTAATCTTAATTTATGGGCTACTGTAGCTGCTAGTTTCATTCTGCTGATAGTCGCAGCTATTGTATTCATTTTATACTTGGACCAACCTGTGAGATCCCGACCATCTGCTCCTCCTGGCACACCAAGTGTAGCAGCACCTGCAACTCCTGAGCAGAGGAGTCCTGCAGTAGCAAGTGATCATTCCCCTCGGACACCTCAGCCTTTCTTGGATTATGTTAGGAGGACAATTGATGAAACTCCATACTACAGACAAGACTTCAGGAGGAGGGCTAATCCTCAGAACACTTACTAGCGTACTGGGGCCCATATCTCCTCCCCCTTTTGCCTTGCCAGATATGCCAAATGGTTCTTCAGGTAATTGCCAAGGTCTTGAATCTGTCTGCAGACTTTACCTTGAGAGGTGTAGTTTCGTTGGTGTAATTTTTGTAGAGTATTGCAAGCTGTGTCATTAGGACAGGGATATTGTATTATGCCTATGGATACTTTCTTGAGAAGCAACCTCATCTGCCAAAGAATTCTTATGTCCTGATTTCTGCTGCAGAAGGCTCAAAATAATAGCACTTTCTGCAGTATAACTTGCCTGTGCACAAAGTAAACATCTCCCTGATGACAATTTTGTGCTCATCGTATTTGGTAAAATCAGTTCTGAATTTGAAGCTAATTTTAAAATGGCTGTACTAACATACTCGGTGTAATCAACCTTAAAATAGCGGCACTGTGTAATTACTTTGATACTTGCACTCTGAGTCTTACTATTCACCATCTATTTCTTTTTATTGATAGTTTTGTAATTGGGTCACTACTGTAAAGCTACACCACTTATGCAAGTATTCCCCACTTTATTTTAAACCTAAATGTATAAAATTCAGTAGTAGTGTAAACTAGAAGTTGTGTCCTACCAATATTTTGTAATTTCATTTGCTTATAAAAAGCTTGTAGAAAACTTTAAAGCTCAACTGGGATGCACTTATTTAATGAAATTTTAAGAATTCAGTTTAGCATCGTATATACAGCAAAAGTTGCTCGAGGAATCAAGTAAAAAAATTCGTTTTATTTAAAAAAAAGCTTAATAAGGGGTTAAGGGCAGTGCTCGTAATCTTGTTACTGAAGTAAATTTTTTATATTTTCATATATATGTTAGAACCGTCATGCTCAGGGTTCAAATCCCACATAAAATATTATATTTTAGTTTTTCTTAATTTATACTTTATTATATTTCGAATAGCTGAGTTAAAATTCGAGATCCGTCGCTACCTACTATTTGATAGCCAAAATATGACACTAAATCATGTAACTTTATGATAGCCAAATTATTTTTAGAGGTAATATAAGATAAATTTTAACTTGTATTATCCAACATTTAGTACAAAAATATCTTGGCGCACTTTTTGTTGGTTTATCATTTCTATGCAAAAAATATCCACAGCTTGCTCAAAGCTGCTGACTTTCTTATCTCCTAGCCAGAAATTTCACACCGTAGACAAGAAAGAAGATGAGCATCTCAATCTACACACCAGTTTCTCCCAAAAACCAATTATTATTCTTGAAACCAAATCAGAATCCCCTTGTACTAGGTGATTCTCTTCTTCCAAAGCGCACTTCATTTGCTAGAAGAAAATGTACTACAAGGGCTCTGCTTTCAAATTCCAAAGATGCAGTCTTGAAAGAATTTCATGAGAAGAAAGCCCTTAAGGTATCATTTCAACTAAGGACCTACTTTTCCATTTGTTTATGATATCATAATTATGCAAAAAGTACTCTCTTTTAGATTATCTCGAGAAAATCCCATGTACAAAGAAGGTTATTAAAGAGTTAAACACTTGTTATTAGCTAAGCTTTATCTTGTTCTGCAATGAGTTTCTGTAAAGGTCAGAACACACCTTTTAACTGTCACTTTTTTTGCGAGTTTCATAGCCGAAGTATCACTTTTTTCGCTAGTTTTATAACCCAATTATCAGTTGTTACCTTTTCTTATAGGAGCTAATATACCTTAACTATTAGTAGTTATGTTTTCCTACCTGAACTATAGTTGAGGTGTGTTTTAATATATAGATAGTAAAGTTCACGTAGAGAAAAATGGAACAACAAATAGTCTGGTGTGAAACTCGCGAAAAATCAAATAGTTCATGTGTGTATAAGACTAGTGTAGTCGGTATATAGAATAATTACCGACTACTGTAGTAGGTATATAGAAATTCGTAGAATAATTACCGACTACAGTAGTCGGATACAGACGTTCTTTTCTTACAACTTTATTGGGTACTTGACCAGTCTTCAAGAAAGAGTAGTGTTGGGGAGAAGGGGGCCGACAAACATGGGGAAAGGAAAGTCATGCTAAAATTACTAATGATTCACTGTTCTGTTTCAGATTATCGCAGGATTGCAGAATCTGGACAAAGAGAATGTGGCTTCTGTTGTTACTGCTGCAGATAAGGTTTCATCTTATCTATTGCTTCTGTTTTCTTTCAGAAAGATAGATCTTATGTTTTACAATGTCGCTTTTTCAAAAGAAAAAAATAGGCTTTATAGTTGTATGTTCTTATCAACATTCATTAGTTCTATTGTTCTTTTGTTAGTTATAGTTTAATGACTAAAACATGTTACTGGAGTACCCACCAAATGAATGTTAAGACTATTATTCTTCACTGTGCTTAAGTGTATACAACTACAACAACAACAACATACGCAGTGGAATCCCACAAGAGGGGTCTGCGTAGGGTAAAATGTACGCAAACCTTACCACTACTGCATAGAGATAGAGAAGTTGTTTCCAGAAGTCCCTTGGTATTTTGTTGTATTGTATGTACTAACCTAACTCTTTGATCTGCTTACAGGGGGGAGCAACCCATGTAGATATAGCTTGTGACCCTGAGCTGGTGAAGCTTGCTACAAGCCTGACTTCCCTTCCGGTAAATCTTTCCATCTAAATTCTTTCAACTTTTCCTTTAGCTCTGAATCATGCAGAATATCTTGATGAACTGTGAACTTTAACATAATCAACTGATCTTATTGTTTCAGCCTTCGTCATGAATTTGTCCTTGTGCAACATTTAAATAATAGGATGACTAATCAGGTCTAAATATGGTTCTTTTTGTGAAAAATTTTATGCCAAATGTGCCTTACGCTTTACCTTCTACTCCATCAGCTAATTGCAGTTTCCATTTTCTCCATTGGTTGAATCATGTATATTAACAGTGTATTCGTTGGTCCTTTCTACTTCCACAAATCATATACAATCCAAGGATCACATCAATTTGACCTTACATATCCCTTGCACGGAGTGCTTTGAGTTTCTCAGTTTAAATATCTCACCGTTTTAGCCATTTACATCGTCAACCAGTACCTCTTTTAGTTGCATGGATTAGTTTGTTTTAATGTATCATGCAGTACTAAAACATGAAGGCTATCTCAAGCACTATAAGTGTACTGTGTACATATCTATCGGCTTAAATCTGGTATCACATGTTTGCAGGTTTGTGTTTCTTCTGTGGATCCTGCAGCATTTCCAGCTGCTGTGGAAGCAGGGGCCTTAATGGTACGACTTCTTCTCATAATATCTCCGTTCTGTTCATAGACACCATAAGCAAGAATATGAAATAGTTCAGGACCATGATTACATAACCTCAAGTTCTATTTCATTGAGAGGAGTAAGTTCCTTTTTCGTAGCTCATCATAAAGAAAAGTTATCTGGTGCAGGTCGAGATCGGAAACTATGACTCATTCTATGAGAAGGGATTGGTATTCTCTCCTGAGCAGGTATGTAGAATAACTTCACAGTGTCATGATGTCGAATTGAGCAAAAGACCTAAGAACTAGCAACAATTAGGAATTTAACCTGTTTACATATGCATATGAATTTCCACAACAGGCTGGTGTCAAGCAAAGTAGGATACTGTACTAAAATATATGATTTGATTAATTACTGATTTTCCTGCACAAAAGAGCAATCCAGCTTGTAAAAACCTTAGCCTGATTCCACTTTTTTTGGTATTCCAACTTCGTGGACCGAAACTGTTCAAATGGATTTTGGTTCTGCATCTTTGTCGGTGGTGTCCATTACTTCTCACTGTGCTGATAATGCTTTTCAGATTCTGAACCTAACGAAGGAGACAAAGAGGCTACTTCCATCAGTGATTTTATCGGTCACTGTGCCTCACACGCTAAGCCTTCCTGATCAGGTTTGGAAAAGCACATGACATGCTAAGTTTAAATTGAAGAAAAGTCACTTTCTTATCAATCTTCATCTCATATTCATAGGTCAAGCTGGCCGAGCAATTAGAACTGGAAGGTGTTGACATCATCCAAACAGAGGGAGGAAAATGCTCTACTCCATCAAAGGCTGGTGTTCTTGGATTAATCGAGAAGGTAACACAACACATTTGTGGTCTACTGCTACTAAGGATTACGTTATCTGCTGAATCTGTTGTTACTCTGTAAGCATATCATTGATCTACTAATTCAAAGTCAGAAAAGCAAGGACTTGAGAAATACTTGTGACTAAGCAAGTTTCGCTATTTTCTTGAAGTTATTTCATTCCTCATGGTAATCGATGATTTCTTGTATTAACTCATTCAACTTCATTTTGATATTGTTCATTTACATAGGCAACACCAACACTAGCAGCTGCTTATTCGATTTCAAGGGCTGTCAATGTCCCTGTCATGTGTTCATCTGGATTGAGTGCAGTTACTGCACCAATGGCAATCGTAGCTGGAGCTGCTGGCGTGGTATGTCTTACACTATCTTTGATCTTAGGAACATTTTTCTAATACAGCAAACTTTTAAAGGCATCTCAACCAAATCACTGAAACTTGTGTGAATGTTGAACTCAGGGTGTTGGCTCAGCCATCAACAAGCTCAACGATCAGGTGGCAATGATCGCGGAAGTCAAATCCATAGCTCATTCATTAGGATTGTCAACCAAGAAACAGAATTTATTTGAAGGGAGCAATTTGAGACTGTAATCCAATCTAATGTAGTAGGTCAAGACCTGAAGCACTTAGGAATTATTAAATTAATAAAGATTATCTAGCTTTAGCTTTTCTTCTCTTCCCTATCAGTCTCATTTTACATACTTCATTTAATCATAAATGAGTAACTACAATATCATTTTGTTCCAAAACACACAAATGAAAGAATATGAATCTGAAAGCCAACTAATTAAACAACTTTAATTAGGCAAACTCTCCAAGACTTTATCAAACTATAAAAAGTTTGCTGAATTGATTTTGATTAGGTATATATGACAAAAGACAGATGGATGTTTGGTTAGAAAATTTTCTGAAGAGGTTTATGTGCTATCAACGTATAGTTAGTGGCGGATACAGAATTTTCATAAAGAGATTTTAATATCTACTGATCCTATATAAACACATGCATACATTAAATATTCAATTCAACATTTTGTTCGTTCGGGTACATATATATATATATAATAAATTTTTTTCATCATTATATTTGAGGTAATAAGGATGTAATGAAGCTCCAATATTGTGATTACTTGCACACTTATTTTATGTTTAGAGGTAATGAGGATGTAATGAAGCTCCAATATTGTGATTACTTTGCACACTTATTTTATGTTTACTTCAAGGTGGAGTAATTGAGTTCAAGAATATTTAACTTAATACTCCTTTGTTTCACTTTACTTGTCATCCTTACTAAAATTAGATGGTCATTCTAAAAAATCAAAAAATAAAAATAAATATTAATAGAGCATAAAAAAGAGAAATTCGTATCAATTAGAGAAAAGTAACAAATAAAAATAATTTAATTAAATTGTATAAAATAAAGCATGACAAGTAAAATGAAACACGGAATATGAAATTGTGACTGGTTAGATAGAGCAGTTAGGTGCATTGGGTAGCCTTTACTGCTTCCTGTCTCATCACTCAATATGTTTGTGACATTTCCTAGCTGGGTGATCATATCAGCTAAGGTGTTTACAGTTTGAATAAATATTGATTTAAATCAAAAAATTAAATTAAATAAATCGATTTTATTTGGATTTAGTTTAGTTTGATTTTAGTTTTTTTAAAAATCGATAGTGTTTAATTTGGATTTGAATTTGTTCGGAAAAATCGAAGAAACAACCAAACCAAACCGATAAATTATATTCATGTATTTTATAATTATAAGTACACAATACATTATTTATAAAAATAATTTTAAAGATCTTATATACGTTTTCATCAAATTTTATTTTTTAATCTACTTATGAAAACACAAATGCTCAAGACAAAAATATTTATCTTATTGATTTCATGTATATGAATGTCTATGATAATTCTTGGTGGAACTAAAAAATCACTATCTCTTCCTTCTAGGTCAAAATGGTAAATTTAAAAAAAAATCATAATAAATTTAGTAATTGAAAGTTCTATAATATGAATCGTTCTAATTATTTTTCGTTTTGAATGAATTGTTTTCACTTTTTCTTCATTTTGAATATATCATTGCTATTATTTTTGTGTATGATTAATAACCATATAATCGAATCAAATCAAACGGAATCGATAACAATCAAACTGATAAATGTATATTATAATTGGTTTGGATTGATTTTGAGAATTTAAAATGGAATTAAGTTAGTTTGATTTTGATTTTGACCAGTAATCAACCCAAATCGACCCATGAAACCCCATATGAGCAGCGGAAATTCATTGGAGATTTTTTTTTAAAAAAAAAAATTATCTTAACTTTTATGTTTATATTGTATCAGTAATACGTTGGTAAAGTTTTTAAGTTTCATATATACTTATTTTAATCATCTATACTAAATAATATGCTCATTAAAAGCATTAATTGAAATAAAATAAAGGTTCTTTTATTTATCAAAATGCAGGTAATTCAAGCCATTGACTGTTGAAAGTTGATTGAAGGTTAGTTAAGTTATGATCCATTTCAGCCTTTATTATGTATAGTAATGGCTTTTCAATGAGGAACTCCTAAATTTGGTGCACCAATATCTTCAAATAGTCTCTTAAAATTTAGGATTCAATCGAATTCGATAATTTTTAATGATCAAATTAAATAGTATTATATTTGTCTTTTAAAAGTTTATTATATATATACAAAAATATTAAAATTTAAATTATTAACACTTAAAATCATCAGTATAAAATTTAGAACTTATAAAATTAAAATTTTAACTTTACTCTGGGTCAATTTAATTGGTCTAGACAAAGTGCATGTCATGCCTAACACGCTTATTTTCTCTATCCAAGAATAGTTGTTCACTATTGACTTGACGCAATGATTAAGAAATAGTAAATGGTAAGGATAATTTTACAAACTCACCCTTTGAATATGATGAAAATATTGTCTTGTAAAATATAATAAGAAAAATGATTATAATTAATCGTGAGGATAAATTAAGAACTAAATATAAAATTATCTCTTATATTTATAAAATAAGTAAGTATTATTGAATATCTTCTTTAATATAATGACAATTATTATTGCATAGAGGGAGTATTAAGATGCCTAAATATAGTCATATCCATTTACAACAGAAAAAAAAAATTAAAAAAATGAAGAGATGACTACCTTTTTCACTATAGCAAATTCTCTTTATCTCCATCAAGAACTGGAAAGAAAAAAGAGAAACTTTAAACAAATGTAATTTCAATTATTTTACTTTTAAGCTAATAAAAATAATAATAATGTGTCTCATTTTTATTTTGATGATGCACAATTTATATATATGTGACTGAAAAATTATGACATGAGATGTATTTAAAATAAGTACTTTTCACCTACTAAAGCTATTTTTGTGTTCCTTTAAATGAGTCTAAAAAGTCATATGCTAGCAATTAAATGAGTCAATTAATATATCAAGCTTCATACTTGTGATGAACTTTCTTGTAATGACATAAATTTTATTAAAAAGTGGATTAGCAAATTCACATCCCCATAAATTTTTCTACGCATATTATATTAATAGTACTAACTAATAAGTAATAATTCATTAATTCTGTATTCATGATAAAAAGTGATTGTGAGTTTAGGAATTTAGGTAAAGCATAATTAACATTACTTCTAATTTATTTTTTTGTTCTAATTAATTGCATTACAAAATAGTACTTATCATTTTGTAATAACATTAATTCCATACATGGTACAACTTAAACCTAATTTCTTTCTTCTAATGTTAGATTTCCTAATTAGTAGGATATAATAACTCTTTCATTTTTCATCTTGAGTAGGATGTTTAGATTTGATTTTAGTTAATTTTTATGATTAAATAAATTTAATTGATTTTAAATTATTTATAAAAATAAATATACTCTTTGTTAATTTAATTATTATTGATTTTAGCTCGATTATTCGATTTGTAAACGTATATATAAGTCTAAAATCTTTTTTTTCTATTATTTCTTGATATTAAACAAATAAATAGAGTGATACTTTTTTAATGAGGCAAATGTAACATAATTTCATTAAAACATACTCATGAGTCATAACAAAGTCAAATATACTTAACTATTTAGTGTCTTAAAACTAAAGCTTATTGAAATTTTGCTTTCTTATGGTACAAGAGAGATTTTTATGGCAATTTTACTTGCATTAAAAAGCTACATATAAGTAAACTTGCAAATGATTTCTTATATACATTCGAGAAAATTAGAATAATTATCGATATAAATAAGTTAAATTTATTTAAATACGAATTAAATATACTTCAGTTTAGAGAATTGATAGCATAATTACTAATCGAAATAAAAAAAAACCTTCTGTAAAAATATAAAATATCTTATTTATTAATTTTTTAAATTAAAATCAAAATTTAATAAAAAATAATTAATTTAAATTTTAATTTGCATCAATTTTTATTTAAACCATAAATACAATTCTAGGTACACAAAGAACTTTCTCTATATAATTAGTTATACACATTTTGGTTGTGACTTGGCGTTGAACACTCACATAGTAAAATACAGTCACATTGTTTACATCGAAAAGCTTTCTGTTTTTTCTCTTCTTCTTCTTGATCCGTCACCGAAAACCCATCTGTGTATCAATGGAAGCAATCCAATCTCTATCATTTTGTCCATCTCCACTCGATCCTCTTCGAAAAAATATTCCCCAATTCACCAATGTGAGGCCATTGGGTGTGAAAAGAGTGTCCTGTTTTATATCAGCTTCTGCATCCACTGTTTCTGCTCCTAAAAGAGAGAAAGACCCCAAGAAAAGGGTTGTTATAACTGGGACGGGTCTTGTTTCTGTGTTTGGTAATGATGTCGATACTTACTATGACAGGCTTTTGGCTGGTGAAAGTGGGATTTCACTTATTGATCGTTTTGATGCTTCTAAGTTTCCAACGAGATTTGGGGGACAAATTCGTGGGTTTACATCTGAGGGGTATATTGATGGGAAGAATGATAGGAGGCTTGATGATTGTCTGAGATATGCCATTGTTGCGGGGAAGAAAGCTTTGGAACATGCAGATCTTGGTGGTGATAGATTAGAAAAGGTTCGGCTTTTTTCATTCTTTTGCTGTTGGGGTGTAGCTAAATCTGTCAAGAGTTTCTGTTTGTCTTTTGGGTTATGATGAATTTGACGGAATGGGGTTTGCATGATGTGCTTTTGGTTCGTGTTGTTTTGGTATTTCTTTTATTTTACTTGGAGATGTGCAGAATTTGGAGAAAATTGCTTGCTGATTGTGTCTATTTTGGGTTACAAGTTACATGTTTAGTTATTCTGGTAAGCTTTAGCTGGGTTTTATGCCATTTATTGTTTGTATTTCATTTCTGTTTTCACCAAAATGCTGAAGTCTGAGTCCTGCCAGTGCATTTTTTGAATACCAGAAACAAACAAAACTAGTGTTCCCCACAGAACAAATCTGTCATTAGTGCATTTGAAAAGCATTGGTGTGAGTATTTAGCATGTTCAGCCTTTATTGTTTTTCTATATTTGTTTCTTTTCTGCAGTACATGACTCTAGGTTGTTTATTTATGTTGTTTCTGCAGATTGATAAGGAGCGAGCAGGTGTTCTTGTAGGAACAGGAATGGGTGGTCTAACAGTTTTCTCAGATGGCGTCCAGAACCTAATTGAAAAGGGTCACAGGAAGATCACTCCATTTTTTATACCATACTCCATAACAAACATGGGTTCTGCTTTGCTTGCTATTGATCTTGGTTTTATGGGACCAAACTACTCGATCTCAACTGCTTGTGCTACCTCCAATTACTGTTTTTATGCTGCTGCAAATCATATTCGCAGAGGTGAAGCTGATATGATGCTTGCTGGTGGAACTGAAGCTGCCATAATACCTATTGGTTTAGGAGGTTTTGTGGCATGTAGAGCTTTGTCTCAAAGGAATGATGATCCACAAACTGCTTCCAGGCCATGGGACAAAGATAGAGATGGATTTGTTATGGGTGAGGGGGCTGGAGTCTTGGTAAGCTTCCTTCAAGTGATTACCATATTCTGGACATAGCAGGTGCATCTAAGCTACATTGAGCAAGTTATGTGTGATCCAGGGTAGTTTGCTTTTTTATTAGTTGATTCCAATCCCGAAGCAACTAAACATGCATAAACTACTATCCATGAATTGCTGGGATTTCTTTCATTGCACGGTGGACTGCGTAATTTAGATTAAGCACTTGAGATTTGTGTCAATTGAATACAATCTACTCACTAGTTGGAATATTATTATGAAAATTGAATGACATGCTGGGCAGGTGATGGAAAGTTTGGAGCACGCAATGAAACGAGGAGCACCAATAATTGCAGAGTATTTGGGTGGTGCAGTTAATTGTGATGCTTATCACATGACTGATCCCCGAGCTGATGGTCTTGGTGTTTCTTCATGTATTCTTAGCAGCCTTGAAGATGCTGGAGTGTCACCAGAAGAGGTATTTGCTTCTCTCTCTCCAATCAGTTGAGGTCATACTCTCATTTTCTACTCAATTGTCAAAGAGAGGGATAAAGAAATGCTGGAAAGCAAATTGCTCTAGATGTTTTTGGTTAAAAAGTTGGTAACTTATCAAAATGTTATCTTGGGACAACCAAACCAAAGATTCTTCATATCTCATACTTCTGCTTCTCTGAATTCTTCTGTTGTTAGGGGAAGGTTTACAGTGGAGATAGTATACTATTGACATAAAAGAGATATCTTATCATGGACTCATGGTACATGGGCCTTGTTGTCGAACATTTTGTGCGTCCTTGTCTTAAGCTGAATGGGAGATAGTGCAACAAGTGGACCTTCATTCTTTAGTAGTTAGAAAACAATTACTTGTAGCATCATAGTCTATTCCATGTCGATTTTATGCCCATATACTCTCTCATCCATGCCCCGTCGTCTCTTTGAGAAAAAAAAAAGTTAGCCCCCCATATGAGGTTTAATCAAAATTTCAGATTCCAAGTAAAGATTACTCCCCTCCCTCTTTTCTAGATAAAGACGTATTGAGAGTAAAGGAAAAAGTTACTATTCGATTTTAATCATCAAAGCTATGTTCGAACTACTGGCGATCTGAAATTTAGATTTTTTTCACCATTAACCACAATGCACCTTAATGCTGCGAGAATTCATCCTAGATACTAAGCCACCTCTACGAAGGTGCTCCAAAAGGCCTATTGAACCTTTTACCATTCCCCCCAGCTTCTTCCCATTATTTTTGCCTAATCTTTTTTTTTTCGATTCCACCTCCACTCTCCTGTATTTCTACAACCAATCCATAAGCAGAGCTGCCAGAAACTTTAGCTTTCCTCAGACCTGTTAGAAAATGATCAACTAGCTAATTATGTAATTCAATTCTAGAAGGTGCTGTATGTAGCAGGTTGTTAAGTCCGCTAATAAGTTAGACTATTATTAGTTAGTTATATATTTTTACTTTGTTATATAACACAATAACTAGTGCATAGCAGTGTAAGTCAGATCATTCCTATTCCAGAAATGAAATGAGATCCTTTCTCTGAAGCTTTTCTCTCTTGAGCTTTGATGTCTTCTTCTCGGATCTGATTTTGACAATGCCAACCTTCAGAGCTCACTGTGTTACTTCTGTCCACTCAACAAGGTGAAAATTTGCCTCCACAAATCTCTTTTGGATCTTTGAACTGCCTGGTTTCAGTATGCACCGTCTTTACAGGTTCATGGAAAGCAATCCGTGATGCCACATGCTAGCGTTGTGGACCAAACTATCGTTGTTCTCAACTTTTCCCACTACTGAACCTATATTTTATCTGTTGATCTTGAGCCATGACACTGACTTCGCTGCAAACCGCAAGAGAATGCGCCAACATACAGAAATCGTTTAAAATCAGCTTGCTATCGCAGAGGTTGAAGCTCTGCTGTCCTCATTTTGCCCTAATAAAAACCATACTTTCCCTGGCCCTCGCTTGTTCATTCTTTACCTTCTTTCGATAGAACTATTAGAACTACATTCAAGGGAATGGAGAGATTTAAGGTGGATATACAACCTTCTTCACTTTTCTCTAACCATTCTGTTGATGAATTTAAGAATCACACATTCGCATTTCGATAGAACCTTCAAACAATCCTATTTAAGATGTTCAGGCAGAACGGCATATTGAGAATTCATATGGCCGGAAGCCACTGGTCTGAAATTGACATTCTTTGTTGTTGTTGTTGTCGTTGTTTCGATGACGAAGCAGATGAAAGTGAAATTGCCTTTTTATTTTAATCATCCAGAACATTAGAACCTAGTCTAAGTGGGTACTCGGAACATTCAGCTTTGGATGATGTGTTATAGGCTTTGACAAGAGGTACAAAATGTATTGGGTAGATTTCGCTTAAAGTTAAAGTTGAGTTTAATTACTGAATCAGTGAATTGATCTTCTCTTTTTCCTTTTCAGGTTAACTACATTAATGCTCACGCAACTTCCACCATTGTTGGTGATCTAGCCGAGATAAATGCTGTTAAGAAGGTTTTCAAGAACACCGCAGGAATCAAAATGAATGCAACCAAGGTAATTCTGTCTACATTCTAGTGCATCTCTTCATTTATTCGAATTTATCAGCGTATTCAGCAGTGGGTTCATCTTTCAAAATTTTCCGCATATTGTTCCAGTCTATGATAGGGCATTGCCTCGGTGCTGCTGGTGGTCTGGAAGCTATCGCAACAATTAAAGCTATTACAACCGGCTGGTTGCATCCTTCAATCAACCAATTGGTGAGTTGTTCTGTGTTCTCAAACTTGCATATAAAATATTGATTGTTCAGCTCATTCTTCATTTGCAAATCTCTAATTTGTAACGAATATTGCAGAATCCTGAGCCTTCAGTGGAGTTTGATACTGTTGCAAACAAAAAACAGCAGCATGAAGTGAATGTCGGTAAGTTATAGCACCACACTATGTTTTTACAAATAAACCTTCTCACAAATAATTGAAAAACTTCCAACTACAAATAAATTCTCAAGTTTAGCATATATGAGGGATAGACCTTTAATAACATCAATTTCTTTCATATGCAGCAATCTCGAATTCCTTTGGTTTCGGTGGTCACAACTCTGTCGTTGCCTTTTCTGCATTCAAGCCTTAAGTCAGCTCAGTTTAGCTAGAGCATTCTTCTGGGGATCACAGTGATACAGTGGCTGTTTCATATCTCCGTGTTGCAACTTGCTGGGCGCGGTGAGGGATGAACAATTGTCAATTTTTTTATGTACTAATAACTTTTAGCTTGTAGTTCATAATAATGAACATTTTTACTTTCCACATGTGATTTCACCCCTTCACAGTTTGGTTAGACAACCACTTAATTAATTTTGAATTTATGCAAGAGATTTGAGAGATGCTATGATCTTTTGAGATTAACAACTCTGTATGTTTGTATCAACAGCCCTATATCCATTTACTACCAAGTAGATGGGGAACATTTATGAAGAATTATTTATGGGCAAGTGGGCAGCCCTAAACTATATGGATAGAATTTAGAATACAACAACATACTACTGAAGTGGGATTTGAAAAGAGTAAAATGTACGCCGATTTTACCATTACCTCATAAAGATAGAGAAACTGTTTTTGAAGGACCCTCGTCTCAAAAATATCATGCCACAAAAGCAGAAGATATTAGATATGAAAAAAATGATTAAAGTGAAAAGCAAATGATAATATATAAATACAATAAAAGTAACAAATATAAGATGAACAATAGCAATACAAGATATAAAGATACGACTAATTCTACGAACCTATTATATTACAAGGCCAAACATCATCTTACTTCTACTAGTCTATTAATCTTCTATCTTAATACGCGAACTTTCCTCCTTTCTATCTAAGGTCATGTCCTCAGTGAGATGAAGTTTTGTCATATCTTATCTAATCATTTTTGAGTCTACCTTTGCCCCTTCTTGCACCTCCTAATAGAAGTGTCGGCATTTCTTCTCTGCATTCTAAATAATGAAATCCAATCATATCCTTTTCCTCAAACATCTATATCAAAGTCGTAGCTTTCATCAACCAACAGTTTTCTAGTTGAAGAGCTGGACTAATAAATACACGGTGCTTCATGATGTTGATAAGCAGGTTGAGTTATGTTTAGAAGGATTCAAATTAATAAGCTTGGTCTATTAAAACTTAATTTTTTTTTACGTTTTAGAAAGTTTTCTCATGCATCAATTTTTCAGATGATTAATTTTTAAACCTAAATGACTCCGTAAGTTCATTTGATGGCTTCCAAGTGTAACAAATGCCATGACATATTTGTTACGTACAGAGAATTCGAATCGAAATGATAGTCTAAAAGTAAGGAAGTTCATTCAACTTATAAATTCATACTTTTATTAGTTTTAATCGATAAGAGACTGGTAGCACAATATATATCAATCAAAATAAAAATAATTATTTCTCTCTGTCTCATATTAGTTGGTCACTGAAAATAATTATTCCATATTAGTTGATCATCTTGCTAAATCAAGAAATACTTATTTCATATTACTTGATAACCTTACTAAATTAAGAAAAATATTAATTAATTTCTTTTTTTATATTACTCTTACAATTGATTCTTTTTAAAAATACTTGCACTTGTTTGTAAAGTTCCAAAGAAGTTCTTAAGGGTGAATTAATAAAATTATACTTTTATTTATGATATTTTAATATATGTGTAAAAGAAAAAGTGATCAATTAACATAGAAAATGTTTAATTCTTAAACAGAAAAATCCAAAAGTTGCACTTTGAACATGACAGAAAATTCTAATTACATATTAGATTTTACATCATATAATATCATATATTACTAAAAGTGGGAAGATCCTAAGTTGAAAGTTAAAATACTATTTTGTTCTTCACTAAATTAAAATATGATTAAATATTTAATTAAATACTAATATTTTTAATCATATAACAGCAGAATTTGAAGACCAACAACTCAGCTTTAATACTTTTAGTAACTGAAATCATAAAACAAGCTTATTGACATATAAAATCCTTATTGTCAATATTATTTTGCCTCTTCAAGTCTTCATCAGTTACTAGCAAATGGGGCATTTAAGAATGCACCACCCTTGCAGCTGTAACAAAATTAGCACCAGCAGGAAATGATTGCCAATAATTTGGATAGTAGCTTTCACATTACATAATTCCAATTTGAGGACGCATAAAGTGAAGTTGGTGTATTTTCTAAAATAGTTTACAAAATGTTTTTATCATTCATTTTGTTTTATACTTTTTTTTTTTGTTGAAATAAACACAAAAATCATATATCTATTCATAAGCAATTTTTTCCCTCGTGTAACTGATAGATTAATTCATCTGTGAGTGAAAGTGATCAAAATAATGTTTATTTATCAGTTCAAGAATGAAATTTCTGATACTATATCATGACTTAAATATCTTGATTGTATTGATATTTGAAGTTATCATAAAAAATGACACTCCAAATATATTTCAGCTTTACCTTGAAGGTTATTCATAACATTTCATATTATTCGATATTCATATATTATTCATCAATTTGAATATGAACTTTTCTCCTTTCCATTTTCGTTACTCATTACACACATCTGATAGTATTATATATAACTGTTTAAAAAGTTTATACAAATTGAGATTGATTACACGTGCAATGCATGTGTCCGAGAACTAGTACCTTTAAATACGTCCTTAACATGTTTGAGTGGATTTTCATCCCTTCAATAGTCTAACCAGTTGATATCTGACTGATGCGAGATTAGTAATGCAAGGATTAGTAATGTTGGGATTATTTTTTATTCCATGTTTGATTTATTATTTTTCATTTAATTTTATGCTTGGTTTAAAATTTTATAAAAAAAAAATTTCCAATTATGCCCTTGAACTATTATGAAATTTTCTATTTCATGTAATTAAATCAAAGTAGATTATTTTTTTGTGACTTTTAACTAGTTAGGAAAATAATAATTTATCATTATGTTTGCTATTTTCTCACTTGAATTATTTGAGAATAAATAATTATAATCTTAACAAGTTCATCATTAATAAAATGTCAATCTTTAATTTAATAAAGATAGACAATCTATTATTAAAATAGAAAAATGGTAAACAATTGTAAAATAGATAATGTATATTTACACATAAAAATTTGGAAGTTGTAATTTTAATATAATATTTATATGTTATGAAGTCACTCAACTTTGAGAATATATCCAACATCATTGGACTTTATGTTGTATCAATAAAATCACTCAACTAAAATTAGTTATAAAAAAAAATGATAGTCAAAATATTTTTGTGCATATTACGTCAACATGAAACTACAAATAAATAAAATTTAAAAATTTGACATGATAAATTTATTTATTTTTATATTATGAAAATATGAACCCATTAATAAATAAAATTTGTAAGCTAATTTATTTAAATAAATTTATTAGTACAAAACTACAAATATAAAACATACAATCAAGAAAACAAAAAAAAAAAAGTAAAGGTACTACTCGAGGGATATTTTTGTCTTTGTGTAACTAATTATATGGTATTAACTAATACTATCAAATGGAAAGTATTAGTTAATCCCATGTATGTAATATTAACTAATACCATAAATTAGTTATACATAATCCAAAAATCCTACCAAATATTAAATTATATAAACTAAATTTTAATCCAAGAATTATTTCAATTAATCCCTCCTACCAAATGGGCTATTCATGTGTCATTTAAGATTTGACATCATTAAATCGTGTGTGTTTCATACCAATTAACTTTGAATTGATTTGGAGTTAAGAAATTAAAAGGATTCACTTTAAATATATAGAAATATAAAAACCCGCTTACAATTGTCATGTGTATAACTTATGTATTTTTCATTTAAAAAAGAGAAATGTATTAAAATCAACTTTAAACTTCACATAAATTATTAGTTTAATTACTGAATTATTGATAGTATTAAAAATACCTCTCTATTTGATTAACCAAATTTAAATACACCTCTGATCTCGTAATAAGAATAAAAACATCCCTAAATTCTTGCCAAGTTAAGAGATATTTCTAATACTTATAATAAATTAAGAATGTATTTTAATTTAATTAGTCAACTAGATAAATATTTTTAAAATCAATAGATCAAGAATAAAACTAATAATTTACGCTAATTTCAAATGTATTTTTAATACTTTTGCTTTTAAAAATGACTCGATACTAGTAATGAACAAATACTGCTAATACACATTTTTGGACTAATAAAGTGAAAATAAAAAATGTAGTAGTAAAATAAAATGCCCTCCTTCCCGCCAACCTCGACCCTTCATTTCCCGCCAAATTCCGAACCCTAACTCCAAAAGTAGAGACGAATTCCCAAATCTCGACCATCACCACTCTCCTTTGTTCTCTCTCTCTCCCGCTGTCACTCCTCTCGCAGAGATTCACCCTTTCTCAGTCAGCCATGGATCTTAACGACGAGGTTAGGGCTTCGCACAAGCGAACTTTCCTCAAGTTCTTTGAACAAACTGTAAGTATTTTCTTTCTTTTTAGTTTCTTCACATGTTTTCTACTTGATATACTTTACTTAATTTGACGGACTCTGAGTTGTATTTACTTATTTGTTTGTTTGATTTTTTGCTTCTGTTGATTCATTTTTTTATTTTTGCAGGAACTGGACACGGAGTTGAAGAAAGAATTTGAATCTATGATTAACAACAATAGGCGTCGTGTCATTATGGACCTCGCTGATTTCTACAATGACAGAGAAGGCTCTGATTTGGCTCGCAGGTCTAATCCTTTTTATTAATTTTAGTGGTGTCATTTGGCTCGTATAATTCGATTAATAAGAATCAAGAGTGGTTTTGGTTTGTGTTCTGAAATTGGAATACCTAGGACTGTTAGTTTGGGTTTCTAGTTTGTTTGCTTTCAAGTTCAATTTGAGAGGGAACTGTTGAAAAAGGCAAGTTTTTTTTAATTTTTTCCTAGTATTGAAGTCTACCTGGGGTTATTGATATCGTTGGTTCAGCTCGTAAGTTTCTTCCTTTCTTGAATTGTAGGCTTCTTCAGAATCCAAGTGAGTATATGCAACCGTTGATTGATGCTTTAACAGATATGATGCGGACCCATAATCCCAAGTACCTTAAAGAAGGCGAGCAGGTCTTGGTTGGGTTTACTGGTCCTTTTGTTTCGAGGAGAGTAACCCCAAGAGAGCTGTTGTCCCGTTTCATTGGTTCCATGGTCTGCGTTGAAGGCATTGTTACCAAGTGTACGGCTTTTGAATTTTCTTATAGTGCTCATTTCCAGTTCATATCTGCTTTGACTTTGTGTAATTATACCAGTGTATGAGATTGATCTTTAATTAATCATATTTACTCCAGCATGGATGATCACCAAATTTATTTTGAATTGATATGTCATAGATTCATTCCAGGAGAGTTGAAGTTAAGAAAGTAGGAAGGATAATACGTTTCTGAGTCATTTGGTATTGCAAGTTTTGATGATTTAGGGTCTATGGTATTAACTTTGATGGCTTTTTAGAAGAACTTTTATAATGGTAAAAGCAATGGAAAATGGGGAGCCATTTAGCTGGTGTGGTAGTTGTTTTTTACTATGCCGCAAAGGTTTAGGTGTGATGGTATAACTGATGTGTTAGACAGTTGTATGTTATTAACAAGTATAGCACAAGAGTCAGAACTTCATCCAATTGTACATTTTTTCCTTGTAAAACCAACAACATACCCAGTGTAATCCCACAAGTGGGGTCTGGGAAGGATAAAATGTTCGCCGACCTTACCATTATCTCATAGAGATAGAAAGGTTGTTTCCTTCTAAAACTGAATCAAATTAATTCTTTAACTTCCTACATCAGCAAGTTAAAATTATTAAGCATAGTTGGCATATTCTGACTCAGAAGCACATCAAAGGTCAATGAAAATACAGAGAATTGATATCAAACATAATAAAATATGCCAAACATACTGTGCTGTCTTCTATTGCTTTGTTTCGTTATTAACATCCTTTTTCAAATTGGTTTTTCTTGCACATATTTGCAATCTGAGGTGTTTGCTTAATATTAACCACATGTATTCGTTGTTATTTCTTGTTGTTTATAACTGAAATATGTGTCTAAATTTCATTCTCTTGTCAGAAAGCAACACAAGTTACTTTGATGCCGGGCACAGATTTCATCTGTTGTCAACTGAAAGTTTTTGAGTTTTACATCATTTTCTTGTTTCATATTGAGTCCTTAGCTTGGATCCACTTAGTAATTGAATATTTTAATGAAATTTATTAATGAGAGCTGCTACTTCCAACATCTATAGGTTCTCTTGTGAGGCCAAAGGTTGTAAAGAGTGTCCATTTTTGCCCGACAACTGAGAAATTTATGGCCCGTGAATACAGAGATATTACGTCCAATGTTGGTCTGCCAACTGGTTCTGTGTACCCAACACGGGTAATGATGAATTAATTTATGTTTCAGTTTGTCCTTTTCTTTTTGTTTAGCAAAATGAAACTTTACAAGAATGATTTTGTTCCAGGATGATAATGGAAATTTGCTAGTTACGGAGTATGGGTTATGCACATATAAAGATCATCAAACTTTATCAATGCAAGAGGTGCCTGAAAATTCTGCTCCTGGTCAACTTCCTAGAACAGTGGATATTATCGTGGAGGATGATCTTGTTGATTCATGCAAGCCCGGAGACCGTGTAGCAGTTGTTGGGGTATACAAATCTCTTCCTAGTAAAAGCCAAGGAAGCATGAATGGGGTATTCAGGTTGTGTTTTAAAGTAAAATACTGCTTTGCTTCCCATAGAATAGTCGTATGTTTTTTTCTGTATGTAATCCTCTCCATCGATGTTGCTGTGCAGAACAATCCTCATAGCTAACAATGTCTCTCTCCTGAACAAGTCAGCAAATGCGCCAAACTACACAGAGAAAGTCCTGAAAGACATCAAGAGTATTTCTGTCAGAGATGATACTTTTGATCTTCTTGCTAATTCACTAGCACCATCTATTTATGGGCATTTGTGGATAAAGAAAGCAGTTATTCTGCTCATGCTCGGTGGAATTGAGAAGAACTTGAAAAATGGAACTCACTTAAGAGGGTAAGATAGACTCTCGTGCCTCTGGTCAGGCTATCTTTTGATGTCCTTAGCCCCAGTGCAGGAATTACTGTTTGACCATGTAAATGCAGCCTTTTTTCTCTTCAGTTGATACATACAACTATCATAAGTTTTTTTTGGTGTACAGTAACTCCTCTATATAAGATTTACACTTGAGGTCTCACAGCAACCATTTTTACTGTATTTAGTGATGTAAACATGATGATGGTTGGTGATCCATCTGTTGCTAAGTCTCAGCTTCTGAGAGCAATTATGAATATTGCTCCATTAGCAATATCAACTACTGGTCGTGGTTCTTCTGGAGTTGGTTTGACAGCTGCAGTTACTTCTGATCAAGAAACAGGTAACTTTTTTGCTTCAATCTACATTGTATACGAAGTAAACTGACCAATATGTACTTTGGAAATAGGAGAAAGAAGGCTAGAAGCTGGTGCAATGGTTCTTGCTGACAGAGGTGTTGTTTGCATTGATGAGTTTGATAAAATGAATGATCAAGATCGAGTTGCTATACATGAAGTTATGGAACAGCAGACGGTAACCATAGCTAAAGCAGGAATACATGCATCACTGAATGCTCGGTGCAGTGTTGTTGCAGCTGCAAATCCCATATATGGTTCTGTAAGTTTTTCAAAATGAGTCCACTTAAGTGTGTAATAGCCTCAAGATATGTATTATTTAACTTTTCTATACCATCTCGGTTTTTGACAGTATGACCGGTCATTAACTCCAACAAAGAACATCGGACTTCCAGACTCTCTGCTCTCTCGTTTTGATTTGTTATTTATTGTTCTGGATCAAATGGATCCTGGGGTTGATCGTCAAATTTCTGAGCATGTTTTGCGCATGCATCGGTATCGTTCTCCAATAGAAGGAGGTAGGTTGGCAGTTATGTTTGAAAATCTTCATGCATTGCCTTCTTTTTTTGTTATGAAGTGAGTCTATTTTGACTTTTAGGTAGCTCAGCATTAGATAACGATTCAAGATATGAAGAGCAAAATGACAAGGACGAAATGCCTGTCTATGTTAAGTATAATCGGATGTTACATGGTAAAAAAACTAGTCGGCATGAAAAACATACACTGACAATCCAGTTTCTCAAGACATACATTCATTACGCAAAAAACAGGATCCATCCCGAGCTAACTGATGAGGTAATCTAGCGTAAGCTTAATCGATTTCATGATAGCATCTTTACTTTCATGTGCAGGACTTAACTTTTTTTTTTCATAGGAATTTCAATTTTGAAATCCTCTGAAGGTTAAGCTTTGATAAACCTTGGGCATATCTTTGCTTCATCTCACATGAACCTTGATCAATGTACTGCTCTCTTGCTGATGTTTATAATGGTAACCATTTGTAGGCATCTGATAACATAGCTACTGCTTATGCAGAGCTTAGGAGTGCCAGTACAAATGCAAAGGTTGGTATTATGTCTGATATCCTGATAACTATCTTTTTAGCTTTTTCTGTGATGTAATTGATTTTTCTGAATTTCCAATAGACTGGGGGAGGAACACTTCCAATTACTGCCAGAACTTTGGAAACAATTATTCGGCTCTCAACTGCCCATGCCAAGCTGAAGTTGAGAAGACAGGTGAGAAATTTATTTGATCATGTCTTGTGTAGAAAGATTGAAGTTCTCCATATATGACTGTTTAGGACTAGAGGAACACCGAGTATGCTCCATTTTCATTCTTTTCATCAGTAGATTTTCTTTTGCTCAAAATTTGTTTCAATATCTTTTCTGGCAGGTTTTGAAGTCTGATGTAGAAGCTGCCCTTCAAGTTCTACATTTTGCTATATATCATCAAGAACTGACTGAGATGGAGGAACGTGAGCAAGAAAGAGAAAAGGAATTGGGGAGCAAACGCAGCACTGACCATGACGCTGGTAGTATTGCTTCATCTCGTAAACGCAGAGCTGGGCATGATGCTGGTGGTGAATCAGCTCAGCATGAAGCCGGGGGAGTTGGGTGAGTTACTAACGAAAATATACATGCTTCAGCTACTATCAATTTTTTGTTCTTGGGGATATCTTGTATATCTGCTACAGGTATGCTTTTTGGTAAGTGGTATTCTGATAACTGATGTTCTGTCATCAAGTAAACAAAAGTGGATGCAACTTCCTCAATTAATTCCTTTGATATCTATCTATATGGTGTTAGTTTGTGTTATCTACTATGCTGTTTCCACATTATGTTTAGATGTTTCTGAAGTGTTTCTTTGCATTCTTTTGGTAAAGTGGCAGTGAAGCAATGGAAACTGATGATACTCCGGCAGCTGAAATCGACATATCTCCTGAGAGGTTTGTGTAATTAGCCAATTAATCATTGAATGCATTTTTTTGGTAATCTAGGAATGTTGTCAATTATGGAATCTAACATCTCCGAACTTGCAGACTGCAAGCATTCAGTGCAGCGCTTGGTAGGCACAGGAACTTACAACACGTGGAACAAATTCCAGTTGCTGATGTGGAGAGTGTTGTGAACAATGGGGTAGCTGTGCCTTACTCGAAGTCGGAGATAGAGAAATTATTACAGGTATGCAAGCCCTTTGATTACAAATTTCTTTGATGACCGAGTTCCAAACATGTTTCTTCACAAGTAGGCAACACTGAAATGTGTACCCATAGTTTTTGAGGGTTAAACAACTAATAGTGGAAAGTGCTCTTCTAATGTGCAGATGATGGAAGAGAAAGGTCAATTGTGGGTACACAGTGATAGCAATGTAGTTTACTTCATGTAAATCAGTCCAATTGGAGCTCCAAGTGCAGTCGTCTCCCTTCTGATTGATTGTCCACAATTAACGATACATTTGTTATTATGTTTCTGATAGTAGTATGGTGTTCCTCTATTTATCCCCACTTTGATATTCAGATGTACATCTGATGAAGCATATGCATCTTACTTTTCCAGTTATAGGACACCAAATGGGTAATGCGTGACTACCAGTTGTTTAGCTTTAACCACAAGTTGTCTCCTTGATTGAATTAGCTGAGTTATGCTTAACTCCACATGGTAATCCGAAGGTTAAAAAAGAAACCTAAATAATGTCATCAAAGGGTGAAAATATGAGGCAGTGAAAATGTGTACATGGAAATTATTTGAGATAAGTTTTCCACCTTGAAGTTATGATTGCTTTCACCCGTTGCACTCAAGTATCTATGTTTTTTCCATAAGATTGTACGCAATTCCAAATATTGGAAAGAGCAAGACCCCTAGCAATGGGGGGAATTTGACTAGTTAGTGAAGTTTTTTCCGTGGGATCTTTGTCAATGAGAATAACAAAAAAATTTATAAAATAGTCAAAGTACGATTTTGCATATATCTATTTAAATAACATATTTTGTATCTATTTAAATAACATATTGCGTATATAATTAAAAATTACTTATATTATAATTGAGATAACAAATTCACATAATACAACCTGTACTTTGAAATAAAAGTTTATTCAAATTTATCAAATACAAACCCACATAAATATTTATCTTATAACCCTGTATATTATATTTTTAATCCAATAAATTAAATATTTACGATAATTAACAATATATTCACCAAAGAATTTCATCATCTCTATGATAGTTTTATATTGTAAGTTCAGTTGTGAAAACATGAAGAGTTAATACCTCTCGGTGTTGTGAATATACAAAAAACTTTATCGGAAAAAAAAGAAAAACAGAACATAGAAACACAAAGATAGAAGGAAGGAAAAAAGATAATGATTAGAAATTTCATGACCGAAAACTTATGTTTAGAAAAAAATCATGGCTACTGCCACGGGTCTCTTCTTCCTTAGAACCTCTGCCTTTTCTTTCACCTCTAAACCGCACACTGTTTCTCACTTTCACAATAAAGTTCAGTCTTTCCGTCTCAGAGCAGAAAATGTAAGTTTCTTCTCTATAAGAAAAAGATTACATTTTTCTCTTCCAAACGAATATGTACTTTATGGGTAATTTCTCATTTTGGTTTCGTATTTTGTTTGAATACAGATAGAAGGAAGTGAAATTGAAGGAAAAGAAGAAGTTGGTATTAGTGAAAAAAAGAAAATATTTGTTGCTGGTGCGACGGGGAACACTGGGAAGAGGATTGTTGAACAGCTTCTGGCAAAGGGTTTTGCTGTTAAGGCTGGGGTTCTTGATATTGATAAGGCTAAATCAACCTTACCGGGTCAAAACCCGGATCTTCAAATTGTGGGTTTGTTTTCAATTTTGTTATTTCGTGTTTTTAAGTTTTTAGAAATTAATAAGTTAGTTGGTTAACCAGTAGTTAATCATGCAGTTAAGTATGCTATATTTAAGGGTTAATCAATAGGGGAGAAATGCCAATAAATTTCACCTACTATGTATTGGGTTATTTGTCCAAAGTCTATTTGTTTTTTCGATTTTCGATTTGAAGAAATATGTAACTTTTTTATTCTACTTGATTTCTTGCTTGTACTCCTCCATCCACTGAGAGAGCTTGTTTTGGCTGGTGTATTCAGGTGATTCTTTTTGTTATTTAGATAGAAATGGATTAAAATTGGAGATTGTGTCCATACTTTAAAATGTGGTCATTTAGTATAAGAGTAGTTAGATTTTATCATTCCAACAAAAGGTGTTGCAAATGCATTGAAAAAATCAGGAAAGAGCTCCTCTTCAGTGTAAGTGAATAGCTAACTATGGAGTATAGTGTCCATTTGCATTTTGTAAACCTTTGATATTCTTATGTGAAATCAATTCTATTATGTTATTTTCAGGTGAAAGCGGATGTCACTGAGGGATCAGCAAGACTAGCTGATGCCATTGGCAATGATTCAGATGCAGTAATATGTGCTACAGGTTATCGGCGTTCACTGGATCTTTTGGCTCCATGGAAGGTTAGTTCCTACCTTACCATCCTGTTTTTCTTTTGATTTATTAGCAGTTCACTTATCATTTCTATATTTTATGGTTTTGTTCTCTCTTTATGCAATGCTGGTTGATTCATTTGGATGATCTTTATAATAGCAGGAATCGCAGGATAGGCAGACTGATCATTAGAAAAAGAAAAAAAGTCCAAAAAAAAAAAAAACATTGAGAACAAAAGAAAAATTTGTAGTAGTTTAATTCACAAAATTTGTAACTAGTTTGCTGTTCTTGGAGGCTCAGGGATGACTAACACTTTGGTTAGGAGTCCTAAGAATGCTCTCTCTGTGTAAATATTGTTTGTTTATGGTAATTGTTCACAGTTTACCAAAAAAAGAAAAAAGAAAAAAAGAAAAAAAGTATTGATGAAACTTGTTAAGAGTTCAAAACTA
The DNA here is from genome assembly GCA_011800125.2 of Solanum clarkiae. NCBI lineage: Eukaryota > Viridiplantae > Streptophyta > Magnoliopsida > Solanales > Solanaceae > Solanum > Solanum clarkiae. Next base: position 14,501,443 of record JAABOM020000049.1, on the reverse strand, counting down.
ATTTCTGTTAGAGAAGCCTCTTTACATGATGACACCCTCTCCATGGGTACTACCCATGAGCACATTCTTGGGATTGGAATAGTAATGCAAAGTCTTTTTTGTTCTTTTAAGACTCACGAATCACGATGGAGACTTCTTTGAGTATGCTACCACAAGATATTGCTGCTGAAACCCCATATGGTAGATAGTGTCTTTTAGTTAGGGTAACTTCATTCCCTTGAAGATTTGTCTACACTGCAGAAAAGTAAGTGGAGGAGTGAACAGTTTCATGTTGCTAACACTCTTTTTTCTTTTCCGTTTATGGAGAACCATTGTTTCTCTGGTGGGTTTGTTGGTGTCAATTGTTCTTCTCTTTTTTGCTTTTTGTGCTACTATTAATCCAGGTGTGCCGTTTAAGTTGATTTCACATCCGAACAGTTTTTTACTCCAATTTCACCTGTAGGACCTTAGCTCCATAATATTGCCTGTCATAGGGCCTGGAAAACAGGAATAAAAAATGGCATGGTTAAGCAGTTTAAGGCTGGGTTGAAGTAATAATGGATCTACCAAAAATCAAGTATTGTTGAAACTGTTAGTCATGTTTCAGGTTTATGAAAGAATTCCTTTCCTGTTAAGTAAAGCACCACTCTTCATTTCCTTCCCTAGCCTTCAACTGGATTGGCGATTATAAGTGATTTTCTGGTTCTGTATATGCACATCAGCTAATGCCAGAAATTTTAGTACGATGAAAGAAATAACCTTTGGGAGCTTCAAAGAAAGGTTATTTTGTTTACTTATCTATCCGTTCCACAGATGAAGCAAACATCATTAGGTTCTGATGTTTGCGTAGGTGTTGAATGCTTAATGTAATCGAGAAGTTGAGAAGGCTTCTCTAATGTATTCAAGCAAAAACTTGAGAGCAAGACGAAAACATGTATAGGGTGCAAACATATATCATCTTATTCCTTCCTTGCGTTCACCTTAAGTTTATCTTGTAGTTCTATTATGTTCCTTTTACACATTTAGTATGGCCAAAAAGGCCTCTGTTGATGTCTTGCCTTGCAGATCATTAAACTCACAAGCTTCTCTTGGTTAGACTAATAATAAATTATGAAGCATAATTAAATCTTCGAGCCCTTCCACGTGATTGATGCTGACTTGTTGCCTCCCTATCCTAATTATTGTTTTGGTGGTTTTCTGATGAATGATGATGTGTTTTCCTTCCACGACTATTTTTCAATCCCTAGTATACCATTCTTTCAGGTAGATAACTTTGGCACAGTAAATCTTGTTGAAGCATGCCGAACTCTTGGTGTTAAAAGATTCCTCCTTGTTAGTTCCATTCTGGTCAATGGAGCTGCAATGGGCCAGTTGTTCAATCCAGCATATGTATTTCTCAATGTCCTTGGACTGACATTGATAGCAAAGCTCCAAGCAGAGCAATATATTCGGAGATCTGGCATCAACTACACAATAATAAGGCCTGGTGGGCTGAAAAACGATCCACCTCAAGGAAACATCGTAATGGAACCAGAGGTAGCAATATGCAGCTTACTCATTGTTTAGTTACATCTGTGTGTGCCATATAGTTTCCTAAGATGCTCCTTGCTTTTCCTTCGAAATGTAGGATACCCTTTATGAAGGCTCAATATCTAGAGATCAGGTAGCTGGAGTAGCAGTTGAGGCATTACTCCATCCAGAATCTCATTACAAAGTCGTGGAGATAGTAGCTCGTACTGATGCCCCTAAACGTTCATTCAAGGAACTATTCGGTTCCATAAAACAGCACTAGCTTGTCAAGATAATTTTTTCTATGTTTATACACATTATTTATGAAGGCAGAAAATATTATACCAAAATATTACTATAACTATAATAACGAGAGTCTTATGTTGATATGCAATACATCAAACAGTATGCGTGCAATGGAAGGAGAAGAGAGAAGAAGAAGAAAGGCAGTAATGGAGTAAAGCTCAGATGAAGGGAGAGCTTCCTTTATCTTGGAGAGAAAGTTTACAGAGAGAGTATTTGTGTGCTCCTTCATTAACTTGGAGAAAAAGCTGTAGTTTACATGTTAACTGAGAACATATATATATAGTAGAAGATTAACCTTCTAACTAACAATTAACAAGCCTAACTAACTTTTAGCTAATCATTTAACCATTCTAACAACTTCTAACTGCTCTAAACAATATTCTCAACATTAATAGTTCAGTTGGTAAATCCGAGCTTCCATCTCATTAGTAGGCTTCAATCTCCTCCTTTTAATTTCCTTTCCCAGTTTTCCTCCCCCTTCCCAGGATCCTGCCTATTTTAATTGTAACTTCATTAAAGTACTGCAGTATCAAATCTAGCCTTAACTATACATGATTTTTTTTTTTTTAAATATCATGACACCTTTGTGTTGTTTTCTTTTATTAATCTATATGCTTGAACTCACAGAAATTCTTTTAAACCATTATATGAAGAAACAAACATTATTCATGGAGTCAAAAAAGATTGTATGTACTAATCAAACATATTCGTAAAGGAAGAAGAAGAAATTGCTGCAAATCTGTAGTTTCTTTGTTTGCTGTCCTAATTCAAACATACTTGTACAAAAAGTGAAAGTAAAATGGGGGGATACAGAAAATAAATTTGCTGTCCTAAAAATTAGACACCCTTATAAATATTAACCAATTTCCTGAAAAGGAGTAGAATTGATTTTTAACCATCTGGTGCATAAGGACAAGACTCAAGTTAACAGTCAAAACTTTGTTGTAAAACTATCATAACAGGAAAAGATGCTTTTGAGATTGTTGGCTTACCTATAACGTGTGAATCAAATTTATCCAATTCCAAATGAATTTTACGATGCATGGATATAGCCGAATTAAATTTTAATACGAGTATCAAATATCAAATGAGAAAAATAAAATAAAAGGTACTTTTATATTTAAGCCTAAGTATAGTGAGAAATAAAAAGAGAAAAGACATTTTTTAAGATTGGACAACAAACTTTCTTCCCGAGTCAATCCAGATAAGCAGTCATACGGGGCGCAACCACTTGCATTCATCCAAGAAAAAAATATACTATTGAAAATATTTTTTTTTAATGTTTCCATCCCCTGGATAAGTTATGTGTCTAATTCTTAACAGAAATTAATTTTGGTTAATAGCTAACAGCAAGTTATCCAAGCAAGACCACTGGTTTTTCTTGCTCAGAATCCTTCTTCTCAACCTCCAAACCATTCTCTGTTCACACTAAAGATCACATTTTTCCATCGTAAAGCAACAAGGTACGTCTCTGCAACAAGTTTTCACTCCCAAATTTCAAGAATTCTCTTTGTGGGGGCAGTGTATAGCTGTGCTTTTAACTTTTCATTTTGATTACAGATGGAGGGAAGTGAAATTAAGGAGGAAAAAGAAGTAGGTATAGGTGAGAAGAAGAAAATATTTGTTGCTGGTGCAACTGGGAATACTGGGAAGAGGATTGTTGAGCAGCTTTTGGCTAAGGGTTTTGCTGTTAAAGCTGGGGTTCGTGATGTTGACAAGGCTAAATCTGTCTTACCGGAAGGAAACCCTCTTCTTCAAATTGTGAGTACTCCTCAATTGGGGATTTTTGTTTACTATAAATTGGTATCTGAATGAGGCTTTGGGTAGATAGCAAAGCTGAGGAGTTGTTATTGAAATATATACATATTTTACTGGAAATCTGCTTAATTTTTGTCTACATGTGGAAGCTGAACAACTTGGAGCTTAGATGGTCTATTTTGCTTACTAGCCAGAAGCTCTTCCTAAGTTTTCCATAATTGGGTGCTGATCTTAAATATTATAAAGTTTTAAGTGCATGATACTTTGGCATATTCAGTTCAGCCAATTAATATTGCTCCCTCCGTCCCATTTTATGTAACACCTTTTTGACTTGGCATGGTGTTTAAGAAAAAAAAAAAAGACTTTTGAAACTTGTGGTCTAAAATTATTCTTAGATTTTTGTGTGGTTGAGAATTATTTCATTAAGGATAAAAAAGGAATTTTAAAGGTAAATTCTTTCCAATTTGAGTAAGGTGACATTCTTTTTTGAGACGGACTAAAAAGAAAAGGATGCCACGTAAAATGAGACGGAGGGAGTGCAAATTTAGATCACAAAATTTTCTTTATTTTGTGTCGGTTAAGAGTTTTGTTTATGGGAACTTTGATTCAGTTCATCAATAGGACAGCTTTCTCAAAATATTTCTAGAGAATCTAGAAACAAGTGACTGTTTATTGGTTGGAGAGCCTCACTTTCCAAATTAGAAAATCTCAAATTTGAGTGTGTAAGATATACATTCTTACCCGCCTATGCTTATTAGTTATTACATTCTTGCCTTGTCATTTTTACTCAAGCTGTCAAATCTGTAATTAGTTTTGCAGATAAAATGAAAACCTTAATACTCTTTTTTTTTTAACTTTCTAACTTTAGTCTATAGCAAGTTTAGATTTCATTTTCAACATTTATAAGGCTTGATGCTACTTGGACACTGCAACATTCCTAGTTTAGCTATTTGATGCAGGCTGAGAAAAGATGAATACGTCCTTCTGCAAATGGAAAATAGATAGAAGAAAACATATACCTTCTCTGGAAAGGACCAACTTGTTTATGAATATTCCCTGTGGGAATTTCATATTGTTCTGATTGTTCTCAGGTGAAAGCCGATGTGACAGAGGGATCAGCTAAACTAGCTGATGCCATTGGTGATGATTCTGATGCGGTAATATGTGCTACAGGTTTCCAGCCTTCGTTGAACTTGTTGACACCTTGGAAGGTTAGTCAACTTCAATCCACAAAAAAGTAGTCTTTATCAGATCCTTCACACCTGATCTTGATGATCAGCAGTGAGATGGTTTTGTGATAGGCTTGATTGGAATTTTGGTCTCAATTTTATTCAATGCCACATCTTTTCAGGGTGTCACTACTTAAATTTTTAGTCTTATAGCTTGAAATCACAGTGAAATGCACTGTATTAGTCTGCAACTGCAAGAACATGTTGGTGAATTCAATATGGATACATGGCCTTTTGGAGAGTCTTCATCATCTTAAAAGTTTCTCACTACGCAGAATAGGAAAGTGTAGAAGGAATGACCAATCCCATAGCAATTGAAGTTCAATTTTGTCGCATAGATGAACATTCTAGTCACCGAGTTGGCATTCAAGCAAGTATCCTCTTGATGATAATAGTAGTTATTGTGGTGGTAGTACTTATTGTTTTGTTTGTTTGCTCCTCTTATTTTACTTTATTACACCTCCTCTTGACACCTTTTAGCTAAGTGTGGGGTAGTTGAGAGGAATTCAAACTCAGAAAGCTTTAATCTCAATTTTATACTGTTATGTGTAACGTCTTCTGACATCAAGAGATTTATCTTCATCATTTCGTTTGGTGGAAGAGAATATTTGCATGTTAAGTGAATCTTGAAAGCCTCATTTTATTCTCTTACTTTCTGTTTTGTTGTTTCCTTATTTCTTTGTTTGCTCATCTGCAGATTAGGATAACCTAACAAAAACACCATGAAACTCAATGTATTCCTTCCCCATAGATTTACTAATGTGGATGTCGTGTGATTGAGCTTTTGTAGAAGTTGTATGTTTCCAGTAGCTAAAAGTTGGTGCATTTGACAAACCAATCTTTGGAACTTTCACTCTGGAGTTAAGTTGAAGCAGAGATACTCTATCAGCTCTTATGCTCCAGTTTGACTTGGGATCTAGAAGCATTAGTTGAAGAAATAACTAAGGTGCTTGGAAATTCTATTCAAAGAAATTGTCCAAATGATACTGACTCTGAAGTATTTCAGCTTTTACTTCTCTGATTTTCTGTTAGCTCTATTCTGCTCATGCTATTTTTCTGTTCCCAATAACCTAGTTACTCAATAATCAGACACCACACATCTTACTTCTTTCTCTAACTTTGTGGTCAGAATTTTTGGTAGCATATGTTTTCATGTCTTGTTCGTAAGAAGTATGAACTTGCGGTGAGATTAGAAAAGGGTTGTGGTGCCTAATCTCCCTAGCTCGATCTGGAGTTGAGATGTAGTTGTTATTTCACTTATTTTCATGTCAATGAATTAGCAGCGGTTTTAGATGTCCTTCATTAGCTTTATCCATGTTCACATGCAGATGTTCTATAACTTTTCATCACCCTTATGCATTTCTTTGATTTTGAATATGGTGAAAATCAGGAAATGTATCATAGCTTTGTTTTATTCTTTCAGGTTGATAATTTTGGTACAGTGAATCTTGTGGATGCATGCCAAAAACTTGGCATTAATAGGTTCATCCTTATAAGTTCGATTCTCGTCAATGGGGCTGCAATGGGTCAGTTGTTCAATCCAGTTTATATACTCCTTAATGTTATGGGACTCGTATTGGTAGCAAAGCTTCAAGCTGAGAGATACATTCGTAAATCTGGCATCAACTACACAATAATCCGGCCTGGTGGGCTAAAAAACGATCCTCCACAAGGAAATATAGTCATGCAACCGGAGGTAACATAATGTATAGCTTACTTCTGTAGTGATCCATTTCAATTGCATTCAGTCAGTCCTTTTTTGAATCTAATGTTGTGCGCGCTCTCTTCTGTCAATTTAGGACACCCTTTTTCGAGGCTCAATATCCAGAGATCAGGTGGCTGAAGTTGCAGTTGAGGCATTGCTCCATCCAGAATCTCATTACAAAGTCGTGGAGATAGTGGCTAGTACTGATGCCCCTAACCGTTCATTCGAGGAGCTCTTTGGTTCAATAGAACAAAAGTGACTTGTAAGCATGCAACTTTTATTCCGTCCACTAAAATGTCTCTTTGACGTTATACCATAAGCAACATTTCTGTGGTAAATGATGATGCTGTTGTGATCTGAACTGGGTAAAAGGTCTGTAAATGTAACCTACTTTCCCTGGAAATAAGTTCTTGACGCTAAAGTCACAACGGTAATTAAAGATTAGAGAAAAAGAATCACTATTAGTACTATTCCTGAGATTTCTACGTTCCAAAGGTACTCATTGCGGGGAATTTGGGCACTGTGAATGCCATTCATTGATGTATTTTTTTTTCCTAATGATCACCAAACGTCCAATAATAATAACATACTAAGTATAATTCCACAAATGGGATCTCGGGAGGATGGTGTGTATGCAAATCTTATCCAGACTGTTTGCGGAAGACTCAGGTAAAGCAAATCAAAGCAAGTTTGAAAAGGAAATACAATAGTGAATCACCGAATCAAAAGTAAAATTTGTCTTGTATATATAAGATGATGAAATCCCATCAAAAGTAGAAAGTAACAAATTACAAAAAATGAAAATGAGAGGAAAAAGGGAAGTGAAAAAGAAGTTTGATTAGAAGAAGAAAGCAGCAAGAGAAGCAAAGGCAGCCATTAAAACAGGGACAAACAAAGTAATGGCAGCACTCTCCATTGAAGGTGAAGGTGCAGGTGATTCTTCCCCAGCAGCCATTGCTCCTCCAACATTCCCAAAAGCCACTAGCATCATCATGCAAATGGTGAAAACAACCTTCTTCTTAATACCCTCCATTTTCCTCTTCTTGTTTTCTTCAAGATTCTTTAAGTAAAATTAGCAGAAAAGAGAAAGTGAACTCTTAGAAATGAGTACGAAGATTGATTAAAATGACTCTTTAAGTGTGTATTGAAAGGACAATGGGACATGGCTTTATAGCAAAAGTTTATGGGGAGAAAGCAATGATTCTCCAGCTATTTTATTCGATAATATTCAGAACAAAATATTGGGTTGATGGGTTGTCAAGATGAAAAAATAACACAATATTAGTAATAAATATTACTTTCTCAATACATCCTGGACTAAACAAACTGGATCTTCCCACTTGTTATTATATAGTCCTCGAACATGAGCTTCCCATGTATATTTCATGTTAATTAGTATTTTTGCTGTCCAAAAAAAATTTTTTTTCTTTTCTTTTTAGTGGGTTTAAAATGAATGAATTTTTTTTAATTTTTGGCAACACTTTAATTTTAACTTTTCACATAACATATTTAAGACCGCAAGATTAAATGATTTTTTAATACATTTGACTTAACTTTGATTTAGGAGCACAAGATTCAAAAATCTTTTTTATTTAAATTCTGCGTCAAATCAAACTAAATCATTCTTTTTTGATCAGAGGAAATATTAATATTTTAAAATGATATAAATAATATTTTAATATTATATTTGAGAGAATATTTGAATTGAAATATAACGAAGGTTATATTTAAACTATTTTTAATAGTAAAAGGAATTATCATATTTCACACCAAATTTAGACTTGTGTAATTGATTTAGTCACGTTTTTTGGTAGAACAAGTTTTAAGTACCATTCTATTTATAATTTATCCACATTCTTTTTAACAATAAATTCCCAATATAAGGATATAGCCATGATAAATAATTTCAAGAAAATTCACCCAACAACGACTCATTGAGCTTTAACCACCGACTGGACAAAGTTCTTGGTGGTGACACCCCCCAATCAAATATGTAGATTTAAAACTATATTATAATCAAATTACAAAAATTATTCATACTAATCCAACTTGCAAAGTTGAGATACGAAAATTCACCTTTAAATCACTTTGTGCATTATTTTTTGAGGTGCAAAGAAAAGAGAAAATATTTAATAAAACAACATCAAAAAGAGACAAACAAAACTTGTTAATTATATGCCCACAAAAGATTAGGGAGAAAATATATAGATAAAAACATCCAATTCACCTAATAATGGAAAATGATAATCAGCTAATTGATGCTTTTAACATGTGCTGGTTGTTTAACTAACCAATTGCAATGATTATCCACATACATAAGCTGACAACTAATAATAAATACTTTTTTTTTTGATAAATTACATAATTAATTAAGATAATTCCCTCCAAAATAATCTGTTACCAATTATTTTCCAGTAGCAGGTGCACATGCAGGAGCTTCATTTAGCTTTTGGAAATGTTGGAGTCTTGGCAGGAGGAGTAGAAGCACCTGCACCTTCCCTGTTTGTAAGCTTGAGATTTTTTGTTGGGATCTTGATATCTAATAAATTTCTTCTGAGAAATGTCTAATTTTTTCTTATAGTAGTGTCTCAACCTCTTAAAATATTAAAAAGGCTTTCCTAAAAAGTAAAAGCATTAATCATATAAAATCGAAAAGGTAACACTAATCTTCAATCAATAATAGCTTCTTTCAATTTTCTAATATTTCCCCCCACTTAACACATAAACACTAAGTAAAGTTTCATCCTGTTTAATGAAGATCATCATCAAGTAAAGTATCATTATAGCATATTGCAGTAATCTATCCCCTACAAGTACATAGTTATATAAGACAACCAACAAGAAATAAGAAAAAAGATATGGCTGAAGCAGCAGTTACTTATGTTGCAGAGCGGCTTATTGATCTTTTACAAAGAAAATATGTTTTCCTGAAAAACGTCCAACAAGAAGTTGAAAGAGTGAGAAATGAGCTTGTCCGTATGAAGTGTTT
>JAABOM020000049.1:14451703-14472290 GCA_011800125.2 Solanum clarkiae | reverse complement strand
CTAGTAGAGTTCGGTGTATCGGTGTGTCGTGCACCACATCTATACACTGGGGGCTACCGGACATTTAGGATTCTACTCTTTCTTCTGTTCTTAGATCGTGCGATAGAACGGTGATGATAGGATGAATCTTTTTTTGACAGAAATTATTTGAATTTCAGATATGCATCCAAAGAAGTAGTAACTTTCTTCCCTAACTTTATAATTTTGGAATCCTTAAGCCTCACAAATGCTAGAAAATCCCAGACTCTTAAATGTCTCAAATTTGGCTTGTGTCCTTTCCACAATTCAAAATGTGTTAATTTGGACTTTTTATGATGCACACAATTTAACACATAACAAGCAGTCAAAATAACTCCACCCCAAAAATTTAAAGGTGCACTTTGTTACGCCGAAAAATGACTTTTTTATTTTTTGAAAAGAAAGAAAATTTAAAAAAAATCGGTTTAAAACTCTTTTAATTTAAGTAAGAAACCAATTTTTGAAATTTAAAAGACACAGAGTCGCCACCTAATTTTAAATTAGGAAACCAATAAAATATTTTAAAAGACCCTAACAGAAAAAATCATTTAAAATCCAAAGAATGAGTCCGGGTTCTCATTTCCATTTCGAGAAGGTTTTACGCACTCGAAATGTCTGCTAAATGCAGTTATCCGACGATTAAGAAAATTTGACTAACTCGGATTTTTTAAAAAAAAAATAATTGACTTTAAAGGGTTGACTACTCATAAAATAAACTAATTTTAAAGGAATTGACTAAATTAAAAGGAGTTGAATAGACTTGAAAGAGGTTTAATTAAGCTTGAAAATAATTGATTGAACTCGAAAATCGACTAAATTTTGAAAACTCTCTTTTTTTTTAGTTAAGGAAAAAAGCTGGCTAATTGAGAAATGTTAACTTCAAATCAAGTTTATTTTATTAAAACAAATCGACAAAATTTAACTTGTTTAACTAAGTTAAAATCAATTGACTGGATTTAAACAATTTAAAACTATCTTAAAAAAATGTGAATTAAAAGTAAAAAAAAGTTTATACTCCCTATTTTTCTTTTTAATATTTTGAATATCTCTTTTTATATATTTAAAGAAAAGCTTCAAAAATGGCAAACTGGTTTGACATCCTAGGAAACTTAATTAGATTAAACCAAGAATAAACAAGCAATGTTAGTGTTTAAAATACAAGCATATAGATAAAAATAAAGGAGGAGTTGAAGTAATTTCGGGCCTTTGCCCCATTTAAATTCCTGCTACAACTTTGCTTCCCGGAATCTGCATAATGGCTCCTTTCTCCTAGATATTTGCGTTGACTCGATGAAGGGGAGATTTGAGCCTCCATGGCCCAAGGAATTGCAAAGGAAAGTCTATTTTTGGACTCGGGACATTGTTCATGCAAAGAAATAAAATTGAGGATTAGTTTCGATCAATATTTATAGAAAACTAGACCAAGAAACTTAGAAAACCTAAAACTCCAACAACAATCAGGAAACTAGTAAACAGAAATAAAAGTCGCCGACCAATAAGCTAAACTTAGTTTATGGACTAAACACCACAGCTAACTGACTGAAAATACAAAAGCCAAGAAACTCAATTCACAACTAAACTTAGTTCGTAAAAATCAGTAAACAGAATCCCCAAGATTGAGATATTTAGCATATTAAAACATAGCCTGTAGTAATTTTCAACATTAACAATCCGATTTCAGGGATAAAAAGTTGAGATAAGGTCTAAAACCACAAAATGAATCATCGTCATATCATAAAAATTAGATAATTTCATCCCTTTAAGTCGCTAGACAGTGGACAGTAAACAGAGATGATATTAACAGCATCTTGACTAATACAAAGTGACCTAAATGCTCATTCTTCGACCCAAACTCGGCATGATAATAACAAATGAAATTAAGACGTGAAGATGAGGCATGAGAGTCAACAAGTACATCGAAATCATGGTGTTTAATAGTCGTGAACTCAAAACTGATTCATTTAGACCCAATCAACAGATGAATCTTGAAATGAGAAGATGCAAACAGAGAGTGTAGCCTTTCTTTACAGGTTTAGGACTGCCATTGAGCAGGTTAAGGACCCATGATAATCCAAAGAGGCTTTAATACATGACAAAGTTGAAGACGGAGTAGATTTATGACAACATCACAGAAAGCTATACTCTAACGACTAAACAGACAAACAACAATAATGCAACCATGGCAAGTTTAGTAAGACCCACTGTATTTTATCATCATGCGATAGCTTAGAACAGCTTAGTAGTATACTTTCAAATGAAGAAACAAACTCAAAATGAAATCATAGAAAGGGAGAAATCAAGACAAAACAGATTCAGAACATGATATTTCAATCGAAGAATATCACAGTAAAAGAGCTTAATAGAACTGAAACAGGGTAACTCAGTCAGCCAATTCGACGTCACACAATCAGATAAACTCATTGTAATGCGAGATTGGAACACTTAAACTTAAAGTTCAAAGCGAAAACCAAGTGGGATTTCATCGAAGTCAACTGGATTAACACTATCCTATAACCATCTTAACAACTTAAGATTACACTTTCAGTAGCCAACAAATAAGACATTCAGCAAAACAAAGAGTATTTGCGATATAGTATCGCAAGCTTGAATTCAACCGAAAACTGCAACACAAGTCAAAGTTTTAACATGTAACACAGAACAGCGAAAGCCGACCATTTTAAAGTGTTACTGGCTGAACAAAACTAGAAAAAACAACTGAGATAGTATGAATGAATTGAACATAATACATATACGAAGCAGTGAATACACGCCTATGACTTCTGAAAATCAAACAACAATAACATCACAGTAAACCAGAACACAGAGAAACAGCCTAACGGGTATAACAGGACCCGAATATTACACCTAGAGTGAAACTGAGCTACTTCGCAACCAATTAAGGTAACATAGTATCAGAATACAGCCTAGTAACATTTCGATGACCCAAACAACAACAGCATCACAATATCGACTTGTCATAACATGGCAATTTCAGTCAAGCTAGACATGACGACTACACTATAGCTTCATGAATTCATATTCCTATGCAATATACAGAACTCGAAACGAAGAGTGGAGTTAGAGTATTTACCTTTTCGGGGCAACGAACTGGAACGACGAGCTCGAGGAAGCTTGGATACCACCACTATGATCCCCAAACTTCCTATAATGACTCAAGCCAAGAATTTCGAAACCTTCCCGAAATAGAAAAGCTTCAAGGTTTTCGAGATAATTGACCGCGCTGATTTTTTTTTTACTGTCGAAGGCTGTCCAAATTTTTTGGTTTTCTAGATTTCGATCTGGGTTCGTCCCTCACCCCCCTTCTTCTCAGTGAAAGAGAAGGGGAATTTATAGCCCCAAATTAGGGCAAATTGAGGGGGAAACCGTATGGGATTTTGAATTCACAATCAAATTTGAAAGTGGGGAACAAGGGTGTTGAGAGAGAACACGCGTGAAGGGGACAAGGATTTGTGGGAGGCGCGGCGCATGCGGGGGACAAGACCGTTGGGCTTGTCGGGTAACGTTGAGGAAAGGAAAAATGGTCGGGGCGGCTAGGGTTTCGCGCAGGGAAGGAGAAGAAGAAAAGTGGAAAGGGATGAACAAAGAAGAAGATGATCGAAGAAGAAGGAGAATGAGGGGCGTGCGAGGGAGATGGTGGTCGGTTTTCTCATCTGATTTTGAGGGGTTTTCTGGTTTTCATTGAAGAAGAAAAGGAAAATGGAGAAGAAGGAGGGGCGTGGGGGTTTTGAGATATTGGGGGCGCGTGGCCCCACGCACCCGGCTTTAAAAATATTTTTTTTTTTTGAAAAAAAATTAAAAATCGTTAAAAATAAAGATAAAGCCCCGTGAGTAATTTGACACCGTGGAGGGTAAAAATTGGGTGTTGACACACTTGACTCAATAAGCATGACATTATTTAATTCAACCAAAGTTCTATTTTTCCTTTCTGCTACACCATTAAATGCAGGAGAAGAATAAGAAGGAGTAGTTTCATGAATTATTCCTAATGATCTAACAAAAGAATTAAATTCATTTGACTCATATTCATGGCCTCTATCACTTCTTTATTCTTTTTATTTTTCTCCCAAACTGATTTTCAACCTCATGGAGATAGATTATAAAATACTCAAAAGTATCACTTTTATTTTTCATTAAGTAAACATATGTAAACTTAGAAAAATCATCAATAAAAATGATAAAATATCTATTTCCTCCACGAGTTAAAATTCCTCCAAATTCACAAATATAAGTGTGAATTTATTTTAACAAATCGATTTTTCTTTCAACTTGAAAATGAGGGCAGTGATTTTGTCTTTGCTACAAGTCTCACACTTTTCAAAATCCTTTTTAACCATTGGGATTAAATCTAAACTATTCATGATTCCAACATATCGATCATTTATATGACACAAACGAGCATGTCAAATATTTGTAGAAGAAAGTATATAAACAGAATTAGAAACTTTATCCATTTCAACGTTCAGTTTAAACATCCCATCACATGCATATCCCTTTCCCACAAAAATATCATTTTTCAATATCTCATATTGATCAAATTCAATAATATGTTTGAAGCCCTCTTTAATAAGAAAGCTAGACACCAAATTTTTTTCTCATGGAAGGAGTAAAAAGTACATCTTTCAAAGTTAATACCCTTCCAAAGGTAAAACACAATTCAACATCTCCTATTCCAAGCATTTGTATAGTGTGAGAATCACCAAGCATGATAGTTTTGAGTTTCTCAAAAAGAGTATGATTTTTAAATCAGTCTTTATCATAACATACATGATGATTTACACCAGAATCAACCCACCATCCATCAACATTTTCAATCATAAATTTGTCTGTAATAACCGCCGCAAAAGATTCTTCGATAACATTTGTCTGACGTACCCAGGTTTCCGGTATCTGCAAAATCGAGCAATATACCCACTCTTGCCACAGATAAAATACAGTCCTGTATTTTGAAAATGTTGATTTTGTGATTGATTATTTTCACACTTATTTTTCTTAGGATGTCTACCATTCTTTTTATTAAAAATTTTCTTCTTAGACTTCAAATAGATATTTTTACTAGAATCAGGATTAGCATTATTCGAAGTAACTAAATGTACCTTTGATGTGATGTTGCTCTCTGCTAACTCCATAAGTTCATCTTGGCCGTTGCCTCCTCCTCAATGTGGATTTTCATTATTAACGACTTCGGAGAGGCTTCCTCGGTATCATACTTACTAGGCTTTTCAAATTTTCTTTGCACTAGAGTAAGTTCTATCATAATAATCATAAAAATTATAAGATAGACAATTAAGAAGATAATAACGACATTTATAGGAATCATCATTATATTTATCACCTCAAGAAATATGTTCATCATTATTCATGGAGAGGATATCAATTTTATTCGGGTTCTTCTCAGTTAACACATGAAATATTGAAAAGACTTAAAGTAAAAAGTACTTTACCTGTCCACCTGTTAAAATAATTACCGTTGAACCAGAATGGCTTGTTGAGATTTTCCATCTTGATATCTGTGGTTTTTCAATTGTAATATTGAATCTCCTTAAAATTGTTGGTGAAATTGCAGTGATATTAGAAAATTACAATTAAAAATTTAATACAAGAATTAAAATTCTTTAAGCTGAGGCATAAATATCTCGCTCTCTTTAAGGAAATTCAAGTCCACTGTGATAAAATAAAATTATTTTCACTGATGCAGTATTCTCATTGATCTGTCCCTCCAGGATATAACAGTTTTTTCACACAAAATGTATAACTCAACAATTTTGGACAAGAGTTTGAGTCTTAAGCTTCACATAATAAAAAGACATCTCTTCAGTTCATAAACTCTCAAAATATTATTCAAACTATATTCGTCACGTTTTTTCATTTGCTTTCTCTCCTCTATTTTTCTGTCTTGTTAAGCAGAATACTCTTATGTTTTTCTGCTTTGTCTGTATATACTCAGATGCATATAGAGCATTAAATGCAAGTGTAAGAAACATTAGCAAAAGTGAAAGATAACATAATGTAAAAAGGAATGATAACAAGTGTGTACTGGTGAATGATTGTGCAGTATTAAAGCATAGTGAGAGGAGCAATAAGAATTAGTGTTTAATATAAATGCAAGATTTTTCTGCTCGTCCTCGATGAAATTGGTAGTAGGAAGCTTGAAAAGAAGGCTATTTGACAAGTGTAAAACCTGCGGACACAACTAGTAATACTTGTGCCTCAGCACAATGTAAGCAATTCTTCTCTTTTTTCTTTTTTGGTTCAACTGCTATAGAATGATCAGTAGAACGTATAGAAATGTAGTGAACTGGCTTAGCCCAGCCGCTCAATTCCCTTCCTTGAAATCATCTATTGAATCGCTTTGTAATGCCAAAAGGCTTGCGGAAGCGCTAATACTTGCTTTTGACAACCCCATCGAAGCAGACTATACTATTTACTCCAATATAATTCAGCTTTGCATCGACCTAAAGGCTCATAAACAGGGTCGTTTGGTTCACTCCCATCTTATAACTACTGGGTTTCCTTCAAATGTTCATTTGGGAACCAAGATGATTATTTTCTACACAATGTCTGGTGACATGGTGTCCGCCCGCAAGATGTTTGATAAATTGCCTGAAAGGAATGTGGTTTCATGGACTGCACTTTTATCTGGGTACTCTCAGAGTGGGTATTCACAAGAAGCCCTTAATTTGTTTGTTGCTATGCGTCGGGAAGGGGTGAGGGCAAACCAGTTTACTTATGGAAGCGTTTTGAGGGCGTGTACTAGAGTGTCATGTATGAATTTAGGAAAGCAAATACAGGGGTGCATTCAGAAGAGCAGATTTGTGGATAATTTGTATGTACAGAGTGCGTTGGTAGATTTCAATTCTAAGTGTGGAGAGATGGAAGATGCTTTTTGTGTGTTTGAGTCAATGGCAGAGAGGGATTTGGTTTCTTGGAATGTCATGATTTCTGGATATGCTTTTCGAGGTTATGAAATTGATGCATTTCTGCTGTTCCGTTGGATGTTCAGACAAGGTATACTCCCTGATTGCTTCACATTTGGAAGTGTTCTCAAAGCATCTGCAGGAGGTGGCAAGTGTGGTGGACGAGCGAAAATCAGTATGTTACATGGATGTATCATTCAACTTGGTTATGGTTCATATAGTATTATTAGTGGAGCATTAGTTGATGCCTATGTGAAATGCGGAGAATTGGCCAATGCAAGTTATATATACAAGAAGATGCATAACAAAGACAGGATTTCTTGCACTGCGCTAATTACTGGATACGCACGTGAAGGTAAAAATATAAACGAGTGCCTGGAACTCTTGTGTCAATTGCGTAGGAATCATAGGGAAATTGATAACATTATTTTATGCTCCATGATCAACATATGTGCCAATACAGCGTCACTATCTTTGGGGATTCAACTACATGCTATTGCCATCAAATATCAAAGCACTCTTGATGTGGCGATGAATAATGCTTTGGTTGATATGTACGCAAAAACAGGAGAAATTGAAGATGCCAACAACGTTTTTCAGCACATGGCGGAGAAAAATGTAATATCATGGACGTCAATGATCTCTGCATATGGTGTGCATGGTCGAGGAGTCGATGCAGTTTCATATTTTAAGAAGATGGAGTGTGAAGGCTTTGAGCCAAATGATATAACTTTCTTGTCTCTCTTGTTTGCTTGTAGCCATAATGGGTTGACTGCTGAAGGATGGGAATGTTTCAGTAAGATGGTTAGAAAATATAAAATTGTTCCCAGAGATGAGCATTACTCTTGCCTAGTCGACATTTTTGCACGCAGCGGCTGTTTGAAAGAATCATATGATTTGATTTGCAGGATGAATATACGACCCAGTGCCTCTCTTTGGGGTTCAGTTCTTGGGGCATGTAGCATATATGGCAATATGGAACTTGGAAAGTTAGCAGCCAGGCATTTGTGTAATATCGAACCTACAAAAGCTGTTAGCTATGTGGTTCTAGCAAGCATGTATTCTGCAGCTGGCTTATGGGATAGCGCTTGGAAGGCACGAGATGTAGTTCAAACTAGAAGATTACCAAAAGATCCTGGTTACAGCCTTTTTCATTCTGGCAATGACATGGTAGCACTTCTACCTTCTGGCTGATACATGAAAATGATCCAGGTCTTATAATGTTTCATATTGTTTGGATTTTCAAAAGTAATTTGGGTAGTTATAGTTTCAGCATGCAGTGGTAATGCAATGAAGCTATGAATAGGTTTTTGTTCTTACCCACTTAATTGCTTATGCTTCTTCCATGTCTTTCCTTATCAGTTTTACTCAAGTTGTTGAATTTGTGATTTACTTTTGGAGATAAACTGAAAACCTCGTACCTTTCCTATAAAAAAAAAAATCAGTTTTTGATGTAGCTGTATCTTTGAGACTTTGACCTTCTAACTTTAGCCTTCCTTAGGTTTATAATTATTGTAGCGGATAACTTGTGGAATTAGTTGATGTACACGCAAGCTGACCCAGACATACAGTTATCAAAAGAATAGTGTAAAATTCATTCTCAACGTTTGTAGGACTTGGTGCTATTTGACAATGCAACATTCCCTGATCAACTATTTTGAAATAGGCTAAGAAAAGCTGAAATACATCTTCTATGATATTGGTATGATTGTTCTCAGGTGAAAGCCGATTTAATAGAGGGATCAGCTAAACTAGCCGATGACATTGGTAATGAGTCTGATGTGGTAATATCTGCTACAGGTTCCCAGCCTTCGTGGAAATTATTGGCACCTTGGGAGGTTAGTCAACATCAATCCACAAAATAGTAGTCTTTGATAGATCCTTTACACCTGATCTTAATGATCAGCAAAGTTGGATGATTGTATGATAGGCTTGCTAGGAATGCAACATATTTTTAAGGTTTCAGTACTGAAATTTTTAGTCTTATTAGCTTCGAAGTCACAGTGAAGAGCACAGCATGAATCTGCAAGAACATGTTGATGAATTTAATATGGAATACATGGTCTTTTGGAGAGACGTCATAATTTTAAAAAAGTTTTTTCAGTCCCCAGAAAAGGAAAATGTAAACAAAGTGACCTACCTCATAGCATCTGGAGGTCAATTTTGTCACTTAATGATTTTTCTAGTTTCTGAAGCGGCAATCAAGCAAGTACCTGCCTTGATGATAATAGTTGTTATGATGGTGGTATTACTTAATGTGTTGTTTATTTGGAACTCTTATTTACTCTATGGCACCTCCTCTTGGTGCCCTTTAGCCAAGTGCGAGGTAATTGCGACTATTCAAACTCATAAAGCTTTGATCTCAACTTCTTTTACTGTTATTTTGGTGTTTTATGGCATTAAGAAATTTGTCTTCATCATGTAGGTTGATGGAAGAAAAGAGGATATATGCATGTGGAGTGAACATCTTGAATGTTTATTCTCCTACTTCCTATTTTATTGTTTGGTTTTCAATTTCTTGTTTAGTCATCTGCAGATCTTAGAAAGATTCTTAGGAAAACCATAAGAAAAATACCATGAAACTTGATATATTCCTTCCCCACCTGTTAATTAACAGTGATGTCTTGTAAAAGAAAATTGTATGTCTCCAATAACTAAATGCCAGTGCATTTTACAGACCAATCTTTGAACTTTCACTCAGGAGGCTTCTTTCTAGTCAAGTTGAAGCAGATATTTCACTTGGGATCTAAAAGCATTAGTTGAGAATGACTTTGTTAAAGTGGCTGAATTCTTCGATGTTGCTTTGAGATTTACCCTTACCATGAAGCCTAATACACAAGGTAAAAAACCTGAGATAGTATTGAAATTATTATATTGGTTAAACTCGTTTTGATTGTATTGAAAATGGGCATTGCAAAATGTGACTTTCATCTGATAGCATTCTATCTTTACAGAGAATCCTACTCTCTCTTCAGCTTCTACTCTGAAGGAGAAAAGATGGAACGATTTTAGAAGGAGAAAAGGGCAGCTAGCAATTGATGCACAGATTTTTCGGGATTATACCTTCTTTTCATGTGGTGGAAGTGACCAAAATGATCTGGGGCATTCTTTGAAGATTTCTCTTAAAGATGTATATTGTACACATCAATTGAATGCACACAAGAAAATGATATATAAGCAAGTGAACCTTTTACCTTTTCTCCTCTTTTTATTACATTTTGTGAGTAATACAGAAAAATATATTTCGTGAAAAGTAGACGTTTTATTACTTTTTTTTTTAAAGAAATAAGTTTTATTTCTCCTTTTTTACGTAAAAATTATGCTGGAGCTGCATGGTTGCATCATCAGATATGCAAGTATTTTACACTAATAACGCCCAATCGTTTTATGAATTTTTAAATATATTGCTTAAACCTAGCAAGTACCACCTGACATAAGCTTCAACTGTCCCACCAACTTGTCATTCCTAAGAACAAGAACCTCACACTTGATTATTGGTAGTTATTAGTGGCAGAGCCAGTATTTTTATCAAGAGTGTTCATACTTTTAAAACATGGATGGGTGATTTTTGTATCAATGGTGTTCAACAAGTGATATATATCAAAATATCTATATTTAATCTATATATTCGAAAAAATTTTCTGACAAAGGAGGTTCATCTGACTATCCTTGGATGAATGTAGTTCTGAAAGAATGTTGCCTAGGAATAGTTATTGCACCATATATATGAGATGACTTTTTCTATCACTAAGAAATAAATAGTGAGATAAATAATTTAATGATAACTAATATCTTCAATCAAATGTAGAATAATATAAATAATATTTTATACATCATACGACATACAAACTACTGAAATTTGATGAACTATATTTCTGAAACTAGGTGGAGACTGGAGAGGAAGAGAGAAACAATCAGAAGAAAAAGGGCCCCAAAAAAATGAATGAGGCAAAATGCTCTTGTTGAGAGTCGAACTCAAGACCTCCCGCTTACTAAACGGGTGCTCTAACCAACTGAGCTACAAGAGCTGACGCTTCAAGTCCTGCTAATACAATTACAACAAAACAGAGAAATTTTTAGTGGACATGTGCGGACATCTCAGGTAAAATCAAGACATGGTTTGCCATGCAAAATTTTAAATCACTGCACGCATTGATTAATAATAGTGTTATGATAACTTTCAATCTCATAACTGAATTTGGTGTTCAGTTGTTATAAATAGGAGCAGAGCAGTATCAGCTATTGATTCAGTTGAACTCTCAGTAAGTCAGTAGTTCTGAATTCTCAGTAAGTCAGTAGTTCTGTTTCAAATTTAAATGTATGGTTCTTAAAAATTATTGATTGAGTTTGCACATCTTTTTAATTTAGAATTCAAACAACTGCAAAGGATTAAAATTCAATATTATATTTTTTTTTTGGGTAAACCGTGAAGAATTACCATAATAGTCAAATTGTTATACCTAATGAGCACTCTAGAAATTAAACCATTTCATCTGCTCTTATCTCTATAGTCTCGATCAACCACATCACTAAAAAACAAAATTGTTGAATTAACTATCTACATCTACTAGATTCCCTAGATTGTTCCAAGTGATCTATATTCTCTGTAATTTACTCTTAGTCAGTGCAAAAGTCATCTCTGTATCTACTATACCTCTCTGAACTGCTTCCAATTCCCTACTTTCTATGTATGGTATATCCTGGCTCCATATTGCAGTTGTTACTCTTTCTGAACTATTTTCAGTACTTTCCTTTAATCTATTTTAGATATTTTGCCACATCATTGTGTTATATCTTGATGCTTGTCCAGATCTCTAATTCTTCCTTCAGTTTGGTTGTCCAACTCTATTTAGCAAATAGGTGTTGTCGCGATACAATTCAGCAAATGTTATCATTTGTTGGTTTATGAAGTCTAAACATCTTCTCCCTACTTAATAGTTTCTCTTGATTGGCAAGCCAGACAATAACTCTATGTCTAGGCAGCATGACAGAATTCTATATTAGCCTAGCTTCATGTACTCTCTGTAGTCTTCCCAAAAGTTTGTTGTAGCTCTTACTCACACAATGGGCTTCATTGCCAGTCAAACATTGTGAATTATTATACCATTCTGTCATTACCACTTTGATAGAATTTATCTTCCTCCAGTATCAGTTACTGTCTTCCGGAGGTGTATGAGTCCATATATCTTGATTGCCATTATTCATAGAGAATCTATCTTACAAGTCAATTGCCCACACTAGTTTTTCAACTGAAGCTACATTCCATAGTTTACAACTCTTAATACTCAGTCCTCCATTCTTTTTTGGCATACATTTCTTTTCCCATGATGTTAAGGCAAAATTCAACATTTATAAACTTCAAATTCTTACTTTGTTTTCATTTTCAAGCTAATGATTATGCATGTTTCCAAGAAAGGAAGTCAATTATACACAATAACGAGATATAGGAAGTAATTAAGTAGTCTCTATTTGAATGTTTTAATACTTTTGTTATTATTAAAAGTTTTTATATAATATAGATATATAAATAACCTCATATGATGTATCATGAGTTGCAGGAAGTTGCAACAACACAGGCGCAAAGGCATCTTCACTTGATATTTATATATATATTTTTTGGTAATCAATTTTCTATTATCAGATTGAACAATGTTTACAACTTTGAACCTCTGGTTTGGACATAGTCCCAAACTTAGAGCTCTTTCTTGGTTTTTCTCTCTGCTAGTCTTCTAAGGATAGTAATTAAGATTACTCATATAACTATCCATTCTAGGATTAGTACTACTTCTACAGTGAATTTCTTGAACAGATTGTTGGATGATCTGTTCTATGCTCCTGTTCTTCTTTTGGAAGACTCTGTGATTTCTTTCTTGCCACACATAATACTCCACTACTGTCAGTACCATTCTGTATAGTTGATCTTCTGTAATCAATAAATTTATCATATATGTTTATACATATAATTTTAATAATAAACCGTGTTTACTTAACATATGTATTAACTATTATACTAATCATCAATATTTTATTCAATTATAAACTTAATTAACTTGAAAAGCACTCCTTATATACATAACATAATATACAAACTAAGGACAATATAATTTATTTTTATAGTAGTTCGTAATCAAAATTTGAGTTACCAATTATTACTTCCTCAAGACTATCAATCTCAAGTTGACTCTTTAAATGTAGGCGAAATAGTAACGTTTTCAAAAAGTATATTTAGAAGTAAAATAAATCAACTGCATGCAAAACATAAATCAAAAGGCTCATAATTAGTGGGAATCACAGATTAATTAATACTAGTACTTACTAACTTTATATTATAAAGTTTACAGAAAATATATATCTTTTATCTGACACACGTGACGAAGGAGAACTCCCAAACTTACCATTTTACCGCCGTATACCACACAGTTGGAACACAAATGAAATTACAGTTTTATCCTTATTTAAATTTATCCAACAAAACATAAGGTCGCCAGACATGCCAAAGCTAAAGTAGGGTGAAGCAAATTGAAGCTAATAATATTTACTCGTCTAGAGTAGGACACTAGAACCATGAAACCAAAATAATCTAACATACCCTAACATGTAGACGATAAAGCACTAGCTAGATGAGAATTTCACATTAGAGATTTGAGTGACCTAGCTTTAATGGGCTTACGAGCTCTTTTGATCTTCGTCTTACAGTTTTCAACCTCATCATCATTATCGTCTTCAATATAGTCAAATCCTTCATTATCCATTTGAGAAGATGAAGATTGGGCAGACTTCTCAGTCGACTGGCCTCTTTTCTTGCCCCATAAAGGACCAAAACCAGAATAGTAGTAAAATTCGGAAGATGAAGATTTCTTAGGACGACGCGGGCGGCCGCGGGAACTATGAGTTGTCTCGGCCGCATCAATTTTGGTGTCCGAATTAGCAGCAGCAGCAGAAATAGTAGTAGAATGAGATGAGTTGTTGCTGCTGCTACTGCAATGCTTTTGAGCAAAATGGTGCTCACATAAATTATGCCCTATTTTAGATTCTCTACTGCATTGCCATCCCTTTCCGTCATTTTTGCAGCACATTGTTGGAGCAATATTATCATTTTGCTCATTCTTCTCGAAATCGCCACAATCAGCAGGAACATTCGCGACAATGTTATTTTCATTCGTCTCCAGCTTCGTCGTCGTGATGATGCTACTGGAAAAACAACGCTAGCTAATTCAATGATTCAAATCGATCTAAATATATATATATATATATATATATATATATATATATATATATATATATGACTTTATTGGACAATTATTAAAGGAGTGGCATTATCATGTTGTTGTCATGATGCAAATCCTTACAGCTGCATCCACTAGTGTTTACCTAAAGATATTTTATTTTTATATCAATATAATATTAACAATAATAATAATAATAATAATAATAATAATAATAATAATAATAATAATAATAATAATAATAATAGGGAAGGAGAAAGAATAATGGCTATATTGCAGTAACCCATGCCATTTCTTACCCATAAATTAAATAGTCTTAGCTATCGAATATTCCGAAATACCTACTAAAATTATTACAAGAGAGATATTTTAAAAAAATAACAAGACCAATTCTTAAAATATCTAACGGGTCCTTACATTATCCACCACTAAAAATCATATTCGTCCTCTAACATAAATTAAAAAGAGTACCTGAAGTTTCGAAAAGGTGAGGATATATAGCATGCATTTCTGACTCCGTTTTTCAAGTCGCGTCTCTAACAGGACGTTTCTTCCATTGTTCCTTCACGGAAGCAATCTCTTTGTTTCTAAGCTTGCGAACCTATCTATCCAAAATAGTAATAGGTTCCTCCTCAAACGACAAATCTGGATTCAATGCCACCGTATCAATGAAAGTATGTGAGACTCATCGAGCACAAACTTCCGGAGCATGGAGACATGGAACACAGGATGTACGGATGATAAGCTAGGTGGCAAGGCCAGTCTATAGGCCACCTCTCCAACTCTCTCCAAAATCTCAAATAGACCAATAAATCGAGGGCTAAGCTTGCCCTTCTTCCCAAATCGCATCACATCCTTCATGGGTGATACCCTGAGCCAAACGTGATTGCTCTCCATAAACTCTAATGCTCGGACCCTCCTATCTACATAACTCTTTTGTCGACTTTGGGCCATCAGCAATTTACCCTGAATCATTCAGACCTGCTCTATGGCATCTCTCAAAACGTCTACATCTAATGAGTCTGTCTTAGCAGAATCAAACCAACCAATCGGAGATCTACACCGCTTACCATACAATGCCTCGAATGGAGCCATCTGAATACTGGAGTAATGCTAAGGGCAAGTGTTGGTCCTAACGGGTATCAAAATCAATCACACATGCTCGCAGCATGTCCTCCAACACCTGAATAGTTCGCTCAGACTGTCTATCTGTCTGAGGGTGAAAGGCTAAGCTCATATCCAGATGAGTACCTAGATCATGCTGCAAGGCCCTCCAAAAATGTGAAATAAAAAGTGAACCCCGATTAAAAATGATAGAAACGGACACACCATGCAATCTAACTATCTGACTAATGTAAAGCTCAGCTAACTTCTCTGTTGTATACTCGACCTTGACCGGAATGAAATGGCAGACTTAGTCAATTGATCCACGACTACCCAGATAAAGTTATAATCGCCTACAGTAGTAGGCAAACTCACCATAAAATCCATAGTGATTCGCTCCCACTTCCATGTAGGAATGGGCTTCCTCTGAAACTCACCTCCAGGCCACTGGTGCTCACACTTAACCTGCTGACAAGTCAAACACTTAGCCAAAAACTCTGAAATATCCTTCTTCATACTAAACCACCAATAATACTGACTCAGGTCATGGTACATCTTCGCTACTCCTAGATGAATGGAATAACGAATATAGTGAGCCTCCTCAAGAATCAATCTAATAAAATCACCTACCTTAGGCACACAGACTTAACCTCCAATCCTTAAAACACCATCAGGATCAAACACTGCTTCTTTAGCCTCTCCTCTGGCCACTTTCTCTCTGATGATGCATAACTTCTCATCCTCAAACTGAAGCTCTCGAATCTGGTCCATCAAGGAAGAACGAGCCTCAAGGAAAGAAAGTACGTCGCCCTCATCAGAAAGCTGTAACCTGACTAGGCCATTCACTAGACGCTGAACATCCATGGTCAAAGGTCGCTCCTCCACTCAAATGGTGGCTAGACTCCCCATGCTAGAAGTCTTTCTACTCAAGGCGTCAGCCACAACATTCGCCTTCCCCGGATGATATAGGATGGTTAAATCATAGTCTTTTAGTAACTCCATCCACCTACGCTGCCTCAAGTTTAGATCATTTTGACTGGAAATATACTGAAGACTCCTATGATCAGCGAAGACCTTGCAATGTACACCATATAAATAGTGACGCCACAGCTTAAGCACAAAAATCACAGTCGCTAACTCTAAGTCATGAGCAGGGTAGTTTTTCTCATGAATCTTCAATTGTCTAGACGCATAGGTAATAACATTTCCTTTTTGCATCAATACACCACCTAATCCAACTCTTGAAGCATCACAATACACCGTGAATTCCACACCTGCCTCAGGTAGCGTCAAAATGGGAGTTGAAGTCAACAAAGTTTTGAGTTTTTGGAAGCTTGCCTCGCACTCATCGGTCCAATGAAAGGATACATTCTTCTGAGTTAATATAGTCAGTGCGGCTACAATGGAAGAAAAACCCTAAATAAACCGCTTATAATACCCTGCTAACCCTACAAAACTATGAATCTCAGTAGATTAAGTTGGCCTCGAACAACCTTTAACTGCCTCAACCTTAGCTGGATCTACTCTGATTCCCTCTTTAGACACCACATGCCCTAAGAATACCACCAAATCAAGACAAAACTCACACTTGGAGAATTTTGCATATAGTTTTTCCTCTCTCAACCTTTGTAACACTATCCTCAAGTGACTAACATAATCAGCCTCAGACTTTGAATACACCAAGATGTCATTGATGAATACTATAACAGAAGAATCTAAGTACTGACGGAACATCTTATTTATCAACTCCATGAATGCTGCAGGGGTGTTAGTCAACCCAAAGGACATCACCGAAAATTCATAGTGGCCATAACGTGTTTGGAAAGCTGTCTTAGAAATATTTGATGCCCTAATCCTCAACTGATGATAACCAGACCTTAAGTCAATTTTAGAAAACCAGTCGCTCCCTGAAGTTGATCAAATAAGTCATCAATACGGGGAAGAGGGTACTTGCTCTTGACAGATACCTTATTTAACTGCATGTAATCTATACACATCCTCATAGACACATCTTTATTTTTCACAAACAAGACTGGGCACCCCAAGGTGACACGCTAGGGCGAATAAATCCTTTACTTAACAAGTCTTGGAGCTGCTTCTTCAATTCTTTCAATTCAGCTGGAGCCATTCTATATGGAGGAATGGAGATGGGCTTAGTGCCTGACTCTAGGTCAATGGGAAAGTCAATATCCCTATCGGGTGGAACACCTGGAAGGTCAGAGGGAAACAAATCGACAAACTCCTGAACCACAGGGATAGACTCTATAAAAGGTGGTTCAATACTAGTATCTCGAATGAAAGCCAAGTAGGACAAACACCCCTTATCAGTCAATTTCTGGGCATGAATGTAGGAGAACTTTACTAGGATAAACCCTTCCACTCAATATTTGGTACACCGGGCATGGCTAAGGTCACAATTTTTGCGTAGCAGTCAAGGATAACATGATAGGGAGAAAGCCAATCCATCCCCAAGATAACATCAAAATCTACCATATCCAGAATAATCATATCTACCCAAGTATCATACTCAGCCAAAGAAACAAGACAGAATCGATATATTTGATCCACCACTAAAGATTTACCTACTGGTGTAGAAACATGCACGGGAATGGACATCCGATCACATAATGACTCAAACACAGATGAAAAGTATGTAAAAACATAAGAGTAGGTAGATCTGGGATCAAATAACACAGATGCAGGCCGATGAAAGACTGGAACAATACTTGTGATAACCGCGTCTGAGGCCTCTTCCTCGGGTCTTCCAGGAAACACATAGCACTGAGCTCCTCTTCCACCCCCAATCTGAGATACACCTCGATCTCCACCACGTGGAACCAAAGTACCACTATCTGGAGTCCTAACACCTCTAGCAGTTTGACCCCTGAGCCGACCTCCGATTGGTGGAGCCGAATCTCTAATTTGAGCTGTTGAATTAGTACGATAGGGTCCTGAATGAGTCTGAAAGGGGCATTGTCGAATCAAATATCCTGGATCCCACACCCAAAACAAGATATCGGTGTAGAGGACTATTGTCCACCGAAAGAACTACTATGACAACTGTATGTAGAACTCTGGGACCTGATATGTGTCTGACCACCCTCAGAAGCAGGTAATGATTCATGAACTGGTCCTCGACACTAGGATGAGCCACCCCCTCTATAGAACCCTCTACCTCCAGATGAGGTACCAGAAAACTGACCCATAGTACGAGCCTTCTTAGGATCTCCAAACCCTTCTCGAACCAGCAACTCTGCCTTCTTGGAAATGCTCACAATAGACTGAAAAGAACCCCCCCCACGAGCTGCTCTAAATATATAGGATCTAATCGAGAAATTCAAACCCCTTACAAATCTACGGACTCTCTCCCCCTCATTTGAAATCATAGTTAAGGCATGTCGGGATAACTGACAAAAACGGGCTTCATACTCGGTAACAGTCATACCTCATTGCCTCAAGTCCTCAAACCTCAATCGACTCTCTTCTCGCATACTCCAAGGAATGAAGTGCTCCTTAAAAGCATTAGAGAACACACCCCAATCCACTGGAGGGGATCCAGTTGGTCTAGATGCTACATAAGTCCTCTACCACTCCCTAGCTGATCCACTGAGCTGAAGTGCCACAAAACGGACACCACACTGATCAACTAATCCCACTGCATCTAGCATCTCATGGCACAAAGTCAGAAATTCATGGGCATCCTCATTCTTACTTCCCTGAAATTGAGGTGGTCTCATCTTATGAAATCTTTCCTAACTAAGTTGATCATTTGCTGCTAGAATCGCCTCTGGAGTGGTTTGTTCCCCAATAGCTGGTGTAGGAACCACTAGGGGCTGATCCACCTAGTCCTGATGAACTACAACCTGCTGCTGGCCTGAAGTCTGTTCTTCGATCTCGATTGGAAAATTCCCAGCGTGCCTGTCATACCACCCCCTGAGTGAGGTTTTCGAGCATACTCATCATCCTCAACAGAGTGTCCTGAAGTAAAGGTGTAGTTGTGGGCTCTGGAAAGACCTGATCCTCATTAACATCTATTTGTGGCTCTGGAGAAGCCTCTCTATCCTGCCCTCTAACCGGTGCTACTCCTCGGGCACGCCCTCTCATTGACACCACTCCACGAGCACGACCTCTAGCTCGACCCCTCCCCTACCTCTAACTGGGGTCTCAGCAATTGTCTCGGCAGTAGCATCCCCTCTACCAACAGTAGTAGTAGCTCTAATCCTTGCCATCTTTCAAGATAACATAGGCACGACTCATTATTAATGGAGATAACTAAGCACAATGAGAAGAATGAAAAAAATGAAGTTTCCTAACAATCTTCATAGCCTCTCAAAGATAAGTACAGACGTCTCCGTACTGATCCTCAAGACTCTATTTAGACTTGTCTTGTACACACATGAGACCTATGAACCTAGACTTCTGATACCAACTGTCATGACCTAAAATTTTGGCATGATGACACTTGCTCAATCCCACCAGAATAAGTTAGTCTTAACTCAAAGGGATAATAAGCATATCGTGTGGAAGTAACTGACTAGAGTAGATAACTAAAGCTGAGAATTTCCATAAACTTAAATACCACCCAAGGATTGTTTTTCACACGTACAAGCCACTAAAAGTACAAAAAATCAAAGAAATACAAGTCCAAATTGTCCTTCTTCTCGAATAAAATAAGTACAAAAGAAATAGGAACATGAGAGTCAGCCAGATGTCAACAGCTACCTCTCTACGTCTCTTGGGAAGCATCGGGGGATCAAGGAAAATACTATTTATTGTTCAGCTCACAACCTACACAAGTGTAGAAGCAAAGGGTGAGTATCAAATACCACACGGTACCCAGCAAGTCAACTAACAAAACAAAAGAAGTCTAATAGAATACACAAACTCTTTTCGTCCCCATCAATCTCCATGACTACACCCTCCATAGAAAATTATTTCAACCCAGTAAGACCTCGTCATTATAACATCACCGAAAATATCTCAACATCACATCATCGCCAGTAAAGACCTCGGCATTACAACATCATCATAAATTCGCCGGCAAAGACCTCGGCATCACAATATCATCATAGATTTGCCGTCAAAGACCTCGGCATCAAAATATCTTCATAAAGTTTTCAACATCGTAATTTCACCGGCAAATACCTTGGCATCACAATATCTCGACCAGTAAAAACCTCGGTCCCAATATTTTTCATCTCACTCATATCAATATCCAGAATCAATGCAAATATGCATGTCATGGAATGAATGAACATGCTATGAAATCTAAAAATATATCTACCCATAATTACCAACCACAAC
>JAABOM020000049.1:14424088-14434731 GCA_011800125.2 Solanum clarkiae | reverse complement strand
TGAGTTGAGGGTTATAGGAAACAGCCTCTCTACTTTTATGAGGTAGCGGTAAGGTCTGCGTACAATCTACCCTCCCCATACCCCACTTGTGAGATATACTGGGTATGTTGTTGTTGTTTATAAGTTTTGTACTTTTTCAATTTTAAGAAAGTTTTTTTGGATTATGCAAATATTTTAAAATTTAAAAAGTGTTTAAACGTTAAAATTAAAAATATAAATTAATCTAAACACTCAATTTAGTCTTGTCCTTCAAATGTGATTGTGAATAAAATTACTTTTTGCCCACAGAAAAGAAGATTGAGAATGTCGAACTAGTGAATGTAAAAAGTGATGGAAGGTGTTTTGAAAAGAGATTTATGATTTTTAGCACCAGGACAAGTTATCACGAGAGGAATAGTATTACTACCTTTATTTCAATTTTTTTGTCATTCATTTTTTTAAATTTATTTTTCAAAAAACCTTTTATTTTTCTTTTTGATAAATAATTGTGACTTTGTATTATTTGATTGACCACACGTGCACATTAGCTGTATTCCCCTTTTTTATGCTATGTTTATTTTTAATTTAAGATTATAAAATTAAAATAATATTTTTTTAAAAAAAAATTCTAAGTTAAAATTAAACATATAAAAATGTGTTGAACGTGATCAATAATGTGCACTTCTAATAGAAATAAAAGATTACTTTGTTCGAAATTATACTTGAAGAACAAAATTAAACTTAGCACTAAAAATAAGGACAATGTGATGCAAAGTTATTATCTTGCTAGAATTCCCAAGACTATGGAGTCTTTTTGGAGTAATTCTTCTGAAAGACTAAAATTTTTCATTTTTTAAAGAATTCTAAATGAACCTTTTTAGTAAGTAGTAGTTCACAAATTTAGCTTGAAAATATGGCATCGTTTTAAATTACTCTTAAATTAGTATAGTAAAATCATAGATGAAGCCTGAAGTAATTGAGAAAATGATTTATTAGGGGTAATATTGTAAAATCATAATTGAACAATTGAGAAAATAATTAATAGAAATGATAAAATAAAAATAAGCAACTGAAGCAGACGCATCAGTCGACAGTTGTCTGCTTAACGAGAAACATCAATCGATAGTTGTCTGCTTAGGCAGGCAGCTGAAGCAGGCATGTCGACAGAGACGTGTCTGCTTATCCACACTTATATATATGTAATAGATATTGTCGCATAATACAAACGTGATGAATGACTCTATTTTATGTACAAAAATACATCTCCTAAAAATCGCATGTCATGTCATGATGCCTTCACATAATTGGTGCCTCAAATAAAAATACACCAAACTCTAGCACACTCAAAATATTTCCCAAAAAAACACATGAAACATTTCAAGTTTGTTGAAATAATTTGTTTAGGACATTGCTTCTAGAAAAAAAAGTCCCAAGTGCATTGCTTTTCCTTCCTGACTCAGTTCTCATAATCATCTTTTGTTCATCATTCTGAGGAACAACTACTTCCACTTGGGGTGTTATAGTTTCATTATTTTCAAGAATGACTCCTTGCTTCTGTATGTATTCCCATTTGTCTTGGAAAAGATAGAAAAATCCCATGAATGAAATTTGTGCTGTAAAAATTATTGTCCAAAGGCTTATTGGTTTAGATGTTTTTTCATGGTAAGCATTTAAGCCTGTGTAGATGTTGATAATTCCTGCCAAACATATTGTTGTTCCAAGTAGCCAATGGAAAAAGTACCATACACTTCTTCCTTTACTTCCCCTGCATTCCAAAAATAGTTTATAGTAGGTTAGTTCTAAGTTAAATCCCATAAAACCTACTCCATTATTACATGTTGAGACGAATTCAAGATTCAGAAATTAGTTGATTGATAATGTGTGACTTAATATATGTTTATATTTTGAATTTTTTTCTTGGGGTGGGGAGGGTGTATGTACTCATAATTCTGTTGAAATCAATAGGTTTCATTGAACCATAGAGGCCCCTAGATGTATATTACTCATATATACATTATATTATGCTTGTGAACAGTTGATGCATTATTTTCCTTCAATTATTTGAGCAAAATGTGAAAAATGAAAGAGGAAAGAAAATTCATGGACCGACCTCATCATCTTCATCCCGTAGAAACTACCAGATCACCCGAAGAACTGACATCCAAGGGTTACAAACTACATTGTATTTTTTGGTCTACATATCAAATTAATAATATTCGCGATTATGCAAGATTATACTATATAATTAAAGGGTGTGATATAGCATTAATAATATTGGTGAAAATCATTAAAAATATCAGTGTTCAAAATTCTAATATAGATTGAAAACTCACTCCAGATAATTTACTTTCATTTATAAGTTGATGAATAAAGCTACTCCATACTTGTATTAATGAAAAATAATAAATACAATAATATAATTGATTTATGTGCAAAATGACTCCAATGTCTTATTTTTAGAAAGAAAAGCACAGGTACAAAAGGTGAAACAACAAATATAAGGAAACACCAGGCACTACAAAAGTAACTCATGTCTATACTTTTAGGAACAGTTCGAACGACTTTGAGGAGGATGGTATTTATACATGAAACAAAAATATAGGTGGGTAGATAGAGAATATGTACAGGTTTGAGACAACTCTCTCTAAAGGAATTTTGCAAAATAGTTTGATGCACTATTTTCCTTCAATTATTTGAGCAAAATGTGGCAAAAGAAGAAAGAAAGAAAATTTATGGACCGACCTCATCATCTTCATCCCGTAGAAACTACAAGATCACCCCAAGGACGTCTTTGGCATCCAAGGATCACAAATGTACATTGTATTACTTGCTCTACATACTAGAACTGATAACATTTGAGATTATGCAAAACTATATTACATAAGGCTTAAGGATGTGATATAACGTTAATAAAATTGGTGAAAATTATTGACAAGATTAGCATTCAAATTTTAATATAGAAAAAATATACTCTAGATAATTTATTTTCATTCATAAATTGATGAATAAAGCTACTCGATACTTGTATTACTAAAAAACAATCAATACCCAATAGTATAATTGATTTACATGAAAAATGACTCCAACGTCATCTTAATTTATAAAGAAAAAGGCAAGCAAGAAATTTAAGGAAATACAAGGTGCTACAAAAGTAACTCATTTCAATACTTTTAGGAAAAACTCGAATGACTCAAATAAAAAATATAGATGGATAGATAAAGAATATATACGGACTCGAGACAACTCTCTAAAGGAATTCGGCATCAAAAATAAAGGAAAAGTTACCTCTTAGGCCTTCGAAATCCCATAAGTAATTGGACATAGATGGCCACATAAAGTGCTAAGCCTATTCTTTGGTGATTGTTGTTGAACAAATTCTCAAAGCTCTTTATTGATAGCACACCTCCAGCAGTAGCCAACACCACAGAGAGCACCTTTTCAATTAAAAATTGAAACAAAAAAAAAAAGAAAGAATATAATTTTTAATTGTTAATTAGTTAAATTAACTCTCATTACTTGCCACTTACAAATTATAATGGTGGTAATCATAGTCAAATCTGTTTTACTTATAACTCCCACCAAACTGTGGGCTCAGATAAATAAATTTTGAACTTTTTAACCCTTACTATGATTAAAGTGCACCTATGATAATTAAGTAGCAGAATAAAGTAAAGATCAATTTATGATCATTACTTGTCATGGCTCAAAAGAAACATCTACTCCCCATTCTATTTTACGTGACACTCTTTTACTTGACATAATATTTAATAAAAAAAGTAAAATTTTTAAAATTTGTAATCTAAAATTATTCTGAGATATTTATGTGATTGAAAATTATTTCATTAAGGGCTCAAGGGGAATTTTAACATTAAATTGTTTCCAATTAGAGTAAGGTGCCATTCTTTTTCGAGCGAACCAAAAAGAAAAGGGTGTCACGTAAAATGAAGTACAAAGGGAGTATCATTCATCAAAGAGATGTCAAAAAGCCTTTTTTTCTTTCAACAAATTCAATTCATTTTCAAAAGTTTTTTTAAAATTTGAAATTAAATACTCAATCCATATCAATTTATTTGTCTACTTTATTGTATAACTCTCTGATTTTAGTTTTTCAAGTGTTGTGTTTAATATTTAAGTGCATTTTGATGTATTTTACATATCTTTGATTTAAGATTACAAAATTAAAAAAAAAAAAATTGCTTATTAAATTTCATGTCGAGTTAAACTACACAAACAAACCGAGGGGAAAGGAGTGTTATTACCTGAAGAGTTCCATGAACATAAAATAGAACTTTGAGTTTTGTTCTGCTACACTCCTCTGTGTTGGAGAGTCTTATTGTGAGTATTCCAGCAGGCATCAAGAATCCCATTGAAGCCCATAATAATATTCCATGAATTTCAATATCAAATATTCTGTGAGAAGTCACCTGTATAATATTTTGCATTACTTGTCAAATTCTCATTCCTTGTTTGGGAAAAAGCATAAAGGAAAAGAAAGTAAAAATCTTCCTATGTCACATTACAGATGGTCTGATGCTTCTGGAGTTCGCTCATATCGAATTGTCCAAAAGCACATCAACCTATCCGAGAGATGATGAAGGTGATGCCGCTATTGAGGGAACCATCCTCATATAAACACATATGTGAAAAATAACTAAAGTTTCAACCTTTAGTAACTAAAATCAATATAGAACTCGTCAGATTTAAATCCTGAATCTGTCTATGTACACAAAACAATTTTGTATTGGGGTTGGGGGAGGGGGGGTGTTCATACCTTGGTAACATGTTGGTTGATGCTAATCAACTGGCTGTTGAGTTGAATCTCTTCATTGGATAAACAAACAATGAAATGTGGAAGTACAAAAAAAGCAAAGACTAAAGTAATTGACAGCCAATATTTCCTCATTCTTGATTCCTCAAATTACAAGAAAATCAGTACTAATTCCTAGAACTGCAGCTTAAAAAGGGCAGCTAATGTAGCACTGAAGAAATCTGATTTTTTTAAGGAAAGTAAGGTACTATAATGGAAGAGGAAACTCTAGATGACAAATTGTTTTTTGCAGTGAGATATGGACTTTTAAAACTATGCAAGCAATTAAAGGACTCTTTTAAAGTTTTTTCACTTTATAACATTCTTAGCTTTTATAGCTTTTTTTTTTCTCTTGTGACAAACAAGGATAATAATATTGACTTTATTTAATCTAGGTTGTAATGATGAGCATGTTATCTTGATTAGACTAAAGACATCTTTCTTTTCCCCCTCTTTTTTTGCTAAAAAGACAACTTGTAAATTGTATTAGCTCTACCAGTAAGCATATTTTGCTTCTTGTATAAAGAACTACTTTCTATAATACACATAGATGAGAATTTCCACGTCGACAAAATACGTAAAAGATATTGGATATATAATTAAACAAGTCTTACCTACTAGTGATGTGTTTTAAAATCGTGGGAGCCTAGACCCAAAACCAAACAATATCACTAGCGGAATGTGCGGTTACACTTTCAGATCATTGAACAAAAAGAATAAGTGTCCATTTCTTCATGTCTTGTGCAAAATTCCTAGCTACATATAATAATAGTAATAACCTTTACTTTTCATATACCAAAAGTTACTACATTAGATATAGGAAACAGAATGGATGGTAAATAAGAATGCCTTTTTCGGTGAAATTTATAATAATAACAACGCGTCAGTTTCAAACAAATTTGGATTAGCTATTTGAATTCCACTTCTTCATTTAAATTCGTCTCATATAAACATTCATGAGGATTCATCATGAATATATTGACAAGTTTTATACTAACTGTCAGTCTATCGCAACCCTCCTCCTTTATTTAGACTTGAGACTGACCCTATGAATTTGAATTGAAGTTGATAATAAGTTAGTATTGCATAATTAGTCATAGGCTTAATATACTCTCCTCTCAAATGCAAGGGATTGATAGAGACACAATGATAACAAGAGAAGAATTTTTAAATGTGCACTTAAGAATAACACCACAAGTTTCAATCATTTGGATTTATGGGAGAAATCACATTTCTAACCAAAAAACATGTGATTTCTTCACAAAAACATATGAGCATTGCTATTACTAGGATCAACTAAAGCTTGATTAGCAAGTTTATTTTTTTTCATGTTAAGTTTCAGTACAAGACAGGTCAACAGTAGGAAATGGTAATGATATTTGCATAGTGGTGGTAGACAAAGATAAAGTGCTTTTGCCCCATGTGATCATATACCGAAGCTTCTTTCCTCACATTCATAATAATGTATTTTAAAAAGCATATACAAATGGATTAGATTATCAATTTTCTTTTATAATACCTACGTTCGTAACCATTATCTTAAAAATGACTTGCTTGTGTAAAGAATTCTTACGCATCTTCAGTGCATAAAACTTAAAAACTATTTTATAAATATGTGAAACCCATGGAATATTTTATCTTAATTCTTTGTTGATCAAAGTAGAAAAGAAACCCTTATTGTATCCCTGTAGAAAGATTACTCTCATGGCTTACTTTTACTTCAATATATTGAGTATACCTTTTCATTTTCCCTCTTTGAAATTCTTGATTGAGGTTGGTGAAAAATAACTTTCCAAGTATATAAGAGGTTATTTCATCTAAGGCATGTCAACCATTGCTGCTATATAAAGTAGATTGACAAAACTTTAGTCCCTTCGTTGGAGTAATAATGGCTCCATATACATTTAGAGATTTCATATGGCAATTTTGTAGCAAATGAAGAGCATTTTGACATCTATCCTAGTTTGGTGAGGGGTCACATCTTTGTTATGCATGCACTTTTTCTTCTCCTTTAATCATTGTGAAACCAGATGAGTATAACACTATGACATGTAATTGGCATATCTGATATGAAACAGAAGAGCAGATTTTGAACTTCTGTTTGCCTTTACAAACATCACATCAGCCCTTTAAATGGCCAACATCCGCGCGCGCACACACAAAAAGAAGCAAATACTGATGGTTGAATGTATAAAGAAAGATTTCATCCTAATAACACCAGGTGATCTTTTACATATCGAGTCACCTAAAAATAGTTATATGCAAGTGTCCATACAAAAGGACAACAGACACCTATATAGTAGCAACAACATATCCAATGAAATTAGGTTTGAAGAGAATCGCAATTTCATTTTTTTCAAAAATCAATTTCCAATGAGTAAAGCTAAAAATGCCCAGTTTTGTTGAGTATTATTCCCGAAAGACCTCCAAATACAAAGAAGAAGAAAAAAATGTAGAAAGCATGGCAATTAACAAATGAAGCTGTACAATGCCTACAAGAAAGGAACAAGAACACCAACATAGTGCGATATTCAAAACATAATAAAGAACAAACGATGATAGACACTTTGACCAGAACCGCAACAATAAAAGGAAAAAAAATCCATGCTTGAGAATATTCTAATTACCACCACCTTTTGATCATAACAAAAAGGCTTCAAAATGGATACTAAAGGAGCAGAATCGCATAAATCTGAATGCACGTATGACCAAACATGTTACATGAACAAGTTGTCCCTATTAGCCTTGTATGTAGTCTTGAGGCCACCCTTGGAAAAACTATACAGCTTATTCTCATATGCAACCAGAATTTCATCAGATTTACATTTGGTTATCCAAAAGAAGAAATCAATTAGAACCCCAATACATTAAATCAAAAACCACTGACCAAATACTAATACCATGCACCAAAGATTTCTATCATTGAACTACTGATCATAACACTTTTAATACATGATGAAAGAATTCACACAGAGAGAAATATCAGTCAAGAGAATTAGAAACTTGAAAGGTACTTTAAGTAAATTTATCACCTTAACAAGTAAAAGTATCTGCAAAGACATGCTATGCCTTGACCACTTCAGGACTTGAGCATACAAATGAGTGAGTAAGGGTCAGCAAAATCAGCCGAAAAGTAACATTCGGTTCAAAAAAGTACTAAACACAGATATAGGAGAAGTTAGCTTTACATCCAACAACGGCAAATAACTGAAATCTAAACAGAACTTTGTGAGATAGGCCCGAGATAATCACCCTCCAGGCTCACAACAGCTTGGAATTCCTTCTCTGCCTCCACATACCTAGCTCCAACCACAATGAAACGCACCACAGTCTCTTTCTCAATTCTTGACATCTTCTCATTCATAAAGATAGGATTTTCTCCAGGCACATACTTATAATCCGCCATCTTCTGATGAGATAGGTAGATCTTGTCAGTGGGGCCACATCTCAAAAAGACGCCGTGCTTCAAGATCTTTTCAACCACTCCTTCCAAGATCTCTCCACGGAGTATCTTGAAGGTAATGCAGCTGAATTCCACAGGGAAAAGCACATCACTAGCATGTTCTCGAACTTTCCCTTCCCCAATCCTCTCCAATGTTGAGAGACCAATAAAGTAACCAAGATTTTTTGAGGCCTTCTTGGAAGCAAAGTCATCCAAGAGGCGAACAACAATGGCCTTCTGAAGCATAAGGCCTTCAACCTCAAGATTCTCAGCAGGTATTATCACATTCCATGATAACTTAGATTTCACATACATT
Organism: Solanum clarkiae; assembly: GCA_011800125.2. Classification (NCBI taxonomy): domain Eukaryota; kingdom Viridiplantae; phylum Streptophyta; class Magnoliopsida; order Solanales; family Solanaceae; genus Solanum; species Solanum clarkiae. The sequence continues at coordinate 14,426,187 of JAABOM020000049.1, read as the reverse complement.
TTAAATGACCTGTCACAAATCAAAACGCAGTGGACTTTATCAAGGGAAGTATGGGGCCTTACAGAGAAAGGATGCTGTCACAGCAATACCAGCATATAAATTCTAGCAAATCTTTCAAATTTCATATGCCACAAACACAAGAAATGCAGAGCACATTTACTCAAATTTATCCATCAGGAGAAGATTTCTAATCCCCACAAACACTGTTAAGGTGCAAAAGGTACTAAGTAGGGAACCACAAGAGACATAATGGTACATTTAATAAGGATGTGGGCGCTGTGTTCTTAATTAGCAATATCAGACATCTGCTCCTCAAATAAGGTGCAGAGATTGGCTTGAAACATCACAGGCAAACATAGAAGACTACACAAATTCACTCCTGTGAGATAGACTTTATCATCTCATACGAGAATACATCAATCAGGCTATTGCAACATGGTCATTTATAAGATAACACAACCACCCAAAAAGAATCTATAATGAGAGTATTTACACCAATTTGGAACTCATCTAACTCCGTTAATCCGACCATTGGAGGTAGAAGCCAACTGCAGATAAGTGTCTATGCCCAGCATGAGTTGGTAACTTAAGAGCGTGGAAAAACTTGTTAGAAAAAGTAGATAAAACTGATATTCCTAATGAATAATACACATATCCATCCATCTTACTGGGGTTTGGGCAACAAGTGAAAACCACTCCAACTTTGAATTTACCCAAAGGAAACACCGAATAGTCAAGAACAATACGAGGAATGGATTAAAGTTTGGCCCCATTTTGACCTGTGATTAGGGTAAAATCAGCAGGGTTTGTGAACAATTTTGGAATGGTAACAAAATATAAAATCGGGACTTTACCTATGCTTTTGGCTTCTAACGAGTGAGAAAAAATGGAGCAAACTAGATTTATGTTACAGTAGACTACAGCATTGCATGATCCGAAAGTAACAAATAAAGAAAACAATTCGAAACATTCTGAACACAGCAAATAAACAGCGGCAAGTAAAAGAACCCGCGACGTCGGCGGCACTGTAGTGGGACTAACCTTGGTAGACCAACCGGCGACGGCAATCCTGCAGGTAGACGGAGTAGGCAGAGGTACGGGAACTTTAGCAATTGGGCTCAGCTCACTTGTGTTGATGCTACGTTTTTAGTCCACAAAGTTATGTTATTTTCAGTTTAGTCCCCTTTTCTTTGATACTCTAATTAACAGCCACGTGTTTAGATTCTTTTACATGGTTTTGTACTCTTTTTATTTTCACCAATAATATAGGAAAACGTCTAAAAATTTGATATTGAATTATTAATTTTAATTTTAAATTATTGATGATATAAAAATAAATTTTTTAATTAACTAAATTTATATACATTTTTTACTTATCGCATGGTATATTAAGTGGTCTCAAATTTTTATAAGAGTATGAGAATTATAATAAAAAGTTGAGGCAAGTGCTAAAATTATCTTAAACTTGACTATAATTTATGAAAGTATTTTATTCCTGTTGTAAAATTGGGGTGTATTTAAATTCATTTAGTGAAGAGAATAATGTTTTTAAAGGTTCTCAATAGTTAAAAAATAAAACTAATAATTCGTGTCAAATCTAAGAATATTTTCAATACTTTTCTGAACGGGAAATCAAATTTTGTCCTTTCTTATTATGTTTTCCTTGGTTAGTTTGGAATCTTGAACGAATTTGAAACCAAGACACAGTAAGAAGGGAACTTATGTTATTTATGGTATCCAGATTATTACATGATTTTATTGTTATTTATGGTATCTTGATTATTACTTTTGATTTTTTTCTAATAGATTTTTTATTGTTTTCTTGTTATTTACCCTATTCAAATCATTGTCTCATTTTTTTTCATATCGAAATTTGTTGCACTTGAGTCGAGGATCTCTAAAAAATAGTGATAATATTTACATGTATTCTATCCTTCTCAAACTTCATTTATTTGTGGAATTTCACTGAGTACATTATTGTTGCCATTTTTATTAGACTGACACGAAATTTAAATATATATATATATATATATATATATATATATATATATTGAATTTTGTGGTACTTAATTAAAGATATTTTTTTCAAAACAAAAAAG
>JAABOM020000049.1:14404459-14416451 GCA_011800125.2 Solanum clarkiae | reverse complement strand
GAAGTTTTATATTTTCTAGGAGATAAATTACACTACATATTTATGATTTTACAAAGGGCAATAGTGAAAAGTATGGTATAAATTTTATCTTTGAATGTTTTTCTTAATATGTGTGCATTACCTAACAAATTCAATTAATATAAGACAGAGAGTGTATATGATTTGGCTCTTTTTAAAGATAGAAATAAGATTAAGATATAATTTCGATAGGTTATCACAGAAAAACCTGCTATCATTCTTTGTGATACTCTATCATTATATTGATATTCTATCGGTATTTTCTATGATACTTTGTTGATATATTGATACTCTATCGATATTATGTGTGATACTCTGTCAGTATATAATACGATATCGACGTCTATACGGTGGACAATACCATCAGCATGACATTAGCGCGAGAGTTATACTAACAGATAAATAGGAGGCCCGAAAATTAATGCATCTACCATAAATTCATTTTCAGCACCCACAAGTTATTTTACAACTTACGAGACGCATAACTTCTAAACAACTTATTTCAAAAAAGACAAAATTTTGAAACTTTATGAAAAAAATTCTCTAAACTTCTACCGAGTGAGCGCACACAATTTTCATTAAACGACCACAGATTTGAGAGGCACAAAACTAAACACCTCTCCAAAATATGAGAATTCATGCAAAAACTTAATAATACATCCGACCAATCATATCAAATCGAATTTTATATTTTTCTAAAATAGAATTACATATTCCTATTGTATTGAAAAATAGTAAAGGAATTTATCAATTTACAAAAATATCAAATTGAATTGGATAAATTTATATAAAATATCTATTTTTTATATATTAAATTTAAAATAAAAAAGGCCTTATAAAAATTTTTAACCAACAAAGTAGTTCATTTGGAGTCTCACGCATACATGTATCCAAAGAAGCCAAAATCTTTAATAATCTTTAATGTGTTGATGGAGCAGCAAAGTGAATCTCCAATTTAGTTCAGCACTTCTATTAGGGATTTTTCAAAAAATATACATCACTCTTGGAACAAAGCTAAGAAGTACCACAAACGTAACAAAAAGGAAAGTGCATGTTTAGTATAAGAACCATCCAAGTAAATATTTGCTATACAAATTGAGAAAAAGAGACATCTTACAAACAAAAACCAATTACTAAAGTTGCTCTTTCCTCTCTCTTTTCACCCCCCTTCTCTATGGAGACCGCCACGATAAGTTACATTTTGCAGCCTGGATAGCCTCACCAGGAATAAGTTGCCTTTGTCACACCAAAAGTCACAGCAATCAAAGCAAGCATGGCCTGATTACCAAACAAATAAACAAAATCTGAGGTAATGAAAGTAATGGAGTGATGTGCTGATACTGTGCTTCTATATGCTACTGCAGAAATCAGAAAGCCAATCAGTGCATGGCTAAAACTGCTTGGGTGGTAGTGACAAACATTTGTCTGTCCATGATCTTATCTTACCCTATTTGTTTCCTCCCCTTTCATTCCCCCGTCCAAGCCCCAAGCAAGGAAAGGCTTAGACCACCCTTGTAGTATTTCACAACTCACTTTTAGCATTACGAAAAAGGGTATTTAAACTGTAACACAACAACAGTATGCTTGACAACTAAACAGATTAACCAAGTAGTTCTTTTTTTTTTTTTTTGGAGGAACCAGATTAACCAAGTATTCTTCTACAAGCAGAACAGCACTACTGCACAAGAATATCACTGCAGGATTGCTCATTCGCTTACATGGAAGGCTTTATGTCCAGCTAAGAAGTTGCACCAATTCAAATTTGGAAGAATTAAATTGCACATCCACAATCACAATAAGAAGATTGAACACATGAATATATGAAGCAGCCAAAGCTCACGCAAGAGTCAGATTAGGAGTTTGGCTCTATCAAGAATAAAGCTATTGTTGAATAATTTGAGAGAAATGCTTCGTCGCAGCCTCAAAGGAATGGCAATCTGATGACTACGCTAATTTAGCAGACCAGTAACATCAAACATGACACCTTTCTATATTTTCAAACTTTTCAACTTCAAAAATCAAATTTTACCCCTAAGGATATGCTTTTATATCCATAAGATTGACAAAACATGTGTAGAACCATAAATTCTCAAGGTATTTTTGCTATGTCTTTCTTTTACTCTGTACCCACTGAAACCAAGTAATTGTAACCTGACGATATTGCTCACTACTAGAAAAACATATAATGCCCAAAAATTTGTGAAAAAAGGGTTATCATCAAACATACAATTGAACCAAAAACAAAGAACTTAACAAACTATTGCTACTGCACATTATCCATCCCAAAAATGGGAGGACTCACTAGAAACATCTTTTGTCCAATTCATGCAAGTTGCGATAATTAAATCTACAAGTTATATACCATTAAAACTTTTCATCTAACCTAGAGTTGTTCCCGGGCATCCTAAAAAAAAGTTATTATACACCCCAATCCCATCCTCTAGGGGAAAAAAAGGTAGCACCGAAGAAAGGAAAGATCGAATGGTGGTTTTTGTTGTTCCCCCGAAGCGAAGATCATTTGCTTCGCGAATAAAGTGGCCTTCCCACTTCCACTCTACCTAACAAAGGAAATAAGTGGTCCACACACTGCTTATATTTGTTCCTTTATTTTTCCCCTTTTCCGTTGCATCTCTTGGTAAGTGGAAATCATAATCAATATCCTTTTATCTTCGTAATCACATTCATCCTTTTCTCTTTGTCAGACAATATAGTTTGCAGAATATCACAGAAAGTTATAGAACACGTGAAAGGAATCCAGTTTTAGGATCACTCATAATGCCAGTAGATAGAAATGACAGCATACTTCTGACATTAATATTACAAGTGTAAGGGTAACATAGTCCTGCCTGGTGAAACCAAGCCATATAAAGTATCTGCCACATAGTAATTTTAGAAAGAGAGAGAGATTACCCCTAATGTGCATGCTATAAGGCCAGCCTTCTCTCTGTAATCAATCCTTACACACAGAAGCAGAAAAGCTCCGATGTACCAAGGGATAGTACCAAGAAAGAAACCAGAGATGAACCTTGCAGAGAAGCAGAGAAATTTGAAAGTAAGCCAACATTGAAATTTAATCAATCTTTAACAGCAGTCATAAATTGAGTTTATGAAAATCTGGTCACTCAAACACCAGAGAGAGGTAAATCCAGTAGCAACTATCATATCCGCTTTTTGAAATCACTGAGTTGTTATTCATGTAGTCTTCACATTATTTCCCCAACATCCAACATACCAGTTTTTATTCAAGTATAAATTAAGGTTCAGAAGACGATGAAAGAGCTCTAAAATAATAATAAAACCCACGTATGATTACATACAAACATTTTTTTGCATAAAGCAAAATATTTATCAATCTAACCACAATATATAAAGAAAATAATTAAAAAAAAAAGGCTCAAGAAAAGATACAAGACTAGGAACGTACAAGAACCAGCCGATCCCCAGACCACAGCAAGGAAGACGATGCTCTCTTATAGGTCTACCTTCAGCAACAGCATGACCTAAGCCATAGTGAAGAAACATAATGAACATGGTGTATATTGTCTGACAGTAAAATAATGTTTTGAACAACCAAATATTTTCACACTGGCAATTAGAGCAGGAAAAATTTAAGAGCATTTTCAAGTGTCATCCCTGAAATTTTCTGAGACAGCATGTATAACTAATTCAACATTCTTCCTGTGTCAGTAGTTCTTTTTTATATAGCATTTGACTCCACTTCTACAACTTTTATGCTTTAAGAAAGTTGGAGACATCACATACTCCCTCTGTCCCATTTTATGTGGAAGTGTGTGACTGGGAACAAAATTTTAAAAATTAAAGAAGCCTTTTGACATGCAAACAAAAGACACCAAAATAAAATTATGAAAAGCCAGAACTCCAAAATTTTCTGACAGCCAAAATCTAAGGTGGAATTTTTGCTTTTATATTTTCCTTATTCTACTCTTTATTCTTCAGTTCAGTTTTCAAGCAACACAATCTTTGATTTCTTAAAGAATCACGAAGTTACTCTGAAGAAAGTGAATTATCCATAACACATCAATCATCACCTGTAGTATATGAATCTTCTCTATCTTTTCAAGGGGGAGGAGGCATGTTTTTTCATAAGTGAACAAACCATTTTGTTTTATTTATTAATATAAGGAAGGGGAGCCTTGGAGTAATTGATAAAGTTATTGTCATATGACTAGGAGGGCACAGGTTCAAGCCTTGGAAATAGCCTCTAGTAGAAATGCAAGGTAAAGCTGCGTACAATAGACTCTTGCAATTGGGCCATTCCTTAGAGTCTGCGTATAGCGGGAGCTTTAATGCATCAGACTTGCCCTTTTTTATTAATATAAGCAGCCAAGCACTAAGCACCGGACAGTACAAAAAAGGTCACTTCCCAGCAACAAAAAATTGCCAATTGCCTACTTATAATCCCTGTTTAAACTGAAGATTACCTATCAAATTTACTACTAATAGATTCTTTAAATAATACCAAAAGGTTAGAAGAGATAAACATCCAAAGTCGGAATATGTGCTTAAGTTGCGTTGCCCCAGAAGCACCTCTGATTGCTCTTTTCATGATCACGCATGATGCAACATACAGAAAATGGCATGGTTATCCATTTCTCTTCTGCAGATTCTTATTGCATTTAGAACCTTCCAGTTTCAAAAGGTTCTGCAGTACTCATTGTCTCCTTTATTCAATATAAACACTGCTGCATTCCCCTTGAGTGAGACAAGCATAAGGGGAAAACTCAAGTAAGACAAACTACCTTGAATGGTGTTTTAGAGCCCCGAATCATTTACAAAATCCATTGAAGAAATCAGCAGACAGTTGGGTTAAGCATCTTGTAGTATTTTGTGTACTATGAAGCTCTTCATATTAGCAGTCTCCGCATTGGTGTAACTTCTTTCAAGATCTGAACTTGGTCAATTGCCCGCAATAGAGCTGTCATCCTTCCACTTTCCAATGAAACAGTTTCTTCTAACACAAACTTCCTAATCATCCGCCCTCTACCCTGTCCAACTGAATAGTCAGTGTTTGAAGTAAAGTTACAAAAATCAGCATATCTTACTTTTGAGGAAGTATGACCAAGCCAAGTGTCCTATCAGAATTTCACATTCTGCCCACTATGCACTTTGAACTGCATTTCGGATGAGAAATGCCCAATATATCCCAACTTGCCTCCAGAACCCTTACTCAATTGGGGAAAATGTTTTTTCTAACTTCGATACTCATTGAATAATGGATTCACTACTCTTTCTCAATTTAAATCACTATGTGTGCCTACCACACATCACACACTGTACTGCCTTTGCTATTGAACTAAAGTTCTGAACTCGATTTGCCTTCCTTATTTCTCCTTCCCATAAAAGATTGTTTATTTAGAAATTTACTCCCATTAGCAGGAGTAAGAATTAATGACATCCGGTAAGCAAGTAAAGATCTAAGAAGACAGTAGATTAAACTAATCTCACTCCTAACAACTTACAATAGATACCGTCTTTTCCAGATTGAGAATGATGGTAACCAGTTACGATAGGCATCCCCATGATGTGGGCATGGACCCAGGATGTGACACCACTTTTGACTAATCATTAAAGCTGATACAAAAAGCTCTCACAAGATTGACATAAAGATCAGACACCACGTCACATCACAGGTCATGAAAATTCTCAAGTAATTCTCCTCCAAGCACACATAATCAAGGTATCATTAACTTACATAATGTGCAAAAATTCCATTGAGATCAAGTTGTCTCCAAGCATGGTAACCTTTTATTTAATTATGACGAACGGCTATAAACTATTTTGCTTAGTCCTTCCATGGTTATCATTAAGAGAAAAAGAGCAGGGGAATCTCACTGTCTTGCCACTGTGAGCTATGAAAAATATTGCTGGAAAGCCAATCATAAGCACCGAAAACTTTACTATAGAAATAAACAATTGAGTCCTTCAAGTCCACTTCCCACCAGAACCTATAGCCTTGCATGTTCAAACAAGAGCCTTCTGTTCATATGAACGTAGGCCTTCTTGATGTCTAACTTTTGTATGGATATCCGTATATTTTTTGAGGTTTTTAGTCTGAGCTCATTATGTATGATGGAATAAAGCAAAATGGCTCTTTAAACTGTTTGCGCTTCTTTCAATTATGAAGTAGTAGTTAGTCAATGCAACTTTCGACGCTCATCATGGGTTATCTGGAAACAGTCGCGCTATGTTTTTAAACATAGGGGTCAGGCTGCGTATATCCGACCCCCCTTACCCCGCATTGGGCGGGAGCCTTTGAGGCATTGGGGTAATGTTGTTGTTGTTATAACGGATGTGTTAGATCTAAAATCACATGGAGGTATTTGTCCTAAAGAGTACTACAATCTCCCTAAATCAATGGAGACGGAGGTAAAAGCACCATGTCCATGACCAACTAATAAAAGTAAGACTAAAAGCACCATGCCCGTGATTCCAACTAGTTAAAGTTAAAGCTTAATAGTTGTTACTTACATGAGAGCTTTACAAGAATCTTTTCACTTTGTTAGAGACTTGTATGTTTGGGTAGAACAAGTGTGAGATATAGTGAAAATTTCTCCAGGTTATTAGCTTTAAAAGACATTAAGTATTGAAATAAATTTGACCTAAAGAGAACGCAATTGATACAGAAGATTCATTAAGACAACTCCAACTAATTTAGAATTGAGACATAATTGAATCATCCTATTTTTACAATTATAGCTTAAATTTCTCTAGAGTATTTTGTTACATGGGATGTGCAGCTTTTAATGAGTAATAGAATGGCTATTTGTATTTTGATACATAGTAGTAGTAGAAATGGATATCATTACCAAACATATATTTATGTACTTCTTTCATTATGCTCAAATTTTGCATAGAGTTCACCATATGATACAAAATTCATATGGCATTTTGATGAGTCCTAATGTTGACGGCTGTAATTTCTTCCCTACGCGTTCCCAACTTGATATAGCTATGCCTATAATCTGCATTGTCAACCCCCTTCTTGTAATTCCTCAATGACAAAACCATACAACCATTTTTTCTTTTGATTGGTGACAAGACCATTCTACCATCCAATCATACTATAACCAATAACACTTAATGTTCTGCATTCTAATCCAAATTAACCTATTAGCACACAAAAGCTATACCTCAAGCAACAACAACATTACCCCAATGCCTCAAAGGCTCCCGCCCATTGCGGGGTAAGGGGGGGTCTGATGTACACAGTCTGACCCCTATGTTTAAAAACATAGCGCGACTGTTTTCAAACGACCCATGATGAGCGTCGAAAGTTGCATTGACTAACTGCTACTTCATAATTGAAAGAAGCGCAGACAGTTTAAAGAGTCATTTTGCTTTATTCCATCATAGCCCAAAGCCAAAAATAGTGAATCTTTGACTCCATCTGAGATTGATGGAAACAAAAGCTATACCTCAAGCGATCATACAAATTCATGCTATATATACTTGATATAGCCTCTCTACTTCCCAAGGCTCTACAACCCCCCGTTCCCCCCTCCCCGATTGCACTTATAGGGATTACACTAGGTATGTTGTTATTTTAAAAAGACGATGAAATTCCCAAGTTTAACAAAAAGAATTTATCAACAAGCATAAAAGCAAAAAGATCAGCGCGTATAGATAAATAATACGTGGGAAAGCACACCGTGAACAGTTTGATAACCATGAGGATAGTATTGAGGAGGAGCGCCGGCGGCACCGGGTGGAGGAATTGGCTGAGGAAAACCGTACACCGGCTGAGACTGTGGAGGAGGTGGATGATTTGCTACTCCTTGAAATGTACCGTAATAATAGTTTTCCGGCAAGGGTTCACCGGTGGCCGAAGAGGCCTTGTTCTTCCCGTCTTCGTCGTACATACTTTCCCCTGATAGAGATCGCGTAACGGCTAAGGGTTTGGTGATTGAGCCAAAGTTGTATCGTTTTTCTGACGCCGATTGTCAGAATCAGATCGGCGCTGCGCTGAGATCGGCGATTTCGCGGTCTTCGGTTTTTCTTGGGAGGTAAGCTGTGCTGATGGTTTTATCAATTTGTTTTTCAGCTTGGCTTAGCTGGTAAGTTTCACGCCAACACGTGGATATTAAAATTCATTTTTGACAAAATACCAGAATAAAAAAATTAGTAAATGAAAAAAATTAGATGATTTTATGAAGCAAAATTTTCTCTAGTGCATTGATATTAGTTGAACATCTGATGAACAAAGTAGTCAGATGAATTAAACTCCTCTTCAATATGAACATCTGAGAGACCAGCAACTACATCCATAGCCATTTCCTAACTAAAAAGGTGTCAAATGTTGTTTCATGTCATCTCCGAGGTTAGCAAAAATGTCTTTCATGCAATCCTAGCAGCAAAGTCGACCCGCCGGGGGTCGTCGGTGGAAATGATCTTCAAATTTATCCCAACCCTGCATTGTCAAGAAAAAGAATGTCAGTGAGTTCTCCAAGTATTCTTCAAAGCCAACAATCCCTTGGGCCAGAATATGCTCCTCAGAGACCAGAGACCAAAGACCAAATAGTTAAGGGGTCGTTTGGTGTGAGGGATAAGGGAAGCTAATCGCAAGATAATTTTTTAGTAGTCTTTAATTCTCTGTTTGGTTACATAGGATGAGATAACTTATCTCGGGATTAACAAAAGTTATGACAAGTCGATTCATACGTCCATTCTTAACCAGAGGTCTCACATGAATGAAGTCCTCTTAATAAGGATCGCTTTACTGCCAAAGAACGACTTTATGATGTCAATCCAGATTAGCGGAGTTTAAAGAGGGTATGGGACCCAAGATGAGTAACAAAAAAAAGAACAAGTCAATCATTTATTAGAGACTATTGCAAACCCAAGCCAGCTAAGGAGGAAAGACAGTGGACCAAGAAGCAAGAAAGAGTTTCTAAACTAAGAAAAAACAAAGCTTGCAATTCAAGCTAAAAAGCCCCAAAGAAGTAGCCATAATTAAATGAAGAGGAGATCCTTTTCAACGAAGAGAGAATGGAAAAACAAAACTCGAAATTCAAGCTGAAAAGCCTCAAAGAAGCAACTTGAGTCTTGAAGTAGCAAATAATTAAATGAAGAGAAGATCCTTTATACAAAGAGAGGACCTCTTATGCTCGCTGTCAAACTAAAGTTACGTCTTTGAGCAACGATATGGATGTCTCATACTCCATTAGAGAAAGAGAGCACATACAACGAATGTGGTAAGAAACTAAGAATGACACAAGTAGCTAAGCCTTTCATTGAAAATAGGCTTTAGTTCATCAACAATTCAACATTAACATCTATAAGATTAACACGCATACAAGTATACAAGTTCATGAATCAGGAAATGAGATAAAATTTGAACAGATAACAGAACTGTTGCACTCCTTGATAAGATTTGGTTCTATCAATTTTTTCCTTTGAAGCCTCGTCTTAGTTAGTGCAATACAATCCACATGCATGATTTCAGTGAAACTATGTTTTTCTCCTCTTTCTTTCAAATACATAATGGTTAAAATGCTTATGGAACCAACTACCTCAGAGTCCTACAGTATCAGCAAATATAAATTTTTACACACAAACTTCAAGGATCTAAACAATCATATTATATCTATTCCTATTGACCGCACCACAACTGATGTTCTTAAAACAAAACAATACCAAAGGCTAAAAAATTTCTATGCACATTTAAATGTTTCTGTTAACAAAAGAGTTATATTGCTAAAAAATAAACGGGTTGAGCAGGGAAGTTGACATCTTCTGGAGACCCTCTTGACACGGACGATGCAAGTTGAAGTGAAACCCTAATCTTTTCAAACAATTCCCACTGTGATGGACAAGAAGGGAGAAAACAGTTTGCAAGTGGGACTAAAAATTGAATAGGAAAACAACACACTTCCATATCATAAGAAAGAAAAGAATCACATTTATTCTAGAGAATGAAGACACAGTTTTTTGTTGTTGTTTTTTAATAAGGTAAAGTTGTATTGACCAAGTACTAAGAAGACAGTTATTTAACACTGGTTCAATACTTCCATCAGTTGAGAGGGAAAAAATGGAGATTCAAGAAGAGTAGCTTTTCCGGATATTCATGATGCTTCAAATGAATGGCTAAAAATAGTTTACTATCAATTAAATGGATGAATAATTGTCTCCTCTTGCTCACAGGTTCCACTATCAAAAGAAAAGAACACACGGTTCTGTTAGACTGTCACAAAAAATGAACTAATTGTTCTTACTTTTTCTTTGACAAAAATGACATAACTGTCAGCAATTGTAAAAGACAGGCAATTTTATATAAGCTAATCGTTATGTAATGAAAGTTAACTGGTTAAACTCAGTTGTTTATGGAAAAGGAAAAACATCGTAATGTTATATAAAACTCTCCTTTCATATTCCTATCATCCTATGTGCACATGTGACAGACCCAAACAGAAAGATCCACTTTTGATTGGAGTTGCAGTAAGAATAATATCATGTGGCCTCTCTATTTATTTCCACCAATTTCAACAAGTAATCCATGAAGTTATCTGGACCAGGAAAACAAGAGAATTGCATACAGTAACAGACATTCATATTGTAACTGATTTCATGACACAAAGTTACTTACAAAAAACAAATATGATTTCTCAGATGGAAGAACAAGGAAAACCAAAGAATCAATTCACAAGCATCTCCACTAATTGCTTAGAATAGTGAGTTCACATCCTAAATTAACCCATCATAGTATATCTACTTAGTTTCACCAGGTGCCTATAACATATCCATATGCACAAAATGATATATGAAGCAATAAACAACATCTCAAAGAGGGAGTTAACAATCTATACAAAGCAAGTGCATAGTAACTTAAAATTGTAATTGAAAAGACAGAGATTTCATCACCGCACTTTAGGAGGTTTTCACGTGCTACTTTATCTCTAGCAGCTTGCTTCTCAACTGGTATCATCCCTCTGATCAGAACTAGGCTCTCTGAGTAGTTGAAAATCACCGGTGAACCTCTCTTAGCATTATCGATGCACAATTTTGCCTTAACGGAACTAGTCACCAGATCAAAGAGTAACAACATGCCATTTTCATTCTCAGCTACAATGTCACCATTCCTCAAACAGCCAATAATTCTGTCAAACCCAAACACCAGTTCGACATTGCATTTCTTACTCCAACCATATTCATCATCCATTACCCAAACATCAACATTATATTTGTCTGTTTTCGCCCAGATTAACATACCAAGGGAATCCTCCAAATCCACAAGATGCCCCTGAGTACCCACTGTTATTCCCGGCTTAGGTAACTTCTCAAATACTTTCCTACCCACATCAAAATACACCACCACCTCACGTAACGCATACTCATCCTCTACCACAGCAGTCCAATAGGGTAACCCTTTAACGATCACATTGCAACAGGGCCCAAGAACCCGAAACGCCACCTCATTTTTCAGCTGCTTCCAACTGAAACCCTTTGTCGAACACATTTCCACTTCATCTGGACCCCCAGATCCCTGCCTGAAACACAAAATGCTCAAGATAAACAACTCATTCTCATGCGAATAGTACGCCAACCCTATGGATACACCAGAGTGCACTCCCATGAGGGGTTTCTTCTTCGAAAGCTGCACCGCCTTACACTTCCTCATCGCTGGGTTCCAAAGAGTGATGACATCACCCCAAGGTGGCTTACAAAGGCAAACAATGCCATTGCATGAACCCACAACGGACATCTCGTGAAAGAAGAAAGGAAAAGGGTTATCCAGTTCGGTAACTGATGATTCAGTCGGGGCGAATAGTGAGAGTACATGATCAAAGGACTTGACATGGCGGGTGTGCATGAGAATGGGTGAATCAGTGGGCTTCAGAGAAGAGGAATGGAGCAAATGGGTGTCTATGTTGAGGCGAAATGATCAATGAGCGTTGGTAGAACACAAATTTGAGAGAAAAAAAATTTCTTCTATTACTTACAAGAATAGATTACAAAA
>JAABOM020000049.1:14342611-14356518 GCA_011800125.2 Solanum clarkiae | reverse complement strand
TGAAATTTGAACAATTCAAATAATTTGAACACTAAAAAAAGCTCTAAAAATTCAATTATATTGAGACGGAGGGAGTATTTGACTATGTATTACTACTTTCTTTGAAAATTGTATTTTGTTTGTTTATTTGCACGTTTATACTTTTATATTTTGAACCCCTGAATTAAAATCATGGATCAGCGGTGCTTTGGTCTACCTAATCCTACTCTGCCCTTAATCATCATCATTAATAAACTTGAAACTACACCCTTTTCCATTTAATCTCTTCCACCTAGACAGACACCTAGATTTCTAAGAAATTTCATGCATGTGGGCGTGTTATTTATTGTATGAAACCAACCCTTCACCTGTCTTTATCAATTTGCCTTCTCTAACTACCAACATGAACTATAACAAAATTTGTAAGATATGGTCGAATTTGTGTACAAAAGGGATTATTCAATGAACTCCAAACATCAATCACATGGAACCTTATATATGGAGAAGAGACAACAACATTTTGTTAGACATGGACATATGATTTCAATTTTGAAAAATTGTAAGATATCCTAAGCAAATTTGTCCATTGTTCCGTCTACTTCAATAGAGACTTTTGACTCGAAGAGATGGTTCGAGGAGTATATGAAATGCAATACTCTTTCCACGAGACTATCACATTTTTATTTTTAGTAATTTTTTAAAAGTTCCAACATTTCCAATTCTGTCCTTAACATACTATCTCGATTTGAGTTCTGCTGAACCTAATAAAGTCAGTAGCTTAAAAGAACTAAAATTTCAAACTCATAAACTTTAAATTCTGGCTCCAAACTCGAGAGATTTAAAACATAGATTTCCAACCTTTTCTTTCTCTTCTTTGTAACAACAACTTCAGCGACATAAGGTTGGAAAAATTGACTCTTGAAATTTGATAAGGGAAGGGAAAAAAGAAAGTAGATTTTTGTTTAAAACTTGTAAAGATTTCTCAGATGGAATTTGTTTTCTTATAGGTCCACGTGTTTTCCACAAAAATAGTTCCCCAAGAATCCTATTTGGATTTGTTGGTCCAATTCTAGAAAATGAAATGAAAACACCCAACTATTTTCAAGAAAAATGCTTATTCTTAAATTTTCTATCTTGGTGGAGTTCCCACCACCATGACTATTACCATATTTTTTTCTCTCAGAAAATTTCCCCAGCACCTGAATTATTATGAAGAAGCTCATGTCTGCCACTTGAACAACCGTATAAACGTCTACTTTCGTTATTTATTTTTGTCTTATACAGGAAATACTACTAACCCTATTATTTCTGTTTTCCCTTAATTAATTAATTGTAGTAGGAAAGTCACGTTCTTAAAGTTAAATGCTTTTTCAAAAGAATCACATAAAGAAATACTTTGAACACCCCCAACTGCTTCTTCATCTATATATAAACGCTCTCCAACAAATATTATTAAACATTACACATTTCCTTTCCAAGAAACTCGAAAATGTCGTTTTCTTATGCTAAAAACTGCTTACAACGGTTCTGTGTGGACGAGTTCCAAATGGATACAGAAAGTGGCTTCTTCTCGAGTGATCTTCTTCCGTCACTTGGAGCTCGAATCAACTACGCTACGAAGCTAAGAAGATTCATCATTTCCCCTTTTAATCCACGTTACAGGTAACGACAATTTAATTTATCTGATTCATACATTTTTCCTTGTTAATATTGATTATTATGATTTCAGGTGTTGGGAGATGTTTCTGGTTGTTCTAGTTATTTACACAGCTTGGATTTCTCTGTTTGAGGTTGCATTCTTGTCATACAAGGAAGATGGTACTCTGTTCATCATCGACAACATTGTGGATTGCTTCTTTGCTGTTGACATTTTCCTTACTTTCTTCGTCGCGTATCTTCATCGAGAGTCTTATCTTCTTGTTGATGAACCTAAGAAAATTGCAACAAGGTAGGAATAAAGATTCAGTCTTTATAAACAAGAGAGAAATTCTAATTGTGTGTAAATGTTTATTAGGTACTTGTCAACATGGTTCATATTTGATGTATGTTCAACTGTACCATTTCAATCGTTGATCCTCGTGTTCACGGATCACAAAGAAAGCGGTGGAGTGGGATTCAGACTGCTGAGCATGCTTAGACTTTGGCGTCTCAGACGTGTCAGTGCTCTGTTTGCAAGGTCCAAACAACATACACCACTGCTTTTGGTTTTGGTTTCGGTTTCGGTTTCATGCTTTAATGCTGATCGAAAAAAATTCTCACATATAAGCCGGTTTGCTTTCCTTCAGACTTGAGAAGGACATCCGGTTCAACTACTTCTGGACGCGGTGTACAAAACTCATATCAGTAAGTCCTCTCAATGCCTTGTTTTCCAAAAAGATGAATTGTTTATGTATACTTGACGACTAACATTTGGCTGTTTCGAGTTGATCAGGTAACATTGTTTGCAGTGCACTGTGCTGGATGCTTTAACTATATGATTGCAGATAGATATCCTGATTCGAAAAACACATGGATTGGTGCTGTATATCCAAATTTCAAGCAATTGAGTGTTGGGGACAGATACATAACTTCATTGTATTGGTCTATTGTAACGCTGACCACAACCGGTTATGGAGACTTGCATGCTGAGAACTCGAGGGAGATGCTCTTTGATATCTTTTACATGTTATTCAACTTGGGATTGACATCTTACATCATTGGAAACATGACTAACCTTGTTGTTCATTGGACTAGTCGCACCAGAAACTTCGTATGCTTTTCCCCCCTCCTCTGTCCGTGTTATTCATCTTGAGATCAAATTAACATGGGAATTCTTGTTTCTTTTGCAGAGGGATACGGTGAAAGCAGCTCAAGAATTTGCGAAAAGGAATCAGTTGCCTCCAAGGGTACAAGATCAGGTTTTGTCTCACATCTGTCTCAAGTTCAAAACAGAAACATTGAAACAAGAAGAGACTCTTAATGGCCTACCTAAAGCCATCCGAACAAGCATTGCACATCATCTGTTTTTCCCTATAGTTCAAAATGTCCATTTGTTCCAAGGTGTTTCGCGGAACCTCCTTTTCCAACTGGTGATTTTCTTCCCTTCCCTTTTCTCTTGTTCTCTAAATCACTCTACATTGGATTTGACAATGTGATACTTAATGTCTAAGGTTCCTGAAATGGAAGCTGAATACTTCCCTCCAAAGGAAGACGTGATTTTGCAGAATGAGGCGCCAACAGATTTGTATATAATAGTTTCAGGATCAGTGGTAAGTTAGTTTGTAGATTGTGTATTATTTTAAAGCTGTGTTTATCATGTTTCTAATGGTCATTGATGCAGGAATTTATAGCACAGATTGAAGGGCCGGAGCAAGTATGTATTACTACATCTATTTTTTCAATCAAGAAAGTGACAACTTCAGGATATACTAACTAATATCTGTCTCGCAAACAGATAATCGGAAAGGCTACTGCAGGAGAAATGTTTGGAGAAATAGGTGTTTTATGTGGGAGACCACAGCCATTTTCTGTTCGAACTACCGAGATTTCTCAAATTCTAAGGCTAAACAGGACAACACTGATGAACATTCTTCGCGCAAATCCAGAAGACGAACGGATAATTATGAACAATCTTTTGCTGGTGAGTAAACCAGATTATGTACTAGTAAATCCACTGTTGTTATTGCTTAGGAAATACGAGATTCATGAACGATTTTGTATTTTTTATTTTTTAAATAATCAGAAACTACAGGGATTTGGAGGTTTTGGTTATGTGGACCACCAAGCAAATGCAGGACCAGAAATGAAAAGGCATGATGATATAGCACTTACTAGCATAGATATCAATAATTTGGAAGCTAGAGTGAAGAAGCAAGAGAAAGGTGATGGACAAGAAGTAAACAAAACCGCGAATGATTTGTCATTAAATCTTGAAATTAAGAAGGAATTAAGTGAGCATAAAGTGGAGGTCATTGGACCAGATGAGGGAACAAAGAGCTGTCAACTGAAGCCTGAGGTCCCCTGTTGTTCCAACTCTTGCCTTAAAAGACCCACATGTAGTACAACTTCAAGTGGCTCTCAAGGGACAAAACCTACCCACCATAAGAAGAGAATCACCATTCACATGAAGAAAGAATCATTGCATCACCAGTTTGGGAAGCTAATCATTCTACCTGATTCACTGGAAGAGCTATTAAGAGTAGCAGGTAATTAGCTTTCACGAAATTATGACGCGAAGATTCTTTGGTTTTTTCTCACTCTGCAATTTTGTCCATCTGCAGGCCAAAGATTTGAAGGCTGTAATTTTACGACAGTTGTAAATGCAGAAGATGCTGAAATAGATGACATCGATGTCATCAGAGATGGCGACCATTTGTTTTTCCTTTAACACAAATGGTTGAACATAGAATATAATCATAACTGATCGCGAAGGAAAATTATCAGGTAGGTTCAAAGCAATTGTATATTGATATCATTGTGTAAATGTTAGGCTAAATGATTCAATCTTTGTATCTCCAAAGGGAGAAATCAAAGTTGCAGATGTAATACATCAATTACAAGAATAAGTTCCAATCTACTACACAAGGATTACACTATCCTGTTCTTTCCATGTAACATGGAGCTTTAACACCTTATAAAATTGTAGTTATATCTGTGTGCACTACATATACAAGATGTTTAATGAGAATTTCCCGCCTCTAATCTCACGCGGAGTAGAAGTTTCAGGAGCATTAATCAACAAACTTCAGATGAAGATTTCAGGGAGCTCCATCTAAATGAATACTTGTGAATAAGCTTCCATGAGGTCACTTGCAACCTCTAATGAACTGACTTAAAAGAATTTAAATTCCATCCGAGATTGCTGAAACTTGTTCTCAGGGGTCATCTGCATCCCCATCAATATCGAAAAATTTCTTCTAACAAGAAGTATCATACACTTCTAGAAATTATTGGAAAAGGATGAGCTTCTGTGTTGAATACATACTCATCCAAAGGGATTGTGGTGCAATTACCGAACAACAAATAGATGTATTTGAGTGTTTCACCCAAGAAAAACGTCTCCATCTTGTCTCTTCTATGTGGAGGAATAACAGTAACATCATCAAGAGAAGTGTAACCTCCAGAATCAATCTTTGTGTACTTCTCAAATGCCTCAAAAATTTGCCAGCCCCATTCGCGATACCTGAAGAAGAGTCCACCAAATCAAGAAACTGTTGAAGCCCATAAAGCAAATGAAAATTCACATATCAACTTCAAAATAAAAACATACTTTGAATCACCAGTAATACGATACAGATAAAACAACGACTCAACGGTTTCAGGACGCAAAAGATTGTGACGATCAGCAGGCTGTATGATTATGTCATTCAAATATTTCGAACTTTTGTTCCCACCATTAGGACCACCTTCAGAATTTCCCTGCTTAAAGAAAACAAGGTAACAGAAAAACATTAATGATGCAAGAGATTTTTCCAATTATGTCACGATAGTACTTCAAGTCAGGTTAGACATATGAACACTATCATTAATTTATCTCAAGTCTCTCCAATGATGAAAATAGATGATTCAAGTCATGATAGGCACATTTTTACTTTGATTGTTTTCCAGATTAGTTTGATTGATTGGACTAGCATTAAAGAGAGCAACTCTTAACATCTTCTGCAACTGCTTAATCAGTGTTATATCTAGGCATAAAAGATGTTAAACACAGATAAAAAAGATTAACATATGCAACAGGATTCTTTTAATTTTCACAAACTCAACTTCCTCAGAAAAGGAAAGAAAAAAGTTCGACAAAGGAGAACTGAATGCACCACCTTACATAATATAATAGTTGCCAAAAGTGATGAAATAAATAAAAATGTCTGAACTCACCTCAGTATTGAAATAAGCTATTTCTGGAGCAAGGCCAGTAGAGGTTACTGAGTATATTTCCACGCATGTCTTAGCCAGATCTTCAGCAAGCTTTAGGTTCTCCATATCTTCAAAGGTGAGCAAATTCTCTCTCATAGCTCTTTCCTTTGTCAACCCCTTTGTAGCGCCAAGGGCCAGGGTACCAGGAAGGAAACACACCTGCACATAAAGTCAAAGGTATCAAACTTGTAAGAACAGACATCAACATCTAAAATCCGGCTTTCATACATTTAGGAAAATAGGTCTCATTGTGAATAGAAAAGAAAGAGGCAAGAGCAGTCTGTTTTTCTTGAATTAAGATGAAGACTAGATACTTCAATAAAAAGCACATTACTAAGAAATATACCCCTAGCTAGGGAGGTATATCTAATATCTGCAACTTGTAACCCATCATAAATCAATGCAATCAGAAGAAGAAAGTGAAACTTATGGCCAGTGATTTTAGTCTATGTTGCTTGGACTCTTCAAAAGTGTCAGCAGGTGCGTGTCGGATTCGCCAAAAGTAGCGGCATTGAAAGTGAAAAGTCCGCGTAACTTAGATTTTAGTATGTTAAATTCTTTGACTGAGCAAAATGAATGAAAAGTTCAGAGAAAAAGAGACGATGTTCTATCAGCATAACAAATTTATAATAGACAATTGGCTAAACATATCAAGGAAAGGATTTTCATGTTGCTTGGGAAGATATATTTATTTTTCAAAAGGAAAAAAATAGAATACTGTGGCTCACTGTAGTATGGTGCAGCTGTTCTTTGTCAGTTCCATTTTGACTTTTTCACTTTACAGTGCTGAAACATATCTGAAAAAGAATTACAAAAGAATGGCATACCAGGTGATCCATCTTTGGACTGAAACGCCCTTCTTGCCCATATGGCAATTCTCCCACAAAAAGCAAGCCATTTGGAACAGATTTGCGAACAAGAAGGTGCTTGACACCTTTAATTGCTTCAACATACATATCGTACAAGTACGAAAAGTTAGATCCTCTCTGCTGAAGCCACACTTTAATAAGATACTCATAGTAGCTATCACCACGAGATCCAAGTCTAATATTGTCTCCACTAAAGTGTCCGGATTGAGGGCTGACATCATCATAAGCATAAAAGAAAAGTCAATGGGTATAGCAGTTCTCTATTTTCTTAATCTGACAGTAGCAAGTATGAGTAAATAAATATAAAAGCCACTCATTCTTAGACTTGTAATCTGCAGAGTTAAAATTCCAGCTTTTGCTGAGATACTTGCATGGCACAAAAAATCTTGAAATATCACTTGAAGTGGCTGAGAAAAGGAAAGAGAATGTGGCGGGGAAAGCATTTGCTGAAGCATATATATATTTATGCAAATAAAGGGGCTTGGTTATTGCAGACATGTTTTTTCTTTCTTTTGGTAGCAGTGGTGTCTGAACCAGCTTACATGTACCTCGATTAATCCACCTTGGGTACCTACCACCTTAACCAGTACAAGTACCAGTTAATTCTATCCTAATGTAGACATCTAGTATGGTTCAACAAGAAGAAATAAGTGTACTGATAAGGATGCCCATATGTTCTGGTTGTGGTGAGGAAAGTGAAATTTAGGTTCAGACCTTGTTTAGGCTTAGATAACTTGGAAATCATGAACAAATAGCGAAGATATTTCAGGATCCTTGGCAAGAATGATTCGTGTTTCAATTTTTGAAACATGTTTATGTCGGATTTATGAAACTAAGCACGAAAGCATTTTTCTAATATGATAGATAGTGAAGAAGGAATTAGCAAGGGAACAAATTAGTTTAGTGGAACTGTAAGTAGGATTTATAATCAGGAAAAAAAGCAGTAAACAGCAATACAGATACAGCTAGATGTAGAAAAAACTGTTGAGGTTTTCCAGCATGTTGGATAGGAGGACAAAGGAATTATTTCAAAACGTTTATTGGTTCTAGAAAAATAGAGTGAACTGTAAACTATTTTCATCATAAGTTGTTCTTAACAGTTAATTTAGTCAGGGCAGCTATATTTACTTTACAATAAAATAAAGAAACAGGCAGTACATAAAGAAGCCTTTTCTTCAATCATATGTTTATGTTACCGTCGCATTGAATGCTCATTACTAGAAGTTGCAATATGTCTAGCACCCTAAACAAAAATAACAGGTAACCAAGACAAATTTCAAGATACTGGAATAATTCTAACACATGATATAATTACTTCTCAGATATTCCACGGGCAAGCATTTGCCTACCCATGTCCTGGCATAGAAAAATACGACTTTAATTACTTACTCAATATATATAGGGACCAGTCCCTCCACCTTTGGCAAAGTCTTTATATGTTGTAGAACCTTCATGGCTTCTACGCTATACTTTGGATCACCAGTTAAATAACTTAGATAATTAAATTCAAGCTGTACAGTTGCAACTTCTGCAGTGCTACTCAGACCATCAGGGGCAGGATGTGCAGACTTTTCACGCAGGACAACATCACTGTATGGAATATCAGATGGACTTGCAGAAAAAGCAGTAAGTAGACGATCAGCCAAGTTCCTAGCATTTTCCAGGTAAATAGATGGATTAGGCCCTTTCTGTTGTGGAATTCTCCCTTGATCTCCACCACTTAAGTGATAAGCACTCAATAGACCACCTAGAACTCGTATTGTAGTTTCAAAGAGATTTACTTGGCCTTTCCCTTCAATCCTCTGAGGAAGATGTTTCTCAATCCACGAGCCTGCTTCATAAACGATTTCATCAGCTCCCATAATCATAGCCGTGTCTAAAGCGTCAATAACTGTAGCTCCCAAACCTCCTAAACCATCAACCCCTCTATGGCTCAAGGGCATAAGTTCATCATAACCCATGGCATGGGCTTTGTAGCCAGACCAGGCATGGATAAATGCATCTTTCACCTTCTGTTGTCTTGCCACCCATTCTGGCTCCACTCTATTCATGGACTCTTGAATAGATCTATTCCTACTAATTATTTCATCGGGAGATAACCGAGGTGGAAGTCTAGGTGCTTTTCTCCCAAATCTCCTGAATCTGCCACTTCCCTGAGTAGTCATGAGATTTTCTCCTTCCTTAGATCCATCATTTTTTGCTATACCATCAAACACAGGATGGACAGCACTTTTATTAGCCAGTACTAGATATGCTAAACCACAAAGCATCAGTAGCAGAAGAAATTTCCCAGTGCTACATTTTAAATAATCACGTTTCCCGTTACTGATTAATATAACCCGAGAAATTACCTGAAAAGATGAGCAAAACTATAAAATTTCAGCATACAAGAGAAAATACATAATTCTGCATCAGAAATGACTTTTTCAAGGAATGAAAAACGATCTTGGGAACTATCTCAAATTCAAAGCAATAGCTTATATGTGCATCACCCGTACTAAGGAAGATAGTCATAGATAAAGCACACTTCTAATACGCAAGCAAGAGGCAAAGGTGATAGCAAATGGAATGAGAGTTTCAAAAGGGGGATTCATACTAATCAAAGTTTCAGTCGCAAAATGTAACTTTAGTGTAGAATTGCATGTGTGATCGTAAATTTAAAAAAGCAAAAAGAACAATGACGGCGAAAGCAAGTAGATATGGCCATTTAGGAACTACAATATATCAAATTAAAGTAAAGATAAAATTATAAATTCACCTAATATGGTTCCTAAAATCATTAATGTCACAATTTAGGCTCATTATGTTGTGGAGAAAGTGTGGTGCTTCAAGTCTCCGCCCCATTTTCCTCAATCAGGTCTTGGCTCCATCTTAATCGCCCTAATGTAAGTTATGGATATGCTTCTAGCCTCCAAACATCTCCCAAGGATCCCCTCCTAAGGACTTTGTTATAAGATTTTTCTAGGTCAATGAACACCATATGTAAGTCCCTTTTCGACTCCCTACACTGCTCCATCAATCTCCTTACAAAGATGTATGACTTTTGTATATGGGCCCCCTGGCAAGATGCAAAAAAAGTACACATACAAATGTTGCCGCTCATACCAAGAAGAAAAGAGAAATTTTGTAAGGCACCGCAAATATTATTCAGACTCCATTAAAACACTCCCTCTTGCGTATATTTGTTTTTTTTCCTATTTATGAAAAAGGTAAAACCTCTCCTGGACAATGATTTTCCCGTCTCCTTTACCTAGAGTCAAGCAAAAGTATACTTCTTGATGTAATTGTTTTTTTTTTTTTTTGGTCTTTTAGAATTTTTAATTTTAATATTTTGCATATATGTTCCTTTTCTATTTATGACCATGGTGTCCAAACTAACTTTAGCACACCCTGACTAATTCCGCACAATATCTGCCATCTTTCACCCGCAATAGGTACCAGGCAACTCTGTCCACCAAGGCCAGGACAGATGGAAAGAATCACAAAGTATTTTTGTCTCCGCTACGATTTGAACCTGAGACCTCATGACTCTCAAACATTTCATTGACCATTAGGTGACACCCTTGAATGCTTTTGCATATATGTTCTATATAACAAAGTTTTACAATCAAATCACGAATTCATCCATGTCTGGTCAAGGTCTGGAAATTGATCGCTTCACCATGAATAAGCACAATAAGTAAATGACACACCAATCATTAGCTGCACTCTAGCTTTCAACCAGTAACCAAAAGGAAATATGTCTCCTTAGGGTAGAGATTTACTGATAAACCTTTGGAGTTGAGAAGAAAGGAATGCTAGTAAAGGACGAAGATGGTCTTATCAATAGCTACTCTAATTGCTTTTTTTAATTTAGTCTAAAATATGAAGGTGATAACATTGTATATTTATCCCATGGAAATGAAGTCCAAATCATAGGAGTATTGAAATGGAAACTAAAATATAGCTATCACCAGCCTTCAACCAAAGTTAGCTATCTCTTTTTCCTATGATCTGAGATGATCAAGTTGGTATTTGGAGTGCGAGGACTTGGAAAGAGCCACCTAGCGTCTGGGTACTAAGATTTAAAACATAAAACTTGTTAGTAATGTAGCAAATAGGTGGTTTTGCGCAAGTACAACTCCGTTGCAGCACCCTTTCATGTAATGAACAGCATAGCAAGTCCAAATACTAAATCCTTCCATCAACCTCCACCACCAAAACCACAAAAAGAGGGACAGAAAAAAAACTTTTGGAATGACTTTTACGATGATTAAAAGGCCTTAAACGCAACTCGGCTCAAAAAGGAAAGTGGCACATTAACACAAACAAAGAGTACTTACCTCAATGTTGAACAGCTTATTTGAGACTTGTTCATAAATTAGACAATTTAAATATTTTAATCAAGATCTTTTTATGCTAATTATATATCAAAACCAAGTTTAAGAACAACTATGTTTGACTAGCATATATTTTATCTTTATTTCCCGAATTCCCAAACTGACAGTTACTTTCTGAAACTGAGTGGCTCATGAGCATTACTTCCCATTTAACCTAATATATATATATATGGCCGCATCAATTCCACCAGAGCATACCTCCAACTGATTTAGTTATGGATCATATCTTCAGTTAGCAAAACAATACTACATAGCCAAAAAATCCCATTTCCTCACCTCAAACTATGCAAACAGAGAAATCAGGTCATTGATGTTGTATGAAGAAACTACTCAGGGCACTTTCAAACTAATGTATATGCTAATCAACGATCGAACCTTTAATCCATTTCACTGAAAAAAAGATAATAGATTTGAAGTTACAGAGTTTGATTCAACTGGCTGACCTGAGATATGGATCGTTGTCGGAACTTTGCGTTATCATAGTGCACATCTTTCATTGAGTAGGGCAATGATTTCGACATCCTTTGATTCTCGATAGAAATAAAAGTTCAGATTCTCAATTTTGCTCCGCCTTAAAGCAACCTCAAACGCGTGTACAGCGGCGCGTGCGCGCATATAGGAGAATATTAATATACAAACCCAGATGGAAATCAAGCTGGCTCTCGCCGGAATCCAGAGGTGGGGAAAGATAGAAGACTTCTGATGAGCTATGGTACTTCAAGGAAGGGTCAAACTAGTAATATCAAAATTTTGGCCGACCGAACATAATTTTTTTTTTGGAGAAAATGTTTTTGCAATGCCCATTTATTACTTTTAATCAATCATAATCAATTAATTAATATAAATTATTTAGTACAAAGTTACCACCTCATTAAATCATTTATGATTTACCCCATGATAACTTGATGTGATTGGTTCATGAATTAGTTATGTGGCTATGAATATTGAAAAGATTATTACATTATTATGATGATTAACAAAATATTTATTACATGGTAATTAAATGAACAATGAAGAGATTATTTTTTGATATAGCCTTATCCTTGTATCGCTAATATAGATAATCTTTTGGCACAATTTATCTTGTAAAAATTATAAATCATAATTCAAGTATGATGTAAGAGGTGTTTGGAGGTTAAAAGTAACGCAATATCCTAAAGATTTAAGTTAAGATCGAACTATCCTTCATATTCTATAAGATTGTACTGGATGATTCTTAATGAAGTATAAGTGTTAAAGTCAATTTTTTCGCGTGAAAATAGATTTGAAGATGAATTAAGGTCACAAGAACCCTCTAACGCAAAGTTAAAAACTTCCTTATCGATTAAGTTTTGATATAATTTTTATAAAAATTAGGTGGTCCAATAACTTTAAATTGTATATATAGCTTAGAATTAATTCTTAAGTATTTAAAGTGTATTATATGTGGTTTAGAGTCATAAAGGATCTCTTACATCAAAGACTAGTTTAAAGAATTTCTATCAACTAAGTTTTTGCATGAGTCCATATAACGAATAACTTCAAAATGATCATATATCCTAAGATATTTAAAAGTTTGATGACCCATAACCTATTAAATTAAAGGTCTTTGGATCTTCTTTCCAATGCCACCAAGTTTGTCTTATTTTGAGTTTGGAATAAAAAGTTATGACCATTTTATTATAGACGACGCGCAAACCTAATCGAAGTCCATAATGGCTCCACAACGTGAAGTGAATACGAATTTCACTGAGATAAATAATGTCCCTTTATTACTTTTTGAGATTATCTTTATCCTATAACCATCTGAGAGTTATTTTAATGTTCCAAAACATATAGAAGAACAATTTTTTATAATTAAAATCATTTCCTTTACTCCTAAACTTGATTGCTCAAGAATTTTTAAGAAACACATCTAGTTAGGGTTTCTTTCAAGATTTTTCATCAAGGTAAGTTCTTCTCCATAGATTTCAAATTTTCAGACCCAAATTTCTTCATCTATTCATGAATTTCTAAGGAAAATCTTAAATCGCAACTTTAGGATTTTCAAAAAAACAAATCCAAGAACTTCAAGAAATGATTTTGTAATTGTTCTTCTTCAAGTTTGAGTTCTACATCAAGATTTAAGGAGTGTTATAAGTATATATGTAAGGCTAATATAGTGAGGAATTAAGTTCTTCCTTACGCCGTATTTACAATTTAAATTAGTAAGATTAAAGATAAAAATTTTACCCCAAAATTCATGAATTTAATTCAAATTTTTTTAATTCCTATTGTGGATTCGTGATTTCGTTATCAAAATATGATAGTCACATCATTATTGATCTTTGATTTATGATAGTGTTTGTTATATCACATGGTCTCTTTCTAATCAAAGTTATTCGAGATCTTTTTATAAAACTCCATATGTATTATTTTTATCACTGAAGTTATAAGTTCAAGAATTTCAAAAAAGTATGTATATGAATCATTATGTATGAATTTCAGAGATTCAGTAAAGTTAATGTTGACACCCAATTTTACCCTTCACGGTGTCAAATTATTCACGGGTGGCTTTATTTTTATTTTAAACAATTTTAAACCAATATTTTCAACCAAAAAAAAAAAAAATTAATTAAAACCGGGCGCATGTGGTACACGCGCCCGCTATATCCCTTTCAACTCTCTTCTTCTCCTTCATTTTCACACCTTCCCTTAACCCTAAAAACCTTCACCCGCCGCCCCAACCCTAAATCCCTTCACCCGCCGCCCAACCCTCACCCATCCCCAACCCCAAAACCCTAAAGCGCCGCCGCCCCGTCCTTAATGC
>JAABOM020000049.1:14323632-14334228 GCA_011800125.2 Solanum clarkiae | reverse complement strand
TATTGAAAAAAGAATGACAAAAGACTACGTAGTGAAGGAGAAAGAACTGAATGTATATGCTTGTAGAACAATTAAGAGAAAAGATAGTTAGATTGTCATGGAAGAAGTCAATTTTTTAAAAAAAACTAAATTATTTGCCAAAGAGGAAGAGAGAAGTAGAAAAGAAAGAGAAAAAAATAATTGTGTTTATTTTTTAAAAATATAAGTAAATAAATAAATAAATATTACAAAGAAATACTTCTTGGTAACCTGCAATAGCAGGTCAATATAACCTGATGGTGTAAAAATTAGGTACACTGACAATGCACCAAAATAAATCTCATCATACTAACTCAATAACTTGAAAATTAAAAATTAAAAATCGAAATGGAACGTGCATGTATATGACCTTGTACAGAAAGAAACCAAGACCAAAATACTGTTAAATTCTTAAGCATACAGAAAACACTTGTCTGAATCAATTCCCAGCCCTGGAAGAAGGGGAAATACAATCCAATAAAGTCCAGGGCTGCAAACAAGCATTTGTCATAAAAGAAAAATATCATTAACGAGCGGGATCATAGGCGGCTGATAACCTCTTCCACCTCCAATGGTGAGTATAGATGGTAAGTTGGAGAAACCCTTGCAATATCAACATTATTGGGAGTCACCTGAGTCAAACAGTCGGAGCTCTTTCAGAAACAAACAAGGAAAATCATGAAAATAAAAGTGTCATGAAGCTTACCTTCTCTTCCATCACTTGCTTAAGAATGGTAAGTGCTATGGTTTCAGCCTCTTTAAGGGTAAGGTCCTGCATAAAAAGTAGATATCGACTTTTAGATCAGTTTTAACAACTATATGAAAGCTAAACTCCAGCAACCAGCATTGCTATTCCAGAAATAGCCACGTGCCACCTACAATATTAAATTTATGATTGTGATTTACTCTCCTCTACTGGAGGAAGAGAAGAGGGGAGGGGTGTTGGGGGTTGAAGGCGGCTGATAGCATCAAACCACCGCAAGCTGCTGCAGACTGGACAATAGTTATAGGACACGAGATTTCTTGAATACTCAATTCCACACACATTTATTTTTGGAGGTCCGAAAGATAATGTGCTTGTGTGGAAGCATACAAGTGGGTGAGCACATCACCAACCGAACTAGCTACTCGAACTAATAAGGTCGGACATAATGTTTGAACCTGAGCTATTTAGGGAGAAAATAGAAGGGTGGAAACCCTCCTCTACTTCTCGGGCTTCCCCAGAAGATACTTTATATATGAGGACCTCATGAATTCTCTGGCATTCAAACATCCAATCAATTGAAATGATATCCAACAAAGAAGAACGGGACCTATTATTTATTACATCTTCCACTAGCAACATCATTCCCTACAGCCTGCTGCAGACTGGACCGAAATAATGACAATAAGTATTGGACATGATTTCACTAGAAAAATAAGAAAACTTAGATACCTTGTTATATTGCTCCTGCAAAGAGCTATCAGCACCTTCAGAACCTGACCCAATAGCTTTAGCATTGCATTGCCAGAATGTACCAGAAGGATCAGTATAGTACCTGTGCATCAAAATTGACCAATATTTAGTATCTAGAAATTATGTCCCTTGATACCCACAATCAGGGTAGGAAGTAATAAGGACGAGTACTTGAATAAAATGTGTAGTGTTGAAAGTATGTTCATGAAATTCTGAATCCAGTTCTACTCTTAGGAAAAAACAAATACAATCAGAAGTCTGATTTTGGCAGTTCATACCACGAAAATCCCAATTTAACATGGCCAGCTGGTAGAATCATTTCCAGGAATGTGATCATTTGACTTCTTCAGTATTTAATATTCAATTAACAGCAACATACACAGTGTAATCCCACAGGTCAGGTCTAGGAGGATAGGATGCATGCAGGCCTTACCCCCACCTTTGTTGGAGGGAGGGGGGGGGGTATTGAGGTCTAGGAGGATAACTAGTGCTGACTGAAGGGCTGTTCTACATGGAGGGGAAGGGACCCCAGAAGCAAGGAAAAACTAGTACTCCCTCTGGACCATATTTAAGTAAATTGTGTAGGGATTTTTTCATAGTTCAAACAAGTGAATTGTTCAAGGTTCAAGAGAATTCTTGGGACTTTTTTCCATATTTACCCTTCATTTAATGAGGTTCTTAACTAATTTACATTTTCTAGGAGAATTGTTTGGGAATAATTAAAAGGGTAATAATGGAAAGTAGCATTTGATTTATGTCTTTATATATTTTTGTTAAGGTGCATGCCATACCCCGACAATTCACTTAGTATGGACTAGAGGGAATAATATATTAAGTGCTTAACATTCAATTAACATGAAAGAATTTTTCAACTAATTGAGACAGAATTCATTTTACATTAAAAAAAGCGTATCCATCAGAAATATAACATTAACGTTAAATACTATATTAAGATGATTCGTTTATATTAGAGTGCCTTGATGAGATTTATAGAAAACAACAGAAAATAAGTGAAAAAGAGTTTTGTCAAAGAAAGTGTAATGGCGTTTTTTCCATGAGATTTAGCATTTATACATCTGAGATGCAATATAATTTCTAGTTGAATATTTTAAATTGTTTTTTTGAGATCCAATATGCATAAGTCCAACTTAGACAAAGACAAAGTAGTATTCAAAGGCAATTTACGGAGAAGAAAGTTTCTGAAAGCTGATATTCTAGCAGCTCTATCAGATTTGATTCAATACCAAGAAAGAAAATATTGGAAACAAAATACCATAGTTTCAATTTCCAATACTATCATAGAAGAGCTTCAAGACTTACAAGCTAGGACCATTCTCATCATGACCAGCTATGAGAAGGGACACACCAAAAGGCCTGGACTGCATAAAACAAACGAGATAGACCATTAGTGCATCAAGGTAGAAGATCTGACTTTACTATACTCAAACATAACAATAAGGGAAACTCTATTCCTGCTGATGAGTAAGTTAACTATAACTATGGAAGAACGCCTATTTTGCTGACAAACTTCTTGAAGAACACTCTCCAGACATCATATTTTTAGAATAGTAATGAAATAAAAAAGGGAAATGAAGAAACTAGATAAATACAAGAAAATCCATTAGTGCAAAATCCACACCACAAAATATGATCATAATTAATCAGGTAATTTCAAACAGATTAATTCATACATGATAACATTATAACTTATCCATAAACAACTTAATTAACAAACTGATTATCATAAGTAACCCTTTGCCCTCTTCCCTTCTCCCCCTTCATTTTCTCCAAGATAACCAAACAGGCTAAAATAACTTTGTCCAGCTTACACTATATAGAATCACCACTTTAACTTTATGATTTCTTTACAAGCAAAGTTTAATCATGCATCATTTTTCCTTAGAATGTAGAATGTAAAGAGAAGAGCACATGCACTAATGCAGCTGATGAATTATGATCCTAAGCCTTAGCACCTAAGAAGGTCTCAGACTCGACAGCCAGCCTCTAGATCTATCACTACCCAGCTGGCATATATAAGTGCATTTGAAATACAACTACAAACTGAGAAATAGACAAATATAAAGATGACCACTGCCTAACTATCTTCACATTGATCATTATAGTGATCAGTAACCTTTTCATTCTAAAGTCAGCACAGGCAATATTGGAAAGCACTTGAGATACATGCACAGGTCCTTTAGCCTGACACAGAGGGAAGAGAACAAGAACAATGACTAATTATATTTATTTTCACCTTATCTCACATGAAGAAGTTGTTGGTTTATATTTATTTTACTTATTCACTCGATGAAATAACCATAACTAGCTTAGAACCTAAATTTCACATCATCTAAAGTCGTCTGTTTTTTTCTAAACAAATTTTAATTAAAACAAACATGGAACTGCAAAAGATAATATTAGAAAATGAAAATGATCCTTCCTACACAATTAGACATCAGTAATTTTTAACTGAATGATAGTTGTTCAGAGAGAAACAAAAAGTACTAAATAAAATAAAAAGGATCTCAATTCTCACCATAGATTCTTCATCACCCTCACCAAATCGCAGGGCCAAATCACAGAGAGCTTGTGTAGTGGACTCAACAGTCATGGGCTCACCATAAGAGAATCTATGGTTCTATAAAAGGGAAAGGGAGGACAAAACAACGACACTAAATCAGCAATGTACCACTATTACATAAATACTTGAAGGTAAAAAATATTGCCCTAAATACCTGAGTTTCAACTCGTGCATGTTCCACAAGAGTTCGTGCATCAGCTATCAATCCACTCATTGCACAACCAATATGCTCGTCAATTTCCATAATTTTCTCCACACTGCTTGGCTCCTATAAGATTATCAAACTCTGTCACGAATGAACAATACACAAAATAAACTGAAGTTTCAGGAGAATAGCATGTTCTCTATTTTCTGAATGAACCAACCAAGTGCATAAATTGAATCATAGCCAAGCGGACAATCAACAAGAGATAAGAATGAACAAACAGGAAATTGGTCTGTAGCTTTCCTAATTCTTGATCTAGACGTCGTGTAGATTCTGCCACCAACTTTAACTGTATTTTTCCAATTTTATCGGATGTGCCTGAAGAGAGCCCCAAGTTTAACTGTAAAAATCCACTAGGTAAGTAGATATTACCAATGATATACTAATCACTAGACCGGGCTAATTAATAGTTAGCACAAACCAAGTATAGTTAGGCACCAGTGATATGGTCACACAAGGAAAGAGAGACTTCAGAATAGAGGCATATAGGGTTGGCGTTGCCTTTCTGACGGAAAGAAGGGTTTTACTTTTTCCCATAAATTAACTTACAACTTTCATCAATTAAGAAAATTTCAGATAAAATGAGCAGCCACAAAGTCACACAGAGAGATGTACGAATATAATTGTGTTGTGGAGAATTTATTTGGTGAAGTTCAACCACCATTCTATTTCTATAAAATGGAATTTCCCATCCAACTATAACCCATGAACGTAATCATTAACCATATAGAAGTGCAATAGAAAGTTAGAAACATCCCAAGGGAAAGGGAAACAAGTGTTACAAACCAGAAGTGGTGAAGTAATGCGTTTCTCCACAGCAAGAACGACTCCTTCCCTAGTTTTTAATCCAATCGCAGTTGAACCCAACTTCAAAAAAACGTAATTTCAAAATCACAAAACCAAAAAATATCTATCAGCTATTTTCACTTCAAAAAGAAAAAAAAAAGTGTTTAAATCAAAAATTTTACCTTGATAGCTTCAATAGCATATTCAACTTGAAACAATCGGCCTTCAGGAGAGAAAGTGTTAACACCTCTATCGTACTCAGTTCTTCACATCCGATTTCCAAAATTAAAAAGGAAAAAAAAAAACGAAATCATTCAATTTCTGAATTAATTGAAAAAAGCAAAACGTAGATTAAGCTCCAAACAAATGCAAATTTTACCTAGTAAGAAACATTTTTGTTGAGATTTGTTACAAATTCAGAAACTCTTGTTGAGATTTTGTTTGAACTGAAAATTATTTTCTTTTTCTTCTTCGGACTTTAAACTTGATTAGCAAGCCATTGTTCTTTACTTCCTTTTTATTGGGCTTTTTCACCCGTTGTGTTTGGGTTAGGTTTTGCCTCAGGTAAGAAATCTTTTACAAAATAGTCTCTCTTAAAATGAAAAAAATATTTTTGTAAGATTATTCTTATGAAGGGGCGAAATATCAAGACTATTATATTTGGTGAATATTCTATGTAATTATTTGGTTGTATTTGTTGGAATCGTTTGCATTAATGACCCTTTTGTGAGAGGACTATGTTTAAAAATTTCTTTCATAGAAGGTGATGTTGATATTTTGCCCCTCATAAGAAATATCTTACAAAAATACCTCACATAAAAGATATAGTTTGATTCAACTTAAATTGAAAAAAGGACACTTTTATAAGACTTTTTCTATGGACGACAAAAGATCAAGATCACTATATTTGATAAGCATTCTACGTAATTTTCTGTTTGCCGAGATGTTAAATCAGATATAATTTCTATTGTGTTCGAAAAAATGTATTATATATTTTTTTTATAGCAATTGTATTTGTAATATGCAATCGTCTTCCATGTCAAATGTATTTGGTATCCAATCAAAGAGAGGATGAATACAATTGTATTCATTATATTTCGAATACAATTGATACAAAATAAATAGATAATACAATGTAAAATAAATACAAAATATAATTTATTGTATTTCAAATACAACTGATATAAAATAAATGCATAATACAATGTAATATAAATACTAAATGCGTTTCGCTGCATTTTGAATACAATTGATACAAAAAAAAATGAAAAATACAATGCAAAATAAATATAAAATATAATACTCTATCCTTCCTCTCTCAATCTCACTCACCTCTCTCTTTGCTCTCGCAATCTCATTCGTCTCTCTCCTCTTAATATATATTCATTTTTTTTACAAATTGGATTTTTTAAAAGTTTTTTCCTCCCAAATCAATGAAAAAGTGCACTATCTCTTTCTCTCTCAGATGTCGCTTGCCTCTTTCTTTCATCCTCTCCTAACATTTTTTATTACTCACAATTAAGTAACTATAGCTAGAGTCCTACTAAATGCTAAAATGTTGTTGTTTTGATAAATTCATCAACATTAAATATCGATTCATTTGAAATTTAAAATGTTCAATTTTATACTAAATATATAAATATTGTACATATAATACATACTTATAGAAAAGTTGTACATTTAAAGTGTATAAGTAATCTATATTCTAACCATGTTAAACTGGTTGGCCGAAAGATATATTTATGTAAGTTTCCCACGAGAATTTCCTCCTTTTTTTAACTTTGGATACTTATTAATAGTTGGAGTTGAGCCTATTTACTTGGGAAGGAGAAGATAAAAGTTTGGATTTGGGCCCAAAGTGAGGACATATTTTTCAAGGTCTCCATATTCAAATTAATTAGAATCTTTAGGTTATTAATTATTCTTCCAGAAGTCAATATTTGTAGAAGGATTTGAAGCAAACATTGGACTTTACTTGGAAAGCTGAGTTTATTATTAGGATAGCTCTATTCTTTGCTATATGGTCCTTGTTACATCAATGTGTGGACCACCTTGTGAAATAGCTTCATGATGTAGTTAAATGAGATTTTAATTTGAACATCAGGTTGCAAAGGCTAAAAATTCAAAAATAAAACTGATTATACGCCTGAGAAATCCTTCACTATGTTATGTAGAGATATTATTTATTGTTGAGAAAAGAATCAAAAATATTTTTGAATTATACTAAATAAGTCAGAGTTGCCTCTCGCTACATGTTTGGGTCAAAAATGTTCTCATCTTTATATTTTGACTTAAAAATATCCTTCAATTAATCAAATGAACCAACAATACCCTTTCTTATAATAGTTGATCCAAAATAGGGAAGAATGAGCTAATTTTATCCTTGAACAGTATAAAATGAAAGATTTTTTCTTCTTTTTTGGTTTTGGTATGAAATGTAATCCCGCTTTATGAGAATTTGTCTAAAGTTAGTTAAATTCTGGCTCACATCGATAAGGTTGATATAGGAGTGGCTCTGATACTATTTGTAATGGCCTACTCCGCTAGTGATATTGTTTGCGTTGAGTTTACACCTGCACGACTTTAAAAATGCGTCACTAGTAGGTAAAGCCTACTTACTTAAAATATCCAGCGTCTCCTCTTAGGGGTGGAACTACCTACCATTTGGTTTGGGGGGTCACCGGAACTTCGTTCGGCGAAAAATAATACTATTTATATATAATTAAAATAATTTTTTATGTATATATAGTAAAAATCGAACCCCATTCAACTAGTTCGTGTGTCAACTTTTTAAAACTATGAACATTCTTAATAAAAATCTTTGATCCCATCACTATTTGTGTTTTGCCCATGTGAGAGTTTTTATCTTAAATTGAATTATTATATTATAATTAAGAATAAATAGAATATGTATCGCGGAATTACAATCTTGATGGTGATTTAAAATTTAAAATAGGACTAAATCCTTCTTTTCATGCCTTAAACACTGACACGTGATAGTTTAGGCAGCCATTTAGGCTTTAGCTGTTCCTATATACACACTCATATTATGAAAGGTACTTCTACTTGAATTTAAAATTTAGGTCACCAACCTACCCTTTCTCTTAATTGCTATCTGCCCTCATTTGATTTCAGAACTAAATTCCAGCTGTTTTAATTTTCAAAAACATGGGAGGCGATTATAAGGTGACGTTCAAATAATCAACCACCAAAGTTATTAAAGTACTTTAGTATAAAAATATTGTTTCTTAAAATATATAATTTTGATAAGATGCTGATGGATTGGGGTCGTCCAACGTTACTGGCCAAAAGTGAGCCTTTAATGTGATTCCCAAGTATTGGAGGAGCATAACTAGCTTCAAAATGGGAATCTTGTGATTGAGTAGGCGGACAAATTCAGTGCAATAATGTGTTCGTTATACACAGGGTTTGGGGAATGATCCAATTATAAGTATATATTATATGTAGTCTAACTTTGCATTTTTGCCAGAGATATTTTTAAGTCTTGAATTCATGACCTCCTGATCACGTGACACCAACTTTATGGGATCTCCTAATTGCATAACACCAACTTTACAGGTTACTTGTGATTGAGTACGTGATAACCATATATGCTACCCAAATTTTATATTTTG
This sequence comes from Solanum clarkiae, assembly GCA_011800125.2. Classification (NCBI taxonomy): domain Eukaryota; kingdom Viridiplantae; phylum Streptophyta; class Magnoliopsida; order Solanales; family Solanaceae; genus Solanum; species Solanum clarkiae. Next base: position 14,325,547 of record JAABOM020000049.1, on the reverse strand, counting down.
TAAATTTCTTAATTATATGAAAATAAATCAAGATATATGCACCTCTAAAAAGGTCCAAAGAAAAATGTAGTCGAGTATAAAACTATAGTTCCACTTTTCACTTTTGGTTACATAGGATAGGATAAAATAGACGAAATACAGTAATTTAATTTATTTAAATAGTACTTAGTAAATGAAAAACACATAGTTAATTCCTTAAAATACCCTTGAAACCTTCAACTTCACTTCTTCTCCTCTTCCTCCTCCTCAAAAGCAGAGACCGGAAAAGTCCTAGAAAGTCCAGCAGGGGTACCAAAGTTAATCTTCTTACTCTCTGGATCTGAAATGGAAATATCAGAAATAGTAATCCAGATGAGGAGCTCCTTGCTCTTCACGCCGGTGAGCTTCTTCATCCGGCGATCCTCCACAAACGCCGTCACCACAGTGTCGTACCAGACGAGCCTCCCGATCTTCTTAAACTTGTGCTCTTTGGCCTTCTTCTGTTTCAGCCATACGAATCCGGTTTCGGCGTGGCGGCCCACTTCTAAGATGTCTTCGAGTGGGAGAAGACCATTGGGCATGTGGATTTCCTTGAGAAGTTCAAGCGATTTCTGCTTGCACAACACCGGATCTGTGTAAATTTCAGCATTTTCCCGGTGGCTTTCAATGAGTTGCTGAGACATGATTTACGTTTTCACAGAGAAATTGAATGCGAATAATTGGGGAGGAAATGTAATTTTGTATTTGTGTCTACTTTGATTGGGATTTGGGGGGTATATTTATACCACAAGGCTACGAAGTTAAGTTACCAAATTGGCCTTTGCACTATTTATTTGTTTATTTTGGAGTACTCGTGACGAGTTTTTACGTAATTGAGTAACGCTTTCAACTGCATACAAAAACTTTGGTTACCTACTTTATTTTCCCTCTATATTTTATATTATGTGAATTTAAAAAAAAAACTTAATTCAAAATAATTAAAATGAGAATTCTATATAAAAAGAATAAAAATATTATTTATTTATATTTTGGTCAAAAAATATTGTTGTCATTGATATTTTTTATCTAAAAATATCTTTATTATATTAAATAGGTCAAAAATGCCCTTATCATTTGAATTATGATTTGATGTGATTTTCGGTTCGATTTTGTTCACTTTATTAGAGATACTCTTAATAGTACTGAAATATTTAACCATCTTATGTTTTCACTTAAATATTTTTAAATATTATTTTATATATTTGATTCATTTAAGTTGTACGAATGAAGAATTGGATCAAATTTAGAGTGAATCGAGTCATAAAAAATTTAATTATTATTTTATTTTTTAAAAACATTTATAATTATCATGTTGTTAAATAGGTATCGAAAAGATATTCTCAATTCAAAATTGAAATAAAAGTTAACTAAATAAAGTTAAATGACCATGAAAAATAATCGAACAAACTAAAACTTTGATAATCAGTTATAAGAAGTTAATTAATTATTCATACATTATTCAATTATTCGAATCAAATATACCCTTAGTCAATAAGGATCTTTTATTCATGGAATAAAGTAAAATATTTCATGATTAAATTTGCGATTTAATTTATATTCTATTTAATTAAAGATAAAATTTTAATTCCAACATAATCCTAAATATTCTATCTTATCCCAAATAATAACAGAAGAAGAAGCTAATTTGTACCCTTAGCCAAAAAGACAAGCAAGCCGGTGGGTTTTTCTTTTGGGTTGTATTTGGTGGGACGAAAAATATTTTTCTATTCTTTTAAAAAATATTTTTTTAAAAATAAATTAATTTTTATCTTATTTTCTCATGTTTAGTTGATAAACAAAAAATATTTTTTTAAAATATCTTCTGTTATTTAGTTAGTTAATAAAAATATTTTTATTAAAATATCTTTTATTTTTTTACTAGAAAGCAAAAAATATT
>JAABOM020000049.1:14296787-14312847 GCA_011800125.2 Solanum clarkiae | reverse complement strand
TCATGTTCATTTTTCGTTGAATATTTCATCACTTCTTTCATGTTCTCATAAAAAAAATGTCTAGATATAAATTGGTGGGTTTTTTAAAATCAAATATAAACTTGTGAAGAAAAATGAAAAGTCGTGATGTAAATAAAATTCCCAAATCAAGCTTTTTGGAGTTTAAAATATTATATTTGAAATCACGAGCTGAATCGCGAGCTGAAATCGACGCCCAAACAGTAATGTCAAGTCATGATTTCAAATCACTTGATGAAATAGCATATTCAAAAGTCTACATAATATAATAAGCAAATAAAAATAAATTGAAGAAGTATATTATACTAGCATATTATTTTGATGAAATTATTCCATTGTTATCAAAAAAATTAATTAACAAGTACAATAGAATGCATAACACCGTTCGTGTCTTGAAGGGCTTGCTTTGGCCTTACAACGACAGCACAGGCGTTGGTGCACGACATCCAATGCCGGACGTCGGGCGTGCATCGACGAAATATTCAAACGCATGATGCATGACGTATGAGTGATGTTCGGTGTGGGGTTAGGTTGAATCGCTGCTCGAGCAGCGACGCCACGCCATTAAAAAGAAAATAAATAAACAAAAAGGGAAAAAAAAGAAAAGAAAAAAAAAAGAATGTATAACACCAATATCCAAACAAGTTGTAAGGGACTTGTCAATCTTTGTGTTGTAAGCTGTAATGCCCTATGATGAATATTTGGTATTTTGTAAAGGATGTGATTGTAGGATTCTTCCTCCCTTTTTAATTTCTAAAAGGTTTTGGGGTCGAGCTGTCGAGTCCTCATAGTCGGCAACTTCTTATTCATTTATTGGCCGTACTACCCAGCACGAATTTTGGTGATGTAGGCCATCCATTACAATTCGAAATTAAAAGGGTAACAAAAATTAATAAGTAATTTCAAAATGGGGCAAGTAAATTGAAGATGAAATCAAAATGATAAAAGTGTTGGAGCCAGCGTAGGTGGGCATGACCTTACAAGAAACTTTATCCTTTTCATGCCATTAACGGTGCAGGGATAAGGTGTATGAGTCATGTTTTTGCTGTTTTGATTTTAACTTTAGTTTATTTGCTATTTTGAATTTTTTTTTTAATTTTTTTTGACTCAGAACACTTGATTGAAATTTCTTTACTTTTTAAACAAAATTTTTTGACCTTTTGATTGCTAACTTCTGCAATTTACCATAAGAATAGAATATGATTTGTGATGGAATGATAAATATGTAATTTTTATGATTTGCCAAGGGAACAAAATATGATTGCAATTAATATGGATTCTGATGGAATAATGAATACTTTAGAATTGTTATTTGTTAAAAAGCGGTTTACATATAATATGAAATTTGCTCGCTCAAATCTGAATTGATGATACCTTTAATATGAATATAGAAGGAAGTTAAAAACATAATGTATAAAAAAAATTAAAGAGGATATCATTGCGTGGAAATCCCAACCTGATTTTTTCAAATGGATTATGGCCCTTTTGTAACATGAAATTCCAAATTCGTATTGAGGCCCAACAAGTGAATTGCAAGCCCAATATATACTTCCTAATATTATTTCACAATCTTATCCCTTTTTATTTTGTTGATTAAATCACTACAAATTATAATTGTGAAAATGAACTATCAATCCTCAATTAGTGATAAGAAGTTATACGTTTAATGCATGCATTACTTCTATAAATTGGCACAACTTTCTAGAATTAACATGCATTTATATCACAGCATCATAAATAATTGAAATAGCATTTCATATGCAACTTCCATTATAAAACTGGAGATGTTGAAAACATAAACTGTGCTGGCCCACTATACTTCTTCGTTGTTCAAATAATTATTGCTCCACATGATCTCTCCATTCCACGTCTCAGCAAAATATTAATTGCGCTTATTTCTTTTATGGCCACTTGGATCTCAACTATTTATAGTTTTTTCTATTGCCACGTTACATAAGTAACGCCACAAGCTAAGCTCCATCATTGTGTTGAAAGCACCTCTAAATTTAGCCTCACAGTCTTAAAAGTATTTTATTTTATTTAATTAATTAAATTAAAATATACTTTTTATTTATCACAAATATTAAAATATCTCTTAATTTGATAAAAATTTAAGAGTGTATTTCACTGATGTTGCAAGATCAAGAATTCACTTAAGTTCAATTAATTAAGTAGAAAATTTTTAACACTTTTAATAATTTAAATATAAAACTAATAATTAATTTTAAGTTCAAACATATTTTTTATACTTACCTCAATAAGAAAATAATAAACGTAAATCTGAATTGAAATTCCAGATTGCAGACAGTATACATATTATTTGTTGACCTCTTTTTTTCTAAAAAAATATAAATAAATTCAAAAATTTAAATTTAACAAGTTGAACACGGCCGCATGTGCCTTTGATTAGAGGCAAAACTTCCATGAATATGTCCAAAACCTTTTCGTACATTAGTACATGCAATACTCATCATCAAGTAAAACAAAATGGAACACACGACAACCAAAAAAAACAACATTTGTACTATATAGCTACTTTTACCTAGGGAATTGTATATATATAGATTTCAAAATCATAAGCTCGTATCAAATATTTAATAAACTTTGGTGAGAATAATCTACTTATATGTATTATCTGCTCCACATAGTAAATATTAGGATACGATGAATTTAGCAATTTAAGAACTAAACTTTTTACAAATATCTAAAAAACAAAACGAAATACAAGGCAACTACTTTAAAAATATATTACGCACTATATATTTATATATAGCTAGGGAGACAGCTCAAAAATTATTATATGTACACTCACTACTTATAGATTTATCGTAATTAATTAAGTTTGGAGGTAATTATTTCTTGCAGCAGCTTGAAGTCTAATTTGTCTATTAAATCTTTGAATAAAATCCTCCACTCTTCTGTTTAATTCCTCCACTGACATTTCTGAAAATTCATCAGTAATTTCTTCATGATCTCCACTTACTTGTAAATCATATCTCTCTGATTGTGACCTTTGAATCTTTTTCATATTTTTCTCCATAGGTATTATTGTCTTTAATTCTGAATTACTGAGATAGAATTTAGTTTCACCACTCTTCTTGTTCTTCATTTCATTTTTATGATCAATAATGTTGATTATTTCTTCTTCGTCTTCATCTTCATCAACAAGAAGTATGTCTTTTATGCTTTCTTCTTCTTCATCTTCATCTTCGTCTTTGTCTTCTTGTTGTTTGTTGTTTTCAACAAGATGTACGTCTTTTATGCTTTCTTCTTCTTCATGAGGAATAATTATCTCCTTTGTCTCAATAGTGTACGGAGGATAATGAAATGATAAAGTAGTATTAATAGTACTTCTTTCTTGATATATTTTCATGTAATATTCTTGATCATTTGATGAAGAAGAGAAGCTAGAGCCAAAATTAAAATCAGCAGCAATGATGAGAATAAGGGTGTTGGAAATGAAGAACCAAAAGTTGGTTGTGCTAACAAGAGTATATGGGGAGAGATTAAACATATAAAAGATGGAAATATACATGATAAGTGAAAATACAAAGGCCCAAAAAGATACTAATTTATTTCTTTTTAGTTGAGTTGGCCTATTGTTATTCTTGAATTTGCTAAGTTTTATGGGGTTTTGTATTAAATTTGGTTGAGACATGGCCATATTTTGAGTTTGGGTGGAGTGAGTTAGTATTAGAGTTTGTTCAAGTGAAGAGGGAATTTATAGTGAAAAAAATATACACAAGATAGAAAGGGACTGGTAAGTCATGATTAATCTAGATACTACTATTTTTCTATTTGAAGGTTGATAATAATTGAGATACTATATATGGTTACATATAAACCCTTCGTAAATAAAAATTTTCCATTAAGATCCCGGTCTCAACTTTCTCAATATATACTGTATATATATATACCAATCAATACTTCCACAAGTCAATGAAGTTTCTTGTGAGATTGAATAGCTAGCTGGGTCGATAATTTAATTAATTGTATCGATAAGGATTGTGGTCCAGGGGTGAGACTGTTTCATTTATAGCTACAGGTTTCAAGTTTGAACCTTGAGTATGGATAAAATTCAACGCCTCTACTGAATAGGCTCTGCGTTGGGCGATACAGATTTAGTTAAGTTGCTCGGACTCAGGTGCAGATTTAGAAGTTGGCTCCTAATGATCTAATTTTTATGACTCAAGGATATGGATCCATGTATGAATATGAGTGCGGGGATCTGCCTAAAAATAATTAAAATATCTAAAAATAGAATGACAAAACCAAAATTATGAAGTATTATATGGAGAACTTGAGAAAAATCCTGGAAAGAGATTAACGAAAAAGGAGTGGCAAAAGAAATTTCTATATAAAAAGTATTTTATTTTCTTCAATTTCACCTTAGCTTTTGGATTAATTACAGAAATCATTAAAATTGTCCATTCTTTTCCTATCGATTTTGTCAAAGTACCTAAAACAAGTTGACCAAATTAGATATGAATTCCACATCCACACCTATATCGTGTCGAAATGGATACAACATCAAAAGTGAAAAGTCTCAACAACTTAAAATTTAGTTAAAGCTTTAATGCGGGCTCGGAATGCAGGATGAAAAACTAAAAATTTGATTCTTGTATGTAGGATGTGTTTCTTACGACAGCCGCCATGTATGGACAACAGTTTGGTTGTTAAACAATCTCAATAAGTTGGAGAGTCTTTTGATAAAAATTTTGAACAAAATCAAAGATATAATGATAATGTGTGAATGTGCTCGTCGAACCAGATAAGTATTATTTTCTCTGTCTCAAATTAATTGAATTTTTTAGGTTTTTTTTAATGTTTAAAATATTTAAATTGCTCAAAGTTCAAAGTGAATATTGAAACTTTTTCATACTTGTCCTTTTGTTTATTGAACTTTTATTTTTTTTAGGAGATGAGTTGCACTTCATATTTATAATTTTATAAAGGGCAATAGTGAAAAGTATGATGTAAATTTTGTTTTTGAATATTTTTCGTAATATATATGCATTACCTTATAAATTTAATTAAAATGAGACAGATGGAGTAATATCAAGTTAATTTTAAGATAATTGTAGAAAATGACTTAGCCTAGAAATGGGAGAAAGTCACTCTACTCCTTCTAATAAAAAATAACAATTATTCTTCAAATCAAACACCACAAGATGATTTATCATGAAAAATATGATTTTCGAACGTCACTGTTATATCATTTCTAACCCCCCCACCCCAAAAAAAAAAAAATAGAATTCCATGCAGGGCTAATATGTAAGAAGAAAAAGAATTCTTAGGTAAAATTTATTGAGTTAAAATCTAAAATTGTAATCTAAATATATAATAAGTGTGTGCATACGTAGTACTAAAACCTAAAAGCTGATGAAAGATTATCCCATCAAATTCATGACAACTGTCCATTAGGGGAATAAGTAATAATATAATTATTGAATAATGTTCTGCACGTAGCTCTATTAGTTCAAATGATTAGTCGAACAAGAATATTATATATTATAATTTGAGTTTAAACAATATTTTAAAAGAAAAAAAAGTTTTGATTTTTTTTCCTTTTGTTTTGTTCTTAGGAATGGGAGAGGTGAAGGGGCAAGCACAAGAGAATGTAAAACAAAGAAGAAGAATTCGGTTAAAAAAAAATTAGCATCAATTAGGAGTTATGGTAAAAAAAAAATTCAATAAACATGGTTAATTATTTCGATAGTTTTAATTGTTATAGTTAAATATTAGTGTGTGTAAAAGAAGGTATAACAAAATATTGTTACCAGCAAAGGATGTGATACAGAATGAGTCTACTCCATCCTTAATCAGAGGTCTCGCGTTTGAGCCCTGAAAATAAAAAAATATTTGATAGGGAGTGCTCCCCCCCTCCCTTTTCTTAAAAAAAGGGTCTACGCAGCCTAAATTCAAATATAATCGAGCTACAATGTAGACACCAAATACTGAGTGAGAAAAAAAAAACAAACGAAACAAAATATTGGTGTGTGTAAGCCATCTCATAAAAAACAAATGAATGGATGATCGACACCAAGTGTACGCTCTACATGGTGGTACTTCACATTGTATTTCTTGCTTTAAAAAGTAAAATACTTGTCATTTCGTGTCTTACTTTTCTTTTTAATTAGTTTTAAAAAGAATTTCTTTTTTAGCAATTCTTTATTATTAGCTATATTCACATGACATGTTAAAGATTATAAGATTAAAAAAAATATTTAAATACATTTGATCGATAATACAAATTAAAAAATTTCTTTAATTTTCTTAAATTCCATATCAAATTAAAAAAACAAACAAATGGTAACGAATAAAGTGTATATATAATGGTGTGCTTCTTTATAAACTTGTTTGATTAAATAATCACTAAAAAGTTGATCTAATATATGGATTTAGTTTTCACAACTGATATCATAAATCCAAAATACTTCTTTATATACTTTACATTGTATTGCTTGCTTTAAAAAGAAATATACTTATCGTCTCGTGTCTTACTTTCCTTTTTAGTTAATTTTAAAAAGAATATGTTTTCTTTTTCTAGCAATTCTTTATCTTTAACGATATTCACATGACATGTTAAAGATAACAAAATTAAAAAAATATTTAATCTCTTTAACTTTCTTAAACTCTGTATCAAATTAAAAGAAGATAAACAAATTGAAACAGACGAGGTATATATATATTTTGGTTGTGCTTCTTTATAAACTTGTTTGATTAAATAGTCATTAAAAAGTTGATCTAATATATGAATGTTGTTTTCACAAATGATATCATAAATCCAAAATAAACGTAAGTAATTCCCTTCTCTACCTAAAACAATCTTCAACTTATTCATATCATTGTGTTTGTGGACCCTTTTATTTTTTCTACCAAACATTGAATTAATATTTTTACTCCCTGCCTTACAAATGTACGCTTCTAACTCCTTTGATGGGCCCAATCAGCAGCAAATTTATCCTTACGTGGCAGCCAGCTCATGCCACGTCTTTACTTGTGGAAAACATGTCAATTTTTATACTGTGCAAAATTTCAGATTTTGATTAATTCTAGTGATGGTTAGGATAACGATACTCCACTCCATTCATATCATTTTATAGTAATCATATCATTTTAGCTTAAAATATATCTTGTATTTATTTATTTTTTAATAGATGGGCTAATGGGCAAACGACACCTATTTCAGATAAAGGTGTAGTTTTTGACGATTTGACAAATTATGATTTGGTATGGGATCTGAACCCATAATATAGGACATCGAGACAGATTGTGATCTAGTAAGAGACCTGGACCCATGGTATGAGACCTCAAAATGTATCGGTGTAACAGCCTAACAGGCCTCTTGGCCAATGGAGTTGTTCTAGCATACCGTGGTTATCCTATATTATGTCTCATTCACATTGACACAATTTAAGATTTTTACTGTTCATCATTTTCACAATCACATAATTTAGCAAAAATTCTCAAGAAATAGTGATGAAGAAACAACAACGGAGCTAAAGACTGTCATCACTATTTGGTGTTATTTTTTGTCGTATTTCTTTATTCCTATCTTGTAAATCTAGTTCTAATCTATAAAGGAACTAGATATTCTTCCCAATTATTTTGGTGTTCTCTTCGGTAGAGTTGCCTAGGAGTATCGACTAGAGTTTGTTGATATGTGGATGCAATAGAGCTGTGTCTATTTTTTTGAAGTCTAAACTAATTTAAGGAGATTAATTTATTGGGCAACATATCGTGATGCTTAGTGGTTGAAGATCTCAAGTATGGTTGTAAGGCGGAAGGGATTAAAAGGTTAATCTTTGAGATTTCAGGAGTTTGTAATCGTAATTACTCCTTGATATATATTAGTTGAATCTTACATCCCGTGAGACAAATCATGTTTTTTTCTCCCTTGAGCAAAAGGGGTTTTCACGCAAAATACTTATGTCCTTTACTTATTCTTTTGGTTTCTGTATTCTTACTAAGGGACTTGATATGTGACTGTAATGGATGCGTTCAGGCCACCAGGAGGGTCTTCATATTTTAAAGGGCTTCAAGCTTTTCTTGATTTTTGTTTGTATTTATTTTTTAAACTTGTAAGAAAAAAATTCTATTTTGAGAATAAAAGTACTTTCTATTAAAAATGACTTTACTTTCAAGACTCAAACTCGAAAGACCTAATTGAGCTAGCCTTGTGCAATCATGCATACTTCAATTAATTTATTGACCACAGGATAAAGATTACTTAGGACGTAAATATAATTATTTATATTACTTTTATGTTTGAAAGTTTATCAAAACTTCATCTGATTAAATAGTAGTCAACTGTGTTTTTGTATATTTAAAGGTTAAACATAAGGCACAGAAATTTTTATGACTTTAATAATTTACTTAGGGAGAGGACGAACAGATCGATGATGATGTGAAAATGAGAGGAGAAAATTGTGTTATTTGTCTACTTTTTATTTGCTCTTTAATTAATTTGATTTTTACGCTGTTGCGTGGTCAGATTAATCAGTAATTATTTAGTTCCTAGTCATGGTTCGAAAATATAAGTTAGTAAAATAATTGAATTGAATAATAATTCACAGGATAATCCATAGAAATAAAGACAAATACTTGGAGTTTAGTCAAAGATTACTAGTGCTTTGAAACTAATCAAAACAACATAGGCACGAATTATGGCGCACTCCAGTATCGTACATGTTTAAGCATAAAAATCTTTATTGATTTGCAAATGAGGTCTAAAAATCAATCTTATTTCTCGATTAAATTCATCGTATAAAATTTGTCTTATGTAATTTATTTTTAATTTTTATGTTATTTGCTCGTTGTTATTACCTCATATGCACATCCAAAGTGTTAAAGTTTCATTGTCATCGCCCCTAAAAAAATCTATGTCAATTATTGTCTTTTTGCATGGCCATTTACTACTACTTTTTTTTTAACAAAATAATATAAAATAAATTGTTTTTATTACTAATAATTCAGTAGTATAAGCTAAAAAGTGTCATGAGCCTAATTAGGAACGTCCAAATATTCAGAGGACCTTCCACCAGACAAATCGAAGCATTATCTCAATATTGAGTTAGATTGAAAATCGTCTTAATAATTAGTTAATTTTGTTTTTGTACAATCAGTCAAGCTGATAAAGAAGAAGAAAAAGATCAAAATGATTATTATGAATTTTCCTGCACACAAATAAGGTATTGGTACCACAAAAGGATGGTATTATTGGCCCATAATTTCATGTGTCAAACCTATGGCCCTAACCACTTTGTTGGATGGCCAATAGTATGGTATTATTTTAATAAATATAATATTTAAATAAATTAATATTATTCTTTTTCGTTGTTGTTAATGATGATTCAATACAATTGAAAGTCTAAAGCATAGGTCTAAAATTTAAACAAACTTCATATGTATTTGTTTAGTTTTTGACTATTTAGATGCATATTAATATTTACTTAATATCTTTTTTATCACTGATTTCTGCAAATATCTTTTTTTTTTTAAATAAAATCTCTTAATTACTTATAACTGATTTCTTCAAACACAATGCTAGGTTAAAAAATCTTAACATTATTGTTGTTAAGATTTCACTATGGTTTAGTTTAGTATTTAAAAATTTTGAATCAACTCGATCTATGTATATCATTAAAAGTTATTATAAATAGATATATTAAAAAATAAGATAATGTTACTAAATCAAAAATTAAAAACAAAATTAAAAAATACTAAGATAACACTACAATCATATCAAATCCATCTCCGTTTCAGTGAATGATATGATTTACATCATATTATTGTGTAGCATAACTTTTTTAACGTGTAATAATCTCATTATGCCATAGCATCGTCTATTATGATTTGAATAAAATAGGTAGGCGCTGAAGCGTTTACCAAGAATTTTTTAAATTTATTTCATTGACTAAATTTAATCAAGACTCCTTTTCAATTTTTAGCGCACATGTCTGGATGTGCAGGGGAAATATTTTCCTAGTAATCAAATGCATGCATTAATTATCTATTAAGTATGATTTTAGTAAACAATAATAGCATCTATATTGATACCAGTTATATGAATTCGTGCTAAATAGCATCTATATTGATACCAGTTATATGAGTCCGTGTTAGCACAAATTTAAATATATATTTTTCTTTGTTTGTCTTAATTTATGTAATACTAATAAAATTTTATATATTTTTAAAAATTTAAATTGTTAATTATTACAACATATAGTACTTTCTTCGGTCTCTTTTTATAGTCCTTCATATATGTCATTTCATAAAATTAATGCATAAATGACACTGTTCTTCCCATTTTACCTTTGATAGTTAATGAGCTTTAAAAATATATATTTGACCAACTAGAAGAATTAAAAAATAATTAATGTACATTATATAAGGGCAAAATAGTAGAATCATTTTTTTCTTATTGCAAGTACAATCACAAAAGGTGACATATAAAAGAGATAGTAATTTTAAGTAATAAATTACTTATTTTGTTCCAACTTATGTTGCACGGTAAAATTTTGAGATTCAACTAAAATTTTATTTTAATTTTTTATATTTTAAATTATGAATTATTATAATCTATAGTATGTTTTACATAAATTCAAAATAATGTATATTACTTTCTCTATTCCAATTTCTATGACACTGATAAAATTTCAAGAACTAAATTTCTAAAATTGATAATTATCTTAACCTATAGTACTTTTTACATCATTTCAAGTAATATATTTTTTTTAAAATTACTTCCTTTTTGACCAAAATAAATCATTAAAAAATACAAAAATAATTATTTAATTTTATTTTTTCAGTCTAAATAGAAAGCCTTATCTAAAATTTGCATGACTTAAGATAAACTAATCAGGGCGTTCATTGAGACAACTATAAAAAATGATTTATTAAGAGTATATTGTAAAATTAATATTAAAACAATAGAAGAAATATAATCAAGCGTCAAAATAGATACGTTAATAAACACTAAATAATTGTCTTAAAAAGATTAAATTTAGATAGTTTACAAAATATTGTTATTGATTTCATATATTTAGTGCTTATTAACGTATTAGGAGTATTATATAAATGTGAATAATTGACTGTCAATAATAATTTTGCACACAAAGTATTTTTCTAAATAAATTTCATTTCGAACCTTTTCAATATCTGTATATTTTCATACAATTTCAGTTTCAAATATCTATCTTTTAAAAATATTCAATTTACTATTATCAAATCGGTCTATAATTAATTTGAAGTACTATTTCTATTTTATTCCTTTTTATGTTTTTTGTCGGATTATTTACTAAGCAAAAGTGCATGAATTATCACACACTCCCTCTATTTTAATTTAGTTTTCATAATTTACATATTTTAATATTCAAAAAATATTTCTAATTCTACTTTTTGTTCAACCTTATTATATTCTTTTATAATAACATGACATGTTTAAGATTATAAAATTCAAATAATATTTTTTATATTTTATACATACTTTTTGGTTAAAGACAATTATAGTCTTTTATATAGAATATTTAAAATTTCATATCGAGTTAAATTAAAACATATAAAATGAAATGATCGTGTTCAATTGAAAATAAAATTTAAGAAATGAAAAAATTAAATCTCAGTACAAACAAATTATTTTCAAAGATGGAGATACATAATTATTTTTGGAAGGAAAGCCCCAAAAAAAGGGTTATTACATTAAAAAAAGGGCACATATACCCGGTCCAAAAAAAGACCAGTTTTGGATCTACTTTGCGTGAGTTGCAGTTCTTACTGGTCAACTCTTCGTCTTCATTTCTCAAAATCTCAGATATCAAAGAGAGAGAGAGAGAGAGGGTAAAAGGCAAATGGGGGCATTAACAACGGCACTGATAGCAATTGCAGGTGTAATTCTTGGTTGGATCACTATAGAGATTGCGTGTAAGCCTTGTCTTGAAAAGGGTCGAGAAGCCATTGATCAGAATCTCAATCCCGACTATGATCCAGATGAACAAAACGACATCCGGGCACCTTTAACTGCAAATCCACCTCAAGAATCCGATCCGGGTTCCGATTCTTCTACTGCCATCAAAATTGTTTAATCATTTCCTATTTAATTTTGCTTGATTGCCTGCCCCCTTTATGGAATTTCAGTTTTCCGCCTGATTTACTTTAATTGTTTTGAAGTCTAAGAAGGGAAATCGAAATATAGGTTTTTTTTTTTGTGTTTTTGGGAGTTAGCGTTTTCCCCTATTGTAATATCTTTTTGAGTAAAAACGAGTTGCTTCATCGGTGCTCCTTTTTTTTTCTTTTGGTATAATTATAAGAGGAAATGACATAGTCTGTTGAGAAATTCGGATATTGGCTTCGAAGTTGTTTGTTTCTTCAGATTGTTGACATTATAGCAAGTATAATGTTTTGGATGATATAGCTCTGTTTTAGATTTAGCAAGTATAATCCCTTTGCCCTCTCTCTCTCTCTCTCTCTCTCTGATATCTGATCCGGGTTCCGATTCTTCTACTGCAGTCAAAATTGTCTCATCATTTCCTATTTAATTTTGCTTGATTGCCTGAGAATTTCAGTTTTCCGCTTGATTTGAGGGGATGAAATGTAGGTGTTTTTGCGTTTTTGGGTGTTGCCTTTTCCCCCACCGTAATATCTTTTTGTCCAAAGAGGACTTTTTTTACGGATAAAAAGTTGGAAGTAGTTTGTTTCTTCAGATTATTGAAACTATAGCAAATGGAATGTTTTCGGGTGTTTAGCTCTCTCTTCGACATTCTTTTAGCAGTATAGCTCTGTTTTTTAAAAAAATTAATGTTGACATTATGAGACTTGACACTTTTTTTGCTCATCTTAAGTTGGAAGTGAGAGCTGCTTCTCTGCTTATTTTGCTATGAAAATAAGGGTGTAACAATAAACTCTGTAAAAACACAATAATGAAATATTAGATTTGGAGAGGAATGGTAACATCTCCAGTGAGATGCCTACATTCAAATTGGATCAATCAGAATTTCAAACAGGTTACCTTCTTCCATTTTGTTACATGGAGAACTGTCATTCCTTAACTACTCTACTAAACGCGTGGAAGATCCTATGACAAAGCCATGCTGAACTGCCCATTCTTTAAATTTCGTGGGGTATTCTGCCTATAAACTGCTGGTACAGACAAAGGCCAAATCAGTGAAACATGTCTCGCATTGAATAGACCTAATAACAATAATGGAGTCTATTTGGCACCTCCTAAATGGAGACCAAACCCTTTGTCAGGCAATGGTTCCCTTGAAGTTAGGGAGTAAGACATTTCGATCCATATCTAACAAAATCAATTTTTCTGATAGTACTCTCTAACAACTAAGTTATAGCCCTCTAATAGAACAGGAACCAATCGGTATCTTACCGACTTACCTGTTACCAACCACCTCTGGAATAAACTCATCAGGAAGCGCACCACAAGAATTCCCCTGGACCCAGGATTCTCTCACTCCTAGTAATTGAACCAAACAACAGGAACAAAATCAAGGAGTATGATAACACCATGGATTGGGACATCCTCCTCCCGTTTTTTCCACTAAAATATTTGGAAAAACAGGAACCATTACCTCTTCAATGATTAGCATGACCATCCTTTGGAAATGCTTACAGTGAGGCTGTTGAATTTATGGGGCTTGATTCTTGAGACAAGGGTTTCCCGGAAACAGCCTCTCTATCTTTATGAGGGGTGGTAAGGTCTGCGTACATTTCACCCTCCCTGGACCCCACTTGCGGGACCACACTGGGTATGTTGATGTTGAGGCTGTTGAATTTGCCCATCTAAGCTTCAATAGAACAACAATCCCAACTCCACTATAATCATTCATATAAAGTGGAACCCTCCAAAAAGAGGAAGCTACAACCTCAACTGATGGGTCGTGTCCGGGTAATCCAGGTACAGGTGGGATAGGAGGGATGAGCAGAAATAGTAGCAGGTACTGGAATCTGGATCCTAGGTTTTTCCAGAGGTATTTCGACACCCACTAACAATCAGACACAGCTTCAAGGCCTAAAGCTAGTGGAAGAGAACAACCTGATTCCCGTTAATATCAATGAATTGGAGTTCCTTCAGTCTATGCAGCAAACCTGGTTTGAGCAGACATTTCAGGAACTAGTTAGGAAAGAAAGATTAAGCAATGTAATATAGTTTTCAGATTGGGTGTATGACCAAGATCTCATATTTTCAAGCCTGGTTATATATAAAAAATCTTATTAACCAACAAATAAAAGAGGGTAGGATCGGAAAAGTTCAATTACTTGCTGCTAGGAACATGCAGACAGTGATTTCGTCAACAAGGCAAACACAAATGCACTTTCTTTTTGAACATTCTATTGGAAGATCATTTTCCCTCAAGGTGAAATTAGAACAAAGTAAAAAATGCACTCGTTCATCTGTTTCAAAGGACTAGATATATTTTATATGAGATAAACGTCAACTTTACAGTTGATCTGAGAATGGAAGTCCTCCCGAGTCATCTACAAGGAAAATTTTATGCCATGAGCATTCTAGGCAAGATAGTTGTAAAGCTGAGGATTGTTCTTGTCTCGTTCCAGATACTCCCTTTCTATGAGGCTTTCAATCCTTTTCTTCAAGTCAGCTGGTTTTACAGGGAATTTAAGCTGCATCACCAATATGTAACAGAGTCAGGAGGGCAACTATGGTACACCGAATTGCACCTTTTTCGGAGAAAAAGTATGTACATGGTACATCGGATTACACTTTGAATGTGAAAGCATTGTTACTAGAATTTCTGATTGATCAGAATTCTCATAACCAAACTGTATCTGTCATATTACATTAATTGCATCTGAGTAGCTTGTTTCTAAAGCACCGCTGAGGAGCCAAAATACAATTAAATCTCAAGTATGTAAAAATATATTTTCCATAGATACCAACATTTTGATAACAAAATGCGGCAAGGAATACAGTTTGTTCCACAAGATTTGCTCAGTCATAAGAGTCGCAAACTTGAAATATATCAGTTAGCAGAGCCTCAACCAGTGTGTTTGGCATTTATAGTTGTAGTATTGCTGTTTTAAGTGTAAGTGAATCGGAATTCCTATCTTAAACAAACGGTCTAAAATTTTACTATCATCAACCACTGAGGCCAATTGGCACAAGTCTATTATCTTCTCTCGGTCCAATCTTTAGCACTGTTATACAAAAGCCAGCTAAAATCAACTGGATCCAGAGTTTATGACTTCACCATTCATAACAAATGAAACAAATGGAGGGTTAAATAAGACATCCTGATAGAGAAAAGCGATCAGAACTCCATCAAGACAATCAACTGTTTTGGTCTCTTTGTTTCTCCTCTCATTATAAGCATTATACATTTTCAAGAACTGTAGTCTAATGAAACAATGGTATTACTATTATGTTTTCTTGATAAGTTATTTGCCTTCAAAAACCACAAGAAGCTTTTGAGAACATGATAAGAGTGTATCCTCAGTAACACTTTAATGATTGTAATTGTACTTAAATTCATTGAAAGCTTTATCGTTATGTATGTCAATGAAGAACTTGAGTTGTAATATTACTAAATGCAATCACCTGTCTGGGTTGAAGGCAAAACATCCATCTGAACAACTCATAGGTTTAATTAAAAGGATTCTTGTGAAGTTTGCACCAGAAACTATTTCCCCAAAACAAGATTCAAAAATTCTGTGTGATACATTAAGAAATGACTTTACCTGCTGAAAGAGTTCAGTTATCAAAAGGGTATGACTCAGCACTTTTCTGGTCTTCATTATCCTAACAATAGCAGCATCAACCTGCCGAAGTGGAGACCGAAGACAAGATTATGTCAATTGCAAGGAAGAACAATTAGTCTGAAATTTTCCCTTGATATCAAGAGCCTATATGTTCATAGAAATATATCATTTCCTTGAATAAGTGGAGGTCGCGAATTAGGGTAGCAGGCTAATCCTTTGCCTCTTTCTCTTGTCCTTTATTCTTCTTCTTAGTAGGAGTATTTGTAATATCTTATGGTTATTATTCCTTTTATTTTCATTGTCTGACCGATAT
>JAABOM020000049.1:14251640-14280530 GCA_011800125.2 Solanum clarkiae | reverse complement strand
GCACGTACTTCCAAAGAAATAGCCTGTTGGTGCCTTCGCCGGCGCCGTAGGTTCGCCGAGACACCTACGACAAGCACCGACAATGACGCCGAACAGCGGGAGAGCAAAGTCTCCGATCCGGCAAGGGTTCGCCGGCGCTCGAGTCAGTGACACACTTTTCGGCAAGAGCGTCGCGAACCCTTACCGGAAACGTTCACCAACAGTCGGAGAAAGAAGAGAGCGTATGAGAGAGAAGAAAGCGTTTGAGAGAGAAAAGTTTTAGCCGTAAAGTATGAAACCAGAAATTCAAATCTATACTTCAAACAGTAGAGAGTATAGAGGATTTTGAATTTTGATTTTTTTTTAATCAAGATAGGTCTACGTCTTAAGCTTGTACAATTCATATATATAAAAGTATAATTAGTTAAAATATATACCTTCGGTCAAGTAGTTTATCACCACCAACATGGGTTGTGATGCACTGGTGGGATGGTCTCGAGTTCGAACCCTGGAATGAAAAAAACCTTGTTGGGAGCGCTCCCCCAAATGGGCCCTGTAATGTGCGATCATGATTTAGTCGGGGCTTCACGGGCTCCGGTCACCGATTGGAAAACCAAAAAAAAATAGTTTCACATCACAATGGTTAAAGTATACACAACATATACATTATAAGTGTGCATATTACGTGTGTATACTTAATATAAAATATACTACTTATACACTTTGTACATTTTGTAAATTAGGTGGCCGAATAATTAGACTTGTAACTATCCCTAATCTTTTTATATTTTTTATTTTATAGATTTCACTTCTTCATGGAGTATAAGTTTTTGCTTGTTATGGATATCAGTGGATACAATAAATATTAGAGTAGTTTTGTTTAAGCTGTAGATAAATAAATGAATCTAATAAAGTGAAAATAAAGGTCCCTTGCAGTCAAATAACAAAATTTTTAACAAAAAGGGAAATTTTGGAATTAGTAAAACCAACATAGTATATGATAGCATTATTCCGGTTTCCAGTCTCTATTCCAATTGGACTCGTCCCCTTACGATTAAGACCAGTTGGCCCAGTCGTAACATTTGGGCCAAGGCCCATGGCCTACATTACTGAATTTGGGTTTCAATTACTTCTCGTTTCTTTTTAGTTGTCATATTGCGAAATCAACTTGACTTATTTTAAAATTAAATTAGATTATATTAATTTAATATTTTAAAATAAAAATTAAAATATTAAAAAATCATATGAAAAGTACTATAAATTGGATATTCCTTAAGAGATCAAAATCTTAGATATTTCATAAACTCTTGCAATATGAGATCAAAATATACTAGACTCTTTTTTATTATAGTCAAATATTTCTAAAAGATCCATATAAATCTTTTCGTGGAGATCAAGTTCAAATCATCATACGTTCGAGAAATACGCCACTAATGACTCTCGAATCACGGAGAAATCTCACGAGAGAAGATTTGCAGTCATTCTGTTTATAAATAAAATTGTGTTTCTTCATATTTTATTTGTGATCGTAATTTATCTTTTCATCATATTAAACTTTGTCATAAACATTAACGTGATATATAAAGTTAGAACTAAATATATATATATATATATATATATATTGAACTGATTCCAAAATTAAGATAAATAAATAAAAATGGAAGGACGAATAATAGTGCCAAGTGCCATGTACTATGTGTGTTTACATGTGGCTTAACCCCCATAACACACAGTACCCTACAAAACATGCCAAGCCTTAGGATTTTGGTGCATGCCGACACTTTCAATAGATTCACTGAACATAATTATAAATTGAAAAAGTATACTTTAGTGATTCGTCTAATTAGAATCCACCTTCCTTTAATTTTTCATGCGAAGAATAAAATCTAAATTCGAAATCTTTAATTAAAAATATTAACGTCAAAGATAGATATATGTAGATATTTGAATGTGAGAGTACTTATCATATATGGAGCGCTGTTTGTAGGAAAGCAACTAAAGATGGAATTGTGACACATTGAACAAGGTAATGGTTTTCCAGCATAACGCAATCTTTGCATGGGGTCCTTGCAACATTGATTTCAAAGCTAAGATTCCATGGGAAAAAAGAAACATGTCTTTCAGGAAACAGACAATAGTGATATACCTCATCGCAAAGATGGCTCGACACTGTTAAAAAAAAAATAAGCGTCTTAGATTTTTTAATTTTAGGGGCTTTCATTTTTGTTTAGTAATAATAAGTTATAGATGACTTTAGAAAAAAATACTAAGTTCTATTTACAGTAAAAAAGAACTATTAGAATAAGTTTGACAGATCTGAAATATGGTTAATTATATGATCGATTAATTATTATTTTTAAATCAAGATATCCATTTGATTTTCGCCTTAGGTCACTAATATGCTTGAGCCGCTCCTGTCTCCTCAACATACTTAATTCTATCAAATCTGACTTTTGAAATTTGTTATCTAAAACATGTAAAATAGATGTTTATGTGATCATAATCATCTATTTAAATAAAAATAAAATGAACATTTTAAAATGAAATTATAATATAGAAATATTAATGTGTTATTCTTTTAGGAATTAATTAAAAAAAATGTGTCACATAAATTAGGACACAAGAATTATTAGAGTTACTAGTTCTTAATTAAACAACACACACACACAAAAAAAAAATCAACATACTCACAAGCACCGAGGTCTAGTAGAATATTGCATACACAGACCTTATCTGTAGAGGCAGAGTCACCCTCAGCCGAGGATTCAAGCGACATCCCTTCGTCGAAAAATTAAATTAAAAATTTAGGTCAAAATTTGATTGAACAAATATTTATACAAGTATTAACACTTTTTGACACAAGTTAAATGTTTAACATAGTAATTATAAGGAGTTGCAAATATTGCTTAAAGTTATGTGTTCTATACTTAGCAACAATATATATATTTTTATTTGACACTCCCTATTAAAAATCAACAACAAATAAAATAACAATAAGACACCTAACTTAACCAAGAATTTACCTCTACATATCTTGAAAAAGGTTCGTCAAGCAACGAAATACTAAGTTAACCAAGAATAGAAATGTGAGAATAAGATAATACTAATTCTCGATAAGTCATGTCAATTTGGTTTTCTTTTATTTTGTAAGACACACCAAATGATTTTATTGGAGAGTCAAATTAGTAGCAATACTTACATGACGAGAAACTTCGGATTACTAAAAATTAAAGTTCCAACAGAGCTAGCTAACTTGCATGCATGCACCCACTGTGTTTATATATATAGTACAGCCATTTTTCCAACACTCTTTTCCCTTTATCAACAAAAGCAGACATTCATACATGTTTATCCAAACACAAAATCTTTTTTTCTTTTTCTTTCTATGTAAAAGAGATCTAGGGGAAATGAAAAAAGAAAGACATGTATTGACCAACTAACATGGTATTGTAGTACGTTGTTTTTCATTATTGTCAAAAAATATAAAAACTTTCTCAATTTTGCTTTCAATCTTTTCACTTTGTCTCACAAGGTAAGCTAATTGGATAGGAAAGCTTGCTCATGAGCCTGAGGGTTTGGCTAGCTATTGATGACCAATAAGTATTTTTCAATATTACGAGGGAATGTACGCTTCTTCTTAATAAAAGAGTTATTAACTTTTTTGAATAAGTGCAAACAAACTGCTTATGTTCTATAAGTAGAGATGTGTCACTTTTAATTCAATTGTTATAGCCCAAACAAACATAATATGCAGTGACGTATTCGAAAATTTTATTAAGAGATGTTAAAATATAAATAATTGAACACACATAAAATTAAAAAAAATAAATTTTACTAATCAGAGAAGAAGATCGTTACATTATAATTAATGTGACTAGATACATAATAAATAAATAAATAAATAAAGTGTCTATCGTTTTATTGGTTGTTCAAAAAAGAAAAAGAAAACTGTTGCAATTAAAATGTACAATTATGGTGCTAGCATAGGGTGGAACACATGACCTCACAAAATTTTTCAACCCTTAATTATTGTGCTAATTCTTTAACTTATGTTAAAAGATATCAATATTGTATATATATTTATTAAATTAAAATTTGATTCATATATACAATATAATTTATTTAATTTTTCAGCAAAGCAGTGTCGCAAGGGTAACTCCGCCTCCCAAACGTTTCCTTTCTACTATCTAAACATTAACAACAAGAAGCACATTCTTAATTAAGAACTTGATTGATATATTTTTAGAATCAATAACAAACATTAATGCTGCAATTAGAACAATTATCATCATGACTTCTAATTTGATCTCTGAAAAGTGTATATAAGGTTCACCCTTT
The DNA here is from genome assembly GCA_011800125.2 of Solanum clarkiae. Classification (NCBI taxonomy): domain Eukaryota; kingdom Viridiplantae; phylum Streptophyta; class Magnoliopsida; order Solanales; family Solanaceae; genus Solanum; species Solanum clarkiae. Next base: position 14,276,213 of record JAABOM020000049.1, on the reverse strand, counting down.
TTCTCCAACTTGTGTATATGTTACCTTAAAGGCTTCCAATCTTTCTACTGAATTTTCAGCTCATGTCTATATCACCGAACTTCAACCAACATCCATAATGGCTACTTTACACAACACCAACTATAGATTTCTCATGAACTTTCAATTAGCTTTATTTTGGCTACTTTAATTAATCCAGCAACTAATTCTCACATAAATCTTTAATTATCTTTGACATATTACAAAGGAGTAGATTTCATTCTTGAAAAGTAATAATTAAGAAAAGAAAAACAACTACAAGTAATTATGTTTGATTTCAATAATTTATGCGAGGGTTAACAATTTTTATAATATCTCATAAAAAAAAAGATATAATTCTTTGATTCTTCTCCTCATGCCCGTTAACTCAAGAGTTTTGCTTTGTTCTCGAGTTGATGAAATACTTGAAGAACTTTCACCATAAACACAGAACCAAGCTTTAATCAAAATCGTAGAGGTAAAGAAACTTGAGGCTCACCACTTCTCTATATTCATTTTTTCCCTCTCTTTAGTCTTACGAAGACATTTTATGTAGTCACGAGCAGGGACTTGGGGTATTTTGGTCTCCAAGTAATTCTAGCAGACCTTTGGCTTGAAGAGCATGGGTTGAGCTCGTCTTATCAACATAGCAGATTGTGTCAAACATAATTGAATTTAATTTAAATCATGCTTAATTATAATCCAACTTTATTAATCAATAATTTGACTTGATCAACATATATCATGAATTAAGATTTTATCCAAACTTTAATATGAAATTTATCCAATAAAATTTCAATCTCTACAAATATTGTGGAATCTCTTTAAACCAAAGATTTTGTGGTTTAATTCCTTAAGAATATTGAATAATTAATTACACTACCAAAGCATGTGTCGTACGTGTTAATTGATGCAAAAATTTTCACCAAATTAAAGTTTATACGATTAAATTTTTCAACAAAAATATGCATTCCAACAAAACATCTACTCATAATAGGAGTATTAAAGTTAACAACATTTACTTTTATTGATGTACTCATTTTTTGACAAAAACCGGGTGGCTAAGGAAAAAGTAACTGTGTACATGTAACACCAATGTTGTCCTATTTATACTATTCATAATTAGATAATTAGCCCACAATATAAAAAGTTTCTCTGTCATCTGGGTCCTAAAACAGTCAGCAAGATCAGGTTTAAAATGTGATTTTATTATTGCATCATTATTCAAATATGAATAAATATGAGGAAAAAATAATGTAACTAGGCAAAATGTATGATATGTATTTATATTATATAATTATAGTTTGATAAAATTATAATTTATAGTTATATTTAGGATTTTATCCCTATAGTTAGAGTTTTGTTGCTATTTTCTCTCTCATCTCTTTTTCTCTCTCTCTATTTCTTGTCAGATATATAATTACATATGTATATCAGCTGCATATATATAATTTTTTTCATAGATATATATCATTAATTCCACAGATATATATATATATAATTCGTCTCTCCCCACTCTCTCGCTCACCTCTCTCCTTCATTTCTCAATCTCGCTTGCTAAATATACAAATACATATGTATATTAGCTACACAAATAAAATTATTTGACAGATATACACATACAATTTGACAAATATACATATGCAATCCGCCTTTTTCCTCCCTCCAGATCACATTGCCGAGATTATATCGTGTAATTATTTACAAGCCAACTGGCACAAACCAATGGTCGACCTACAACCTATTAAAGCACGAAGAGATATTGGGGACATTATATAAAAATAGAATTATTTAACTATATTAAGTTTTAAGCCTAGACTATTTATAAAAATTTCCTTATTATACTGCTAATTTATTATAATATGATCATTTTTTATTTATTGGACAAAAAGAATTCAAATAAAATCCATTAATTTTCTTTTTCTACTTTGACACATAAACATATGCTAAATAATATTAAAAAACACAGAAGTTTAAGATAAGGACGTTCAAAGTCTCATCATTCCCACGTATTTTTACACCTTATCCACTTATCAAATTAACTTTTTTCTTTCCAAATGGTCTGCCAAAACATAAATAAAATGCAATTTAATAATAAACGTAGCCCAACTTTGAATGTTTCCACCCAAAGCCAAAAAAAAAAAAAAAACAAAAAAAAAAAAGGAAAAAAAAAAGTTAGCAAATTTATGCACGCCTTATTAGTTATTTCTCATCTTTGTCAAAAAGGTTTCTCATAGCTTTATTGTTTGATAAAAGCATAATTAACACTCTACTGATTACTTTTATTATATCTTCTAACAAATATTCTAGTCTCATAGGCTCTTGTTATGCTTGTCATAGGTTAATACAAAATTATGGTCGTCACCATGATTATAATTATGTCATATGGCCTCACTACTATTTAAATTTAAAATACTTTAATTTACTTTACACTTTTTTTTCTGCAAGGTGCGCCTAAGACTAATTTTTATTAGTAATAAAGAAAAAAGAAAAAAAATATATATTTTTTTTTGCTTTATTCTTGGAGTTGCAAGTTACGTTGTTTTCCTCTTGTTTTTTCCTTCCCCTAGCTAGGATGTGTATTTATGATATCTATGTTAGTTTATGTTGGGGTAAATTAAAATAATTTTGTAATTAAGTAGGTTGGATGGCTAAAATTAAGTCTTTCCGTTTAAATTTCAGGATTTTTGGCAGTTTTATGGAAATTTTTTGTTCAAATTAATAACTAACAGACAATTTGGATGCTGTCGTCAAAAAAAAAAAGAAAAAAGAAAAGAAGTAAAAACAATTAGCATGGTAGGTAACAATTTCAGTGCGCGAAAAGAAAATATAGACCTATTGGAGTATATAAATGAGTTAATCACATAAAATATATTATCTTCTTTAATTGTGTATATTATTTTTAAGTAGAAAATGTATGGGATTTTGTCGCTTACTAAGACGAATGCATATAATTAATGGAAATAATATATCTTTTGTGGTTAATGTAACTATCTAATAGATGAATTGAATAAGAGCACACACCAATTTTTTTTTTCTTTCAAAATTTGAAGTGAAAGGTGTCTAGTTGGTACACTTTTAATGATTTTAAGTCAAAATAGCATTGAAATAATTATTTTTTAATTAAAAAAATATAAAAATATTCTAAATAGAACAAGTTTAAGCGTCTAGTTATACATATTTTTATGGGACGGGGCGTTTGCTCCAAGGCACATAAGCATTGGACCAAAAAGTGTATATATATATTTCAAGGTACTAATTTAATGATATACTCTAAAGATGTTAAAAATAAGCCCAAATATAAGTAAACTGTTTAATTTCTCCAAAATTTTATGGATTTGGTTCAAGATAATTTGAATTGGGTTCATCTCAACCTACTCAAGATTTAACCTATTTTAAAAGAATCTCCAATTAAGTCCAATTTAATCTTCAATTTCAACTCATTTTAAGGCTCTTTACTTTATTGATGTAATGTATATTTTTTCTACCTAGTTTATATTTTCTATGATTTATCTATCTATTTATAACTTTTTATTCAAATTTTCTTCAATTAAAATTCAAATTGTGGTTATAAAAATAAATAATATGTTAAAATCATTAAGATTAAGCAGGTCATGACCCAAAACTCGTGTAACAGTTTTGAGAGGGTCCCTCTCGTTTGTGATTTTATATTTTCATTTATTCATTTTTAACTTGTTTTTATCAGCTTAATATATATAGTATAACATATGTACTAACACGTTCAAGATCATAAAAACTATACTTGCAAATTCAAACATTAGGATATTACAAGTATTCCATATGAGTAATTTTTTTAATTGTACGTAGCTCGTAAAAATATAAGTTATTTTGGATAATATCTTAACATACAGATAATAGTTTCTTTTTTAAATTAAAATGGTTAATTTGCCGACCCTAATATATAATTTGAGTTTATCAAATCAGGAGGATCACTTTTCACTTTCACCTTTCACCTTTCACCTTTAACACTTGGAAAAACTTTTTCTTGGATCTTGTCAATGACTTTGTCGGGTAATACACTTTTTTATGTCAAAATATTTTACTAAATCAAATTAAATAACAGTAATTAAATTTTATACTCCTTTCATCACATATTAATTATTATATTTTTCTTTCACAAATTCTTTAAAAAGAATATAAATAAATAAATATATTTTCCTTATTGGTTTATGCTTAACTTTTTTCAATGTAATTAATATTGTTTACTTAAAAAAAAATCAAGGGTAAACATTTAAAAGAAGTTATTGAATTTTATTTTAATTTTATACTGACATATATTATGGAATTTTATTAATGTTGATAATTAAAATGAGGCAGAGAGAGTATGTTATTAGCATTTTAGTCTAGTATGGTAGATATTATATTAAGGAGCAAATTTCATAAACGACAAACACATAAAGTTTAATTATGGTCCATAATGATAGTTTGAGTAATTACATTTCATAACTATAGTTATAACAACGTTTGTATAATTTGCGCAGTATTTATATACATTTGTATATATATATATATTAAATCACTTCATCCGTAATTAATTTGGATAACTAACTATTTTATGTATTATTTGTGAATTGACTACATTACTAATTATGGAGATCCAGTAGATATCTACATGTCAAAACAATAATAAACCATTATTTTTCTCTGAGCTAGGTAATTAATTAACTTTCCGCCATGTAGAAATATTAGCATATGAATAAGATGATTAATTCGAAGTTTTATAGTATGTCAAGAAAAGTCCATGTTTATCCCAAGAATATAAACTTTTCATCAATGTTTATTTTGACATGTACCTTTTAGTACTTAAAAAAAAAATTTATTTACAACTTGTTTGACAAATATCTTTTTCAGGACTATTATATAGAGCCTCAATTTATTTTTTTCAGAGTACTACTTAATTAGTTATATTCTCTTGAGAACTACATTGCATAAAACAAAGTACTTGGAATTATTACGACTCTCCTATAGTATTACATTTTCATTTGGGACATATACTCTTCGTCAAAAATATTTTTCGAGAAAAACTTTTCAAAAGATTCTACAAATCTCTGAGCTTTAAAAAAGTTTTATTTTAATTGTGACTATATTATATATACAAGATTAAACTTGAACAAAAAGAAAAAATGGCCTTTCCTTTGGCTTCATTTTTTAAAAATTATTTTTTACTCAACAACAACAACAACATACTCTGTGGAATTCATAAGTGGGATCTGGGCTTCATAGAGATAGATAGACTGTTTTCAAAATTTTTGTCTGTTATTTTTCACTCGATGTTCAGTATTTATATTTATATTGGACTTAAATATAAATTTATACATTACATAATTCTATTACGAGGGCGACACTCTCAACTGAATCTTCACCCTGTTGTTTGGCTTAGCTTCAAAAAGGTGGATAAAGTGACAAAAGAGAAAAGGTGAACCTCTGGTAAATCTCGAGTTGTCAAGTGAAAAACATATACAAAGAAAAAGTGAGACGTCTAGAATAAGTAAATCACTAGAATTGTCAAATTAAGGATTCAAGAAGATACACATACTAAATTAATTTAGATGTCACTAGACGTGTAGCATCGTTAGATGTTTATATCAAATTAATAGACTAAAAAGATTATAAATATAAATTAAATTAAATTAATATAAATTCTTAATATGAATTATACTATTAATGTATTAATTATGAGGATAAATAAATAAAAAATAAGATGAACTGTTAAATGGTAATAAATAATCCTCCATTCTTAATTAAAGGCCTTGGCATAGCTATATAAAACCGATGGGTGATTAGTTATTGAATATGTGAGAAAATGTTAATTACCAATTAATAATATTTATCACAACAGCCAATATATAGACTATGAAATAACTCTTAATTGTATGAATATTTTTAATTATAGTCAAATTTCTGTTTAACAACCTCATTTATTCTAAGATTTTCTGATTGCTATAACGAATGGTCACAATACATCTGCCACAAGACATTTAAATTTTATTTGGACATTATAGAAAAAAAATTGTATAAAATCACACTTTATCTAAAGAAGCAAAATTTTTTAATGAAAAAAATACATATTCGTATACTAATATTTTATGTCATAAATAATATACTAAAATATCAAATATTTGGTGAAAATCTACAGGCCTACTATTGATAATATTGTTATATAAAGATTCAATTATATATATGGGCTTGATGCATCAAACTTAAATTCATCCTTTAAAATTCTTTTTTTTTCTTGGAAATACATAAGCATATATGATAATTTTAGATTCGCTATCTCAATCAGCGAGATTAGACAAACAACTTTTTCCTTAATATTCCCCCGTCCCATTTTATGATACTTTTTATTTTTTTAGTCTATTTTTAAAAAAAATTTAATTATATAAATACTTATGAATTATTTTAAATTATAAGTTTTAATTATTTTTTTTAAAATATCGTATTAAGTCAAAATGTACCATATAAAATGAGACAGAGCGACTGCAACAAACATCCAAAATAGCCCAAATATTTGGGATTACCAGTACCCTATCAGTTGGTGCCAAATAAATAAAATAAAGAAAAATGTAGCTGTTTTCTTTTGAATGAAGAAAGGGGTATACTTGTCAAGTGGACTAAAGGGTGACCTCTTTGAAAAGACAACAATTATGGAAATACTGGTAAAACCCAAAAGAACCTATCACTCAAGAAAATTAAGATGATGAGACAAAGTCATTCAAAAACCTGTCCACAATTAATAAGAACCCAAAAGTAACTTATACAATTTTTTGCCCCCTCAAAATAATATTATTATTATTAAAGAAAAAAAACATATATAAATTCAAGCAAGTAAAGAAAAGAATTGTCAAACATACATGCCTATATATACCTCCCTTCATACTTCTTTCTTCCCTCCCCTCAAATTCTTCCCTCTCCCTTCTTCTTCTAACAAATTATTAAACATCATTTGTTTATTCAATTTAGAGTATCCAACATGAATGTCCCTTTGAGATCAACAACTTCATTGTTGCAAATTCTTATAACATTCTCTCTCCTAATCTCTTTAGGTAAGTACTTCACGTTCTGATGAGAATGTTCATTGAAAATTTGTGATGTTTTAACAGTGCTACAGATAGATATTTCTTAACAGCCTCTCTACCTCTATGAGGTAGTGGTAAGGTCTGCATATATTCTACCCTCCCCAGACCTCAGTTATGGGATTTCACTGGATATGTTGTTATAGATAGATATTTCTTGTTAATTAATATTGTGAATTGTATGAAACAGGTTTGAACGTGTTTAGAGAAGTAGAATCGCTTGGGATTAATTATGGTAAAGTTGCAAACAATTTGCCACCACCAGAGAAAGTCCTTCAACTTTTGCATGCTCTTAAGATAACAAAGGCAAGAATCTATGACACAGATCCTCAAGTGTTGACAACATTTGCCAACACCAACATAGAACTAATTGTGACAGCTGAGAATCAAATGTTAGCCACATTATGTGATCAACAACAAGCCCTTCAATGGGTAACTAGCCACATTAAGCCTTATTTTCCAGCCACAAACATCACGGGGATCGCGGTGGGCAATGAGATCTTCACAGATGAAGATACATCCTTAATGACATATCTTGTCCCAGCCATGACTAACATTCATGCAGCACTTGTTACAACAGGACTTAGCCAGTACATTCAAGTCTCTTCCCCTAATTCACTTGCAGTTTTAGCCAATTCTTATCCTCCTTCAGCTGGTAGTTTTAGAACTGACCTTAATAACATAATGCAACAATTTTTGCAATTTTTAGACACTACAAAATCACCTTTTTGGGTCAATGCATATCCTTATTTTGCTTATAAAGACAACCCCAACAAAATCTCCCTAGAGTATGTGTTGTTCAATCCAAACCAAGGGATGGTTGATCCATACACAAAGTTACATTATGACAACATGTTGTATGCACAAGTGGATGCTGCTATTTTTGCGATTGCAAGAATGGGATTTGATGGGCTAGAAGTTAAAGTATCTGAAACTGGATGGCCATCAAAAGGTGACCCAAATGAAGTAGGTGCTACATTACAAAATGCAGCAATTTACAATAGGAACATTTTGAGGAGACAATTGCTTAATGAAGGGACCCCATTGAGGCCAAATGATAGATTAGATATTTATTTGTTTGCTTTGTTTAATGAAGACATGAAGCCAGGTCCAACTTCAGAGAGGAATTATGGATTATTTCAACCTGATGGAACTATGGCTTATAATGTGGGATTATTGTCAACTTCTTCTTCAAATACAGAGCCAGCATCAGCTTCTATTTTTCTTGCTTCCTCTGCTCCTACTAAGGTAAAAAAAAAAGAAGCATATATTCCCCCTTTTCAATACAATATATATTCTTCTCAATAGCCAATATACCCTTCTGGTCGGGCCTTTCCCCGGACCCTGCGCATAGTAGGAGCTTTAGTGCATGGGCTTGCCCTTCTTTACCCTTCTTTCTCTCTCTCTATATATATATATTCACTGATCAACACGAGTTGTAGTGGGATGATTGAGATCTCTCCCATCAAAGGTCTCATGCTCTAAGAATAAAAAAATCTCATTAAGAGGGCCCTCCAGAAATGAGTCATATATTGCACTAATTGAGTTTGATCGGACCCCAATGGAAGTTTATTGAAAAAACACGTAGTGAACATGAATATTTTGATTGTTGATTGTTAAATAGAATTAGTGATAACTTCTTGTTATTTAGCGACAAAAGTTGTTGGTCGCTATTTTTTTTTTTTTGAAGTGATTAGAGTGAATTTGATATAAAATAGTCATAGGTATAGTAAAAATTAAATGATTGTTCTAATTATTTTTTTGAATTTATGTGGTGTTATTATTGAACATTGTTATTTTCAAACAGGTGAAAAGAGTGGGATATCAAAACTTGACCAATTGGATGATGATGTTTGTGTATTTTTGCTGGCTTTGCAAGCATTAAGTGAGATGAAGGCATGCAACATTAACGCAAAAAAGGGGAGTACTTGGCTGTAAATACATTGGCAAGTCTTCTCTATAAGACATATATTAAGATCACAAAGCGGAAAAAAGGCATAATACATAAACAATCATTTAAATTTATCGGAAATATTCATTTAGATATTTCCACCGAGACAATGACCTATCGGCTACTAGATGTATGTGCATGCATCGTCAAGAATGGAGCTCACAACAACTAATTAACATGCACATTCTAGGAGATACAAGGAGCTTTACGTGTTTTTAAGGGACAATCTAGCTTCTCGTTTCATAGAAAAAGTATATATATATATAGTCGATGTCATTTATTATACAATATTCGCAATTGATTTTAGTAGCTCATGATTCTTTGCTAGGGAATTGACAAAGTTATCAGTTTGTTATGATCTCATTGTGCAGAGGATTTTAGATGAAACGAGAAGGGCTGAATTACAATCTTTTAAGCATTTGTAATATTTGTATCTTTAATGTTCATTGTTCATGATATGATATATAATAATAATAATAATACATAATAATATACAAGTATAAATTGTTTTGGAATAAAGATAACATCTTTTGGACGTGGATTCCATAATACTATTCATACACGTTTAATATTTGTATCATTATTTTTTTCCTGCTTTCTTATTCTTTCATTTCATTTCATTTATTATTACTACATGTTATTTTATTTACTTCAATTATCATATTATCTGTTATTTTCGATATGAATACTTTTTTATAGTATTTTTTTCATTCTTATTTCAATATATTTAACTTAAGCGAAGAATCTCTCTGTCTTCGCAAGTAAAAATGTATGATATCGTCGTCGATCCTTTCTAGCCTTCTTTCTTTTCTTTTGCATTACTTTTTTTTTAAAAAAAAACTTGATATACCAATACTGTCTAAATTAAAATATAATGGAAGAAATTAAAGGGGAAAAAAGGGATACCTTTTAGTATTTTCTTTCAACATTTTAAATATATATAATCTGGCAGATAGGGCAACCTTTATTCCCTGGGCATATAAACTATCAGCATAGTGCATGTCTGCCCTTCTTTTCTTAAAGGTACTTTAGACTTTTTTCACTGTTGAGATATGAAACCATTTATTAGTAAACGTCTTTATGAATTTCATATCTTACTATATATGTTCTTTTATGGGCGGAGCTACATACATGCAAGGGTGGTCAGATGAACACCTTTCGTCAATTTTTTTTTCTCGAATATATAGGTTAAATATAGATATTTTAATTTATATATCAATTGTTAAACATCCTTAATACAAAATTCACTCACCCATATTCTGAAACTATGAACATCTTTGACTAAAATGCTGACTCTTCCACCGTGTTCTTTTCACATTAAAGAGTCATAAAACTATGTGAACCATTTGGTATCACCTAACATGATGCACATGAAGTCCACTTCTAGTCTTGTAGCTAATTTAAAACATCAAAAAAGATTAAATTAGGGAATCAAAAAATAAGAATCATTCTATGAATCATCCAAATGAAAAAGGGAATAACTTTAGCAAAAATTGGCAAAATCCTCAATTGAATCCCAAATACTAAATAAAAATATTAAAATATTTCATAAATTACATTTCTTCAATTATCATGAGCAACAGCTCTATTTTCTTAATCGCATCTTTCAATCTTCCTCCGACCAAAATTTAATTGACGATTGCAGGTAATACTTGTTAACTAATACAAGAAGGATGTTAATCAAGCATATTTTCAGAGAAGCTAATGAAGTAGCGGACCAGTTAGTTAGTAAAGGATGTGAATTAGAAGTTTTTGGATACTTGATGAGGTATCCAAATCCCCCCGTTTTTGTTCAGAGACAAGATAGACATTACATTGCCTAGACTCGTCGACTCTTAATCATGTTCCTTGGTTCTCAAGTCCATATACCATACAGATGTATATTATCCATCGTCACAAGCTAAGACAACACACATGGTAGCCAACACTAGCACAAAATAAAAAGGTCTACAATTTGAGGAAATTAAAGTAGTAACATGGAATTTCTTTTTATCTTGGTGCAACATTCTAGCAGAAAACAAGTACAAAAAATGAGGTTGTATTGGTTGCTTTATTGCAATCAAACAAAATAGTCATAGTCGGAAAGTTGCCTAAGATACCCCATTCCAACGTAGGTCATCATGTGCATTTGCCGTCTTTCAGTCATAGGCATGGAAACTAGAGTTGGCAGTTAGGAAGATCCCCTTTTCCTACAACGCGCATTTATAACTTTCAAATCCATCATCATATCTTATAAGAATTTTATTATATTAGCTGATCTTGCATTTTCTTTGGAACTTAGAATATTCCAACCCTGTCTTCTAATTAGACAAATTAATTGACTTAGTATATTGTGTTGGCCCATGTCATATAATCGCACATCTTGTCCTTGGTGTTTAATTTTTGCCTTTCAGCAATAACTTTAACATATAAAAATATAAACTTATGAGTTATTTATTATGAGGGGCAAAAATTTAAGACCAAAATAAAAGAGGGGCTAAAGGGCAAACTACCCCCTCCGGGTGCAGACTAAAATTTTGAAAGTTATGAGTTCCTTTACAAAAATTCAAATTAATATGTGCAAGTAATATTTCGGTTAACATACATCTTTTTTTATATATAAATATTTTATAAAAATAAGTATATAAAGTTTGAGCAAAAATTATTAAATTCTCGTAAACTCATAGGTTACACGATCGAGCGAGCTTGATGGCAACTCAATCTTAATAGCAAGTAAAAAGAATCTCCATATTTGACAATTTTTGTTAATGACACTTGTAGCAGACTTGTTTTGTTTTTTTTTTCTTTTGTCCTGCCGTGAGATTACATCAAGGATTTGTGCTCATGAGCCTCTTTTTTGTTTATCTTGGTGATGAATGAGCTAATACAATCTATTCAAGGAGAGGTTTCATGGTGTATGCTATTTGTAGATGATATGGTATTGATTGATGAGATACATGACAAGGTTATTGATAGGTTGGAGTTTTAGAGACAAAACCTAGAGTTCAAAGGGTTCAAATTGAGTAGGCTCAAAACAAAATACTTGGAGTGCAACTTCAGTGTTGAAATAAATGACTTGAACATCGAAAGTGAGGCGTGCCACTCAACCTATTCCTAAGAGAGAAGACTTTAAATATCTTGAGTTCGTTATCTATAAATACTGGGGACATCGACAACAATGTCATGTACCGCATCGAGGCAGCATGGATGAAATAGAGGCTTGCCTATAGAGTATTCTATGATAAGAAAGTACCACGTAAACTTAAACATAAGTTCTACATAGTGGTGGTTAGATCGTCTTTGTTATATGGGTGAAGTGTTGGCTAGTCAAAAATTCACATGTTTAGAAGACACATATTGCGGATATGAGGATGTTGAGATGGATGTGTGAACATAATAGGAGAGACAAGATTAGGAACGAGGTTATTCAAGAGAATGTAGGAGACTAGAAGTAGTCTCTGTGCCAAACAAAATGAGAATCGCTAGACTCAGATGGCTTGGACATGTGCAAAGAAAGAGTGTCGATGCCCCAGTTAGAAGGTGCGACAAATTGTATCTAAGGGTTATACAGAGGGGTAAGGATAGGCCGAAAAAGTATTACGAAGAGGTGATTAAGAGCTCCATATCACTTAGGACATAACCTTAGATAGAAAGAAATGGAGGTCGCATACTAGGATAGAAGACTAGTAGGGGTAGAATATTGTCTTGTGACAATTTCTAGGTTACTGCTTTTCGATTATTCTGCTACTTCTATTATTTGCTTGTAAAATTGACATTGTTCTTTATTTTAGCTGTTATTCTATCTATTATCTTCTTCTTTCCTTGAAGAGGATACACTTGAGCAAGAGTCTTTCGAAAACAACCTTCTATCTTCATTAATTAATGGTAAAATTTACGTATACTTTACTCTCTTCAGATCTTACTTTGTAAAATTCATTGAATATGTTGTCCTATGTGCATATAATGCTTAGTCGAGATATAAACTTGTACAAGACTAGAATTGTTTTCCTACAAAAATATGCGTCTTCCTGGTGCTTGATAAATTGCGTGAAATGCAAAATTGTGAACTACCAAATTGTACAAAGTTTCACCATGTAAAGCTTATATCTTGTCTATGATAAGGGTTATTAACATGTCTTGGATCCTCAACTCACAGGCCTTGGAACTATTTATGTTTCACCACTAGAAAAATACATGCTTAAGCGGTTAGGCCGTACGATGAGAATGAAATCAAACTAAAATTCACAAGATATTTATGCATGAAGCCAAATGGGCCAGTGATTACGATGATTTAGGAATTCTTGAGACAACCCATGCTAATAATACGAGCTTTCTAAATGCTCATTACAATAGAGTAAAAGAACGATCCAGTTGATAAAGAAGGTACGAAGTTTATGCAACCATTGCAGAAAAACACAAATGAAAATTGAGCAAAATGCTAAAAGCACCACATAGTCACAAATTTTATACACACAGGTTTTACAAACTTAACATCTCACTGCTGAATAGCTCAGAGGACAACAGCGGGAATAAGAGGATACATTGGGGTGCCTTCACTGGAGAACATGGCTACCATAGTCTGAATTGAACATATCATACCTAGGTGCATTCAAGTGAGCAGATGGCCTGGTGTTCTTCAGTGCCATCTCAACATCCGTCACAGTTATTGGTCCAACATTAGGCAACTCTGCAAGATTGCAGGAATTCAGTACAAATGAATGAGATTGCGGACCTAAGGAAGGGTATGTGGCAGTGTTGAGAAATAACAAAAAAAATCCTAGTAGGATGTGAGAGATACAAGGGCTATAATATAATAAGCATATACACAACTATTGCAGTAGATAACCAGAAACACTGAGACCCTATTTCCCGAAACATAATTATTACCCCTCTTGATCCAACAAAATAGTGGATAAAATATAGCATACCGTCCTCAGGCACCACTTCTCCCTTCTTATCAAGTTCTGCCATTAGACGTCGTAATGGTTGCATGGCAGCCTCCTTGCACAATAGCCGAATATCAGAACCAGAAAAACCTTCTGTCTTTTCTACCAACAAATCATATGGAAGTGGCGCCTCCTCTGGAAGGGATGGTAGCAATTCCTCAAACATGGCGCACCTCGCTTCTGCCTCCGGAAGGGGCACGAGGATCTACAATTACAGTCAAAAGGTGAGCAGAATAGTTACAAGCTTGACTTATGACCTCAGGTGAGGTATCTACAAGTGAATGAGACCAGACTAAGTCTGACTGCGTCCTCTTCTTTTTTCAGCCAAGTCTTCTATTACTCGCATTAAGCAAATATTAAGCATGAAATCAAAAGTTTCCCCACCCAGCCCTTAAAGACAATAGTAAAGAGGGGAATTACTATAAAGATCCAATATAATAATTCAACTAAAGGATGAAAGATCATTTAACAACCAGAAATTTATTGGCTTCAAATTTAACATGTTTAAACATGGCCTGCGTCCACTTTAATCTTTGACATGATTACTAGGAGATAATGACAAAGAAATGGGAACATTACGAAGCTAAAAATATACAGAAGCTATAATTCATTTCTTTCTAGCAAATAGTATTATTTATTATCAAGATTAGTATGTTTCAAGCCCACACGAAAGATTAGTTTCAAGCCCACACGAAAAATTACCCGCTTTTCAAGACGCCGGAGCATTGCTGCATCCAGTTCCCAGGGAAGGTTTGTCGCTGCCAGAACAAAGACAAGTTCATCTGTCCGATTCAAACCATCCATCTGCAGTTTTCCACCGTTAACTATCGATAAATTTAGGATAAAACCACACTAAATGTATTCATTAATACTAAAGCGTATAAAAAAAGAACCTTGGTCTAACTCAACCCCAAAAGCTAGCTCATAAGGTGTGAGAACTGTTCAAGACTGTATGGAGCCCCCCGCAAAACACACACACACCGAGGAGACATTTGGAGCATGTACAAGTTTATGGCTTACTTTTATCTATATTATGATTTTCTTTAGAATGATTTATCCTGATTCTGCATGATTATTAGCTATGTCTAACAAGATGAGTATGTGGGAACCTAGCCAAAAGCGGTTTGAAACGTCTCTCGAGTAACAACGATACAAAGAGTAAATAATCTGGATTACAATTTTTAAGCTTAGTAGTTCAGCAGGGTGTTAACCAGCTGAAATTCCAAACCTGCTAATTTTACAAGAAGGTTCAGCTACTGTAACAAGCTTCTCATAACAGCAAGAAAAGATTTTTCCTAAAATGCTAGTTCATTGTCTTATTCCCAGGTGCCAACATTCCCTGTGAAACCACAAAGGACGGGAGGGAAAGAAACATACAGAGAATAAACGGCGCCATATTGCCAGGGGCTGTAATTGGCTTTTGATTTATTAATTTTTTAGAAATGAAGTGTAGGCTTTTCACTTATTAATTACGTCAGCGTCTCCATGCAAAAGAATAGCTCATGACATGTTGTCCAGGCACTTCTCAATATCAACATATACCTGTATGAGCAGTTCTGTTTTTAAACGCCTACTAGATTCATGCTCACTTCGTGCTTCCCCACGTTGACTAATAATGGCATCAATTTCATCAAGAAAGATGGTTGAAGGTGCATGATGCCTGGCAAGCTCGAATAATACTTTGATCAATTTCTCAGAATCGCCTGTATCACACAAAAAACTTCTACAGAGTAAACAACACAAAAACTGAAGAACTTTCCTCAATGGATGTATCCAATACTTTATTCATCTAGAAGCTGATAAGATGGAGGAAAGGATCACAATTGTCCTTGATGTTTGAGACAAGAACTAAAGTAATCCTTGTCTTTTAACATGGAGCACTAATAAGCCTCCATGTTTCAAGAATTGGTGGACTTTTACTAATCTGACAAATATCCGTCTAATCTCTAACGGGGACTTTTATTTGCAGATGAGAAAGCCTCATTGTGACTGTTTTCACCATTGTTAACCACGTTCTCCTTTTCTCCCCCCTCAAATAGTGTTCATCCTTAATTCCATAAATTTGATTCCCTCGTTAGACAAACAGAACGAAAATAAGAGACTAATAACTAGAGAAGTGAATCTCCTAAAAGAAATTTCTATATTCACTAGCACAAAAAACCAATCAAAATTCCAGCAGATTTGCACCAGAAGAGCACTAAAGTGGTAATAGAAATACACCAGAACAGTACTACAACGCATCAAAGCGACACCAGAATTGCACCAGAAAAGCAGTAAAACGACATCAGAATTGCACCAAAACAACTGCACTAGAATTGCACCAAAACAGCAGCACTAGATTGATTCTGAAACAGTACTAGAATTGTACCAAAACAACAGTAGGAAAGCATCAAAACTGCTGCAAAATTGCACCTCACCCACACTAGGAATTTATTCTCTGCCACTGTTGTGCCTAAACAACATAGTTTCTTCCGAAAATTGTTCAACTCTTTTATGGAATTCAGAATATAGGGCTTGATTTGAAGAAGAGACAAAAACAGAAGTCTGATTTGATAAATGATGAAAAGGGAAAAATTGAGTTTTAGGAAAACTCTCACGTGCAAAAACAAGTAACTGTTAAAAATTAGACGGATGTTTGAGAGTGTACTAAAAGTCTAGGAATTTATTCTCTGCCACTGTTGTGCCTAAACAACATAGTTTCTTCCGAAAATTGTTCAACTCTTTTATGGAATTCAGAATATAGGGCTTGATTTGAAGAAGAGACAAAAACAGAAGTCTGATTTGATAAACGATGAAAAGGGAAAAATTGAGTTTTAGGAAAACTCTCACGTGCAAAAACAACTGTTAAAAATTAGACGGATGTTTGAGAGTGTACTAAAAGTGCAGCAATTCTTAAAATAGGACTATAGTGCTCCATGTTAAAAGACAACGATTACTTTGATACTTAACTCAAAAATAAGGGACAATTTTGTTCCTTTTCAATGATGAGATACATGGGAATGATCTTGTTCGCATTAGATGTTTGGCATTTTAAAAGTTTTTTCACATTGCAATTTGCAACAGAAAAAGATAAACCAAAAAAGGCAGATGCCTTACTAAGTCAGCCACATTAGGTGCTAGCTTCAGTCATAGTTGACAACACACAAATACAACTACTTCCGCATAATAATTCTGAGCATGCATTTGTTTGAGTTAGATGTTTGACATTCTAATTTCATATATCACGAGAAGTCACAATATTACATCATTCCATTAGATTGTGAGGAAAAATACATGGCAGCTTTATAGGGAAAGAAATAGATCAAGCTGAAACAATGGTAAACATTAAAGCATGATATAGCATGACCATCAATGCACAAACCAAGCTACAATGTGTTACTTAATTTCAAATTGGATTTCAATTGATAGAATGGTAATATCAGTCCTTTCACAGTGCTTTTTTAATATCATACAAGTTCGGCATCAGTTTCCTCTTCTAAAAGATGTTTTGAGTGAATATCCACATCAACCCATTATCTTCACGGATTTGCCAAATGAATTAAAACCCTCAAGCAGATAAATACAAAAGATCATTTTAGTACATTGCAGAGGGAAAACATACCACGCCATTTGCTAACAACTGATGATGCTGAGATATTGAAAAATGTGGTATTGCATTCAGTTGCAACTGCCTTCGCAAGCATGGTCTGCAAATTAACAGAATAAAAGTCTAACAAGATAAATAGATATTATAACATCAAAAATGGCCTATACAGTTGGCCTCCTCCCATATCAAGTTATTAAGCTTTATGTGTACAAAAAGAATGTTAGGATGCAGAGTTCCAATAACATGAATATTAAACTGGACAGATCATCATTAGAAGTACCAACAGAAGATAATCAATGACACAGAGCTTAAGGATACAGAATATGATTAAAAAGAACCTTTTGCACGGTAAATAAAAAAGATTACAAACCTTTCCTGTTCCTGGAGGGCCAAAAAGGAGGATACCTTTCCATGGAGTTAGAAGACCTTTAAAATACCTAGAAGATGAGAGAAAAAGTATATTTGTTCAGCAATAAAGATTCCAAATATCTCACCCAAGGGTGTGACTTAGTGGTCGATAAAGTTGGTTGAGAACCGTAAGGTCATAGGTTCAATTCCCAAATTCCCAACAGAGACAAAGACTCTAGGTGATTTATCCCCCTCTGTCCAAGCTTTGGTGGATAGAATTATCCAGCCAAGTACCTATGCCGGAGGGAGATAGCAGGTGACCCATGGAATTAGTTAGGGTGGGCGTTAGCTGTCCGGATACCATGATTATAAAAATTAAAAAAAATTAAGAACCCAAATGTCATGTTCAATCAAAACGAAAACGTTCGCGAAAAATTCCATGTAGAATGTAAGAAGACATTATTGGATTGGATATTGGCACTAAATCTTTTGTTCTTTAGCTTGCACCACAAGCATGCAAGGGATTTTCTTTTATAACAGAGAAATACCCAAGGGCCAGTGGTTCACAGTCCGAAACATGATGGTAAAACAATACAGAGATTATAACCTCTCTATTCAACTTGTTAGACAAACAGAACATCACCAGTAGAGTTTATTAAACCTACTTTGGATATTTGATAGGCATGACAACTGCTTCTTTCAGTAGACGCTTGGCGGTTTCTAATCCTTTAATGCTCTCCCACTTAACATCTGGACTACCACGAAGAATATCCCTGGAAATTTAAAAAGGCGAAATTTAGCAAAATTAGTTTCCAATCATAAAAACTGATACTGAGGGAGAAAAAAACCCAGGTCCAGTAAACAGCAATTTCCCATAGAGTTCAGGTCATTTTGTCAACACTACCTGGTTAAGCTCTCTGCTAAAGTGCGCATTTCTGCAGACTCGAAAGGAGGAAGTAGAGATTTTTGCCTGAAAAATGAACATTCAACTTAACTGAACTCCTTCAGAAAGAGGTAATAAAGCTTTGGCAGTTGAAAATTTTCATGTATATGAAATATCTCTGAGCAATTAAACACAAAGTTTAAGGTCATCAGTTTTTGTGTCATACGGTTTTCCATCCACTCCGGCAGACTGAACTGCATTAGAATGTGTTGAGCCTCCATTAGAGTGTGTTGAGCCTCCATTAGACTAAATCAAAAGTAAAGATTAAGCTTGTCAGATTGTCAAAAGGATTGATGATCATCTTATCCTTCATAAGGGAAATACCTGATTATACTGCTCGAAAATGGATAATTCTGCATTGTTCCGCACATATCCATTTCCATTCACAGTCGAAGAATTTCCATTTTGTATAGAATCACCATTCTCAGTTGCATCTGGTGCAGGAACCTTCTTCCTCCCAAACTTAATATCATAAAACAACTTAAAATCCTAAATATGGACACCAAAAACAAGTGTTGTATATAAATACTCAATGTTCCTAACCCCAATTTAATTTATTCATTTCATCAAGAGGCACATCCAACTTATAATTCATTCAGAAATTTGCAACTCTTGTAAACAGAACTTACAATAAGGTTAAATTGATAGTAGAACGTCAATCAACTAAGCTACTAACTATTGATAGTGCGTCTTCTTTTCTGCTCAATTCGAAATTCTTCGGAAGACAATATTATGACTTAAGCTGAGAATAAGATAAAAAAGTTGAACAATCCGACGTAATGGGAAAAGTCTTTGCCTATTTCCTCATCTATTCAAAATTCAATTTTTTCTTGGAAGTTGACAGAAATGTTACAATTATCTATACATGAAGGAATCTACTCGAGACACAATCATGTCTTTCATGTTATCTCTTTAAATTTTAGCACCAAAAAAACAAGTTTACTCTTTTTCAATAACACTTGTATCTACTAAACTAACAGTATATCACGTTGCAGGTGATTTCTTATTCACTTCTTTGAAGACCACGACTTTATAGTGATCTAATGCAACTACTCAAACGAAAACATGTATAATGACAAAATTCATATCTAAAACTTTTAATTTGAACATTCAGTCACTAATTAAAACAGGACGTTGTAATTCTTGCTTAAAGACTACATCTCAGTTCCCTTTCACACTTTCTGGAAGATTAAGAGCCAAATTTCAGTAAGGACATCGGAATCAAGGCCAAAAAGTGTTGGATATTGTAACTGTTACTGCTGCATTCTTCTAGAATAATTGTTGTTTGTAGGAAGAATCTAATATTTAATTTACAAAAGTATTCAGTTTCTTAGCTGTAATAAGAATCTAATACTTTTTTGCAGGAGAAGTGCATTACTTTGTTTATGTAGCTATTTGAAACACTAAAAAAGTTAAATTCAGAAACAATTTTTCTTTCATATTCTTTGATCTCTCTGAGATCATAACAACAACAACCACCTAGTGAAATCCTAGGGTCTGGGGTACACCAAACAAGCGTCTGGTTTGGAAAATTCTCCACAAAGGGGGATTCTGGTATTACAAATTTTTTTAAACATAAAAACTTGGCCAATAAGTGTATATTTTACAAAAAAAGAAAAAAGAAAAAGACCCATGCAAAAAAGGCTCAATACTCAACATGGAGAGATTATTGGTACCAGATTTTAGCAAGAACAGATAGTTACTACTATTGATTTATTGTACTAATAAATCTTTGTAAATTATGTATATTTGAAAGTTCTTAATAATATATAAAAGTAATATGAAGATGTGTGATTTATTACGGTGAGGAGCCTTAGAATATGGAGATATGTGATTTAGATAGTTTTCATAAACTATGTGATTTTCATATTTACAGGAAAAAGTACTCCCTTGGCTGAACTTTTTAGGCTTTTTTCATTGTTAAAATAACTAAATTGTTCAAAATTCAAGATGAATATTTGAAATTCTTTTATATATTTGCTCTTATATTAATTATTGAAGTTTTACATTTTCTACGAGATAAATTATTCTATTTGTAAAGTTTTATTTATGATTTCATAAAAGGCAACGATGGAAATTATGGATTTAAATTAGGTCCTTCAATGTTCTTTCAGGTATATGTGCATTGCTTCACAAATTAAGCTAATATAGAGTAATAAGGAGTATAAATAAAGACAGTCCAATTGTCCAAATAAAATTCCAATTTCAAAATCACTGAAAAATGTCCTTACACATAACATCAAACTTCACTTAATAAAAAAAACAAAGAAGGATAAAAGAAAACGATAAACTAGAACCAAATCCAAAAATGCACTAACAACAAAATCAACCTTCAATAATTTTGATTTTCTTAATGGCACATAGATCTTGCTCGAAAAACTAAAATCAACGGAGAACAAATATAGTAAAAGAAAATAAAATCAAAATCAGAAATTCAAAAATTAGCTGCATTTGAACTTTACCGGAAATGTCCATCGAGTCAACGCAGGTTCGTCGGCCATTTGTTTTTTTCGTCCGATTTAAACTCCGGTACAAACAGAGAGAAATAGATTCGGTTCCCTCTCTTTCGCCGTCGTCACTTTTTCCTTACTAGTATCTTGCAGTTATTTATGGATCACCCAGCCCCTCCCCTTGTTCTTTTTATATTACGAATTACACCCATAAGTTTTTCATTTGTGACATAAAGCTCCTTTATTTTTCATGATGTACAGCTAACACTACGTGTGGGCACAAATATTGAAAAATCAAATCGAATCAAATTAGTTCAGTTCTTCAGTTTTGATTTTTCGATTTGGTATCAGTGGTCTTTTTTTTAAAGTTTGGTTTTTTCGTTCAGTGTTCAGTGCAGGGATTTCAAAACTTCGGTGCACCAAAAAATCGAACTTTTATATAAAAAAATTAAAAAATTATATGTATATTAGACTCAATGTATATATATAATTAACAATTAAATCATTCATGAAACAAGCAAAGTAGCAACAAATTTGTAATTCATATAATTAACTTGAAATATTATTTTTCAAAAGACATTCAAACATATTTTTGTTGATTTATGTCATGTAAAGAAATTTGTCTTCGTGCTTGTTTTCCTCTTGTAATAGTTGGACGTGCACGTTTTTGACAAAGATAAATATATCACAATAAGTGTTCCATACGGCTACGTTATCACTTAACATGAGTTTAAGTTTTAAAGTTTCTTATACTATGATTTTGTCCTCGATTTATTTTTATTGGTTCACACCAAAAAATTAATTAACAAATATTAAATAAAATCAAATCGAAATTGAAAAAATCGAATCAAACCGAATTAGTTTGGTTCGTTATATAATGTACACTTTTTCAAAATCGAAAAATCAAATCAAAATTTGCTAAAACTGAACCGAAAAATTGATGTCCACCCTTAGCTAACACATACCAAGTTATGGATACTTGAACGCACATTTCATTCTAGTTTGATTCATCTTGATTTGATTGTCTAAAAAATAAAATAATACTCATCTCATCTTTATTAAATTTATGTGTCTTATTTAATTTGTAATTTTAAATGCATAGTATGACAAATTAAAAAGAAAAAATATTTTTAAAAATATATTCATTCATATTTTTATTTTATTCTCCTCATTTCCTATTTATGAAATTTTATTAAATATATTATTATTGTTAATTGCATTCAATCTTATTTTTCTTCATTTATTCACTTGTCGCTCCAATTAAACAGAATTCATAAGACAAAAGGTAAATTAAATTTATTATATGAAGAATATGCTGTCTTTTTCTTATATAATATTCTCTCTTCCTTTTCCTAATTTTGTAACGAGATAGTTGGTACATAAACATTAAAATTGGGGTTTATATGCCATTAATGGAAAATTAAGGGAGTAGTGTTCCTATAAAATTAGAAGGATGTCTAGACATTCCTAGTGTGGGGTCAAGTATGAAGTGTTAACACTAACAGCAACGTGCACATTAGTGAGGTGCGTAGCAATGATAGGAGGGTAGGTAGGGATAATCAAATTATTAGCTTCCTTTTTTATCATGCAAGTTGGATATCTCCAACTCACTCTCTATTTTACTTATGGTTTGTTTGAAAAATAATTGAATTTAATGTAATTATATTATTTGATCTATTTGATCAAATAAATAATTATGATCTATTTGATCAAATAAATAATTATTAATTAATAAGTAATTGAATATAATTTGTTGGATATAATTATATTTTTTAATTATACAAGAAAAGATTGTGAATTATAGGTAATTAAATGGTGAAATAATAAGTTTGATTATTTTTTAATTTCTTTCTTTCTTTATTTTCTATTTCTAGTTTATTTAACTTTTTTAGTTTAAAATTTGTTTAATTATATGGGAGGAGACTCAGAGTATTTTTTTTGTTGAAATGGAACTTCATCAAGGAACTATGTTGAGCCTTTTTCTTTTTGCCTTAGTAACGAAGGAGCTGAAACGGTCTATCAAGGGGAAGTGTCATGGTATATGCTATTTATAGATGTCATAGTACTGATTGAAGAGACTCGTACTAAAGTTAATGATAGATTAGAGATATGGAGATATACTTTGGAATCCAAAGAGTTCAAACTGAACAGGACCAAAATAGAAAATTTGGAGTGTAAATTCAGTGTTGCGAGAGATGAAGCAAACATTGAAGTGACGCTTGCCATTCAACTTATTCCAAAGAGAGAAAACTTAAAGTATCTTGGGTCCATCATCCATAGTAGTGGTAATAATGATGATGATGTCACACACCATATTAGGGCAGCATGGACGAAATAGAAGTTTGGCTCTGGAGTATTGTGTGATAAAAAGATACCATCTAAATAAGGCAAATTTTACAAAATGGTGGTTAGACCGTTTGTACTATATGGGGTGGAGTGTCAACTAATTAAAAACTCACATGTTGAAAAGATGCAAGTCGTGAAGATAAGGGTGTTGAGATGGGCGTGTGGACATACCATGAGTGATAATACTAGGAATGGGACTATCTGGGAGAAGTTAAAGGCGGCTTATGTGACTGATAAGATGAGAGAAGCAAGATTGTGATGGTTTGGACATATGTAGAGAAGAAGTATGGATGCTCCTATTAGGAGGTGCGAGAGGTTACGGAGGGATAGAGGTAAACCGAAGAAGTATTGGGACGAGGTGATAAGACAAGATATGACGAAACTTCATCTCACTGAGGACATGGCCTTAGATTGAAAGGGGTGAAGGTCGCGTATTAAGCTAATAAGCTAAGGTTGATGTATGGCCTTGTGATGTGGTGGGTTAGTAGGAGTAATCGTGTCTTTATATCTTGTGGTGTCATTACCCATTTTATATTTGTTACTTTTATCGTATTTACATAATATCATTTGTTTTTAATTATTAGTCGTTTTCTTTTTCCTTTTTCTTA
Organism: Solanum clarkiae; assembly: GCA_011800125.2. Lineage (NCBI taxonomy): Eukaryota > Viridiplantae > Streptophyta > Magnoliopsida > Solanales > Solanaceae > Solanum > Solanum clarkiae. Next base: position 14,251,965 of record JAABOM020000049.1, on the reverse strand, counting down.
TCTTTTCCCTATTTTTCTATATCTAGCATCTTCTACTTATGACTTGATTTTTGAGATAAGGGTTTTCCGGAAACAACCTCTCTATCTCGATGAGGTAGTTATAAGGTCTGCGTACATTTACTCTCCCCAGACCCCACTTGTGGGATTCTATTGCGTATGTTGTTGTTGTTAAATTCTTTTTATGTTATCATTTTAATATTTTTAAAAAATATACTTTATTTTATAATATTTATTTTATTTTATCCTCATTCTCTACCTTTACTTTGTGATTCCATACAATTTTCATATTATTTTCTATTTTTTTATTAATATAATTTTATTAGTA
>JAABOM020000049.1:14219887-14232376 GCA_011800125.2 Solanum clarkiae | reverse complement strand
GCCGCTTACTGTTATTGATTGGAGTATTCATGGATTTTTGAAGATTTTCAATCACCCCCTTTGTTTTCCTTATCCTTCACTGCTGTTTTCTTCCTATTCCCGCCCCTCGAAGTGATCACCGTCGCCCGCTCAAAACGAAGACGAAGAAGGAATTTATAGCCCTAAAAAATTAGGGCCAATCGAGGAAATTAGGGGATCGGATTTTGAATTCCAAATTCAAAATCCTCCCTTTAGGAAAGAAATCAATGGGATTTTGCAAGATCCTCAACGGTTGAAAACTACCGTTGATTGAGGGAATCATTGCTGGCGTTTGATTCTGGTTTTTCTATGAAGAAGAAAGGGAAGGAGTATGACAATTGTGAGGGTTCTAGTCGCGACGAGAAAGAAAGAGAAAGAAAGCGAAGAAGAAGGGAAAATTGGGGAATGGGATCGGGTGAAGGAGAAAGAAGAAGGAGAAAGAAAAGGAATTGGGGATTTGAGAAATTGGGGGCGCGTGATGAATTTTTTTTTTTTTTTGAAAATAGTCGAAAAATAAAGACTAGAGTATTAATTTGACACCGTGGAGGGTAAAAATTGGGTGTCAATAACCTTTTGGAAGGAAGTCATTTTCCATAAATTTGAAAAAAATAAGTTGATTTGGAAAATATTTTCCAAAATATTTAAACCAACCAAAAATGAGAAAATGAAAAAATATTTTCTCAAAAATTTTCTCCACTAAACACACCCTTAAAGTAAAAACATACTAATAAATTTTTTGGAAGAGTTTTGGGTGGGTTGAGGAGGTGGAGATAAATTCAGATTTTTGTTTTTTTGAAAAATTTTTATGATTTTTTTTTAAAAAAATTATCTGGGGGTGGTGGGTGTGTGTGTGTGGGGGGAGGGGGTGGCGGCGAGGGGATACAGTGGGAGAAGGTGCTCTAGTGAGGTAAGAAAGATATTTTAAATTTTATTTCTTTTTTAAAAAAAATATTTTTATTATTTTTAATGCCACAAATTCTAAAAGTCCTTTTGTTTATCAAATTTTGTATTAAATCAGAGATGTTCACATAAAATAAAATGGGAGCATCATGATCGTTATACGATCATCAACCACAACATACTCAATATAATTTCATAAATGAAATTTATAGAAAATAATATATATTCAGATCTTATTTTACATTGAAAAATAAAAAAAAATATTTTCGACAAACTCATGGATCTCGACTCTAGAATATCATTAAATAATCAAGATCCTAAAATCATTTATGACCAATGAGAGACATTTGTATCAATTCTATAGTTTCAACTTGCAACAATCAATTGACTATCTTGTCAAAGTGGTGCAGTCTAGTCAAAAATTTATTTTCCATTTAAAATCTTTTAGTCCCAATAATGTATTTTGTTGTGTTGATTGTGCAGGCCAAATTCATTATTCAGAAACGACATTATGAAGAAAAATTCTATGTAAATATATATATATATATATATATATATATAATTCACATTGGAGTATATGGGTGCTTGAGCATCCAACACGCTTGAGTAAATGTGCCCCTGATTCTAGCACGTCACTGATGTTCCATTTAAAACCTTATCTTAATAATTGTTTATTTTAACAGTAATTACTGAACTTTTATGTTTTTTTTTAAAAAATTAGATATCGACTTATAGATTATATTGAGCCTTATTCTTGTTTGATGATGCTTTTAACGATTGGATGGTGACCAAAATCTTCATGTGTAATTGACTAATAATGATAAAATTTAAAGATTTAAGTGAATAACGATCAAATTTATGCTCGTTAATAGATTTTTTCCTCTTGCCGCGTCCATTGAAATTTGATTGAATATGAGTTCATTGTCGATATATAGACGATTCACACGCAATATATCTCATATTGTCTTGTCATATCTTTTATACAATTGGAAATTGTCCAAATTTTTACTATACATTTGCAAATAATTGCAATAAGTATATAGCATCAACGGCTGCGAATAATTGCAATAAATACATATATGCATCAACAGTTATTTGCTGGCCTACATAATAAAATAAATTTCTGTATCAAATCGTGCTTGTCTAATTCCATGTTTTTTTTAGGTATGGATTATATGGTTACTGGTTAGGAATAAAATGAGAAGTTGGACAATAAAAGAAAGTATCAAACTAGAATATCACTCCGTCCCTTCATTTTTATTCCTCCTATACTAAAAATAAATATTTATTTTTAATGAATGTTCAGTTTAAAATATTATAACATAAATTATAATTTATCACTTAATACTTAATTTATTTTTATTATAAATTATAGTCATTTTCTCGAACTATCAAATATATAGAAAAAGTGAGACATATATATAGTAACATCGTTGAATACTATTATAGACAATAAGGAGTGCAATACTATGCCAATGTTGTAAGAAGGAATACTGTTACACGTTAGCGTGAAATTAAGAATGTTAAAATAAGTTTAAATAAATATTGAGTTGGGTTATGATCTGTCCAAATTTATTTTGGGCTCAAATTCTAAAATTTGGGTTGGATCATGAACTGCTCAATCTCATTAATTTAAAATATTATAATTTATTTTTTATAATCACAATTCGAATTTCAACTCAAGAAAATAAATATAAAAAGTTATAAATAGATAAATAAATCATAGAAAATATAAAATAGATAGAAAATATACATTACACCAATGCAAATAAAGAGCATTAGAATGGATTGAAATTGAAGATTAAATTGAGCTCAATTGAAGATTATTTCATAATGGGTTAATGCTTGAATGAATTGAGATTGAGCTCAATTCAAATTATCTTGAGCCCAACCCATAAAATTTTGAACGGATTGGATGAGTTACCTATATTTAGACTCATTTTGACACCATTTGTTTATATTGATCAAAAGTCATAATATACGTCCGCCTTCAAATTTTTTATTGATCATCCAAATCACTTATAGTTTGATGGTAAGAGATTCGATATGAGTTTTTCACTATCATCTTTGAAGTCGATTCTCACTATCATCTTTCTCGATCCTTTATGTCATGAATTTTTCAATAAATAAATAAATGTCGAGATATATATATAATTTTATTGCACTTAATCATTGAATTTGTGATTGATACAAACCAAAGACTATAGCTAACTCATGCTTCAATATTCTTTTTCTTTTACCCTTTGTTATGATTAAAAAGTTATTTCTATTTGAGGCCACTTTTGATGTGATAGTAGTTTCTTATGACACAATTATGAACCAACAAATTTAATTATGCTTTGCTGATTGTTACCTATCACTATCTATTAACTTTAATTAATTTTGTGAGTGGACTACGTTCTTTGCATTTCAAACAATTTTTTTGTGGCTGTGTAGATTATGTTATGTTTGCACCAAATTTCAGGTTTACATCACACATTCACACCCTATTATATTCATGCATATTAAGCCTGTTAATAGTTTAGGGATGAAACTAATAATTCGTGTCAAGTTCGATAGTGTATTTAAGCTTAGTTCGTCAAGTTGAGAAGTGTTTTAAGCGTATCAATAGTTTAGGGACGAAACTAATAATTCGTGGCTAGTTCGAGGGTGTACTTAAACTTAGTTCACCAAGTTGAGAGACGTTTTTAAGCCTATCAATAGTTTAGGGACGAAACTAATAATTCGTGGCAAGTTCGAGGGTGTACTTAAACTTAGTTCACCAAGTTGAGGGACGTTTTTAAGCCTATCAATAGTTTAGGGACGAAACTAATAATTCGTGCCAAGTTACAATTTTTTAGTACTCTAAACAATAAAAAATATATTTAAGCCAAAAAAATTAACATCAAAGACAATTTTAACTCGATTATTGGATGAAGGGTAGTATTTTTTTATTCAAATAAATGTAATAAGGTTTTTTTTTGTTTTGTTTCCTCACTTGGTATCCACGGCTTATAGTGGAGCTTTGACTAAATTCAAATCATGTAAAAAATTGCTGATTTCATTCGGAGGTAACTCTTTCAACAAGATTTTCTTCATATTCAGAACTCATATTTGAAATATTTAGTTATAGATGAGGCAATTCCACTATTACATCACAACTGATATTGTTAAATAAATATACTAGTAGTTTCAAGGTGCATAAAGACCAAAAAACAAAACAACAAAAAAGAAAATATTTGAAGGTCTTGTAGAACAGCTAACACTCCGACAAGTGGACCTTCTAATGGAGAAAAATTGGTATCAAAGATATTTATTGAGTACACCTTTTCCTTACTTTTAAACCAATGTAATGCATGAATCTAATGTGTACAAACTTGTTTTCCATCAACATCAAAAAACTTAACCATGTCCAAACATCATTATTAATAACGCCTACTTTTTTTAAAAAAAAAATTACGTCACAATCACTCGTGCATATATATACACGACATTTGATTTTACTCGTAACGAGTAGGAATATGACAATTATCCAAATGTCAGTTTACCACGATTCAGATTCCAACAAGACATGATTGATATTTGGTGAATTGTTTCTCATTGTATCATCAATGAACGTAAATATATAAAGCTCTCAAGTAATCTGGTAAAGTTGTTACTATGTTACTAGGAGGTCACACGTCTAAATTTTGAAAATAGTCACTGGCAAATATGTAAGATAAGACTGTGTATAATAGATTCCCTTGTGATCGGATCCTTCCCTAAACCTTGCACATAGTGGGGGAGCTTTAGTGTAGTAAGCTTATTTTTTTTTAATGGGTAATTTTCATAAATAGTGTAGGCTTGAAACTTTATATGGTCAAATCGTTATATTTTACATAATTACATGACATAACTTCGATTATGTGCCTGAAGGAAGGGAGAAAGGCGAACGAGGTCGAGAGAGAGGAGAGAGACAAGCGAGATCGAGAGAGGGAAGATAGAAACGAATTGTATATGTATATTTATCATATTGTATGTGCATCTGTCAAATAATTATATATGTGTAATTAATATACATATGTATTTGTATATCTGGCAAGCGAGAGTGGAGAGAGACGAATTGTATGTGTATATCTGCCGAATTGACTATGTATATTTGTCGAAATAATTGTATATACTTAGTTGGTATACATATGTAGTTGCATATCTGACAAGTAATTACAGAGAGAGGGGAACAGAGGCGAGAGAAAATACCAACAAAACTGAAACTATAATTATAAATTATAATTATTTCAAATTATAGTTAGATAATATAAATATATATTATATGTTTGCCTAATTATATTATTTTTCCTTATTTTGTTGAACGTGAACCAGAATAACGTGGGATTCATTAGGAAATTGACTATTTTTATATCATAATTTTTTTTAATTCAAGCTTCAATTTGATAGTATGAGCAAGATCACATTGACGGAGAAATAGAAGACAAACGTCAAGAAAAGAAATTCCTTTTACTAATTTCCAGCAGCAACAGAAAATAAGAATGATTTTGTCCATAAAAAGAGTATACATTTCAATCAAATCGTTAAAGAAAAGAAGGAACATTTTTGTTTTTTTCATTTCTTCCCAAATTCTAAAAAATGAAACCAAAAAGGTGGTGGAGTATTACCTCTACTCTTGCAGTCTTTGCTGTTCTATAATAAAATAATTCAACCGAAATATTTATTACCTTTTCCTTGTTTTCTTCTAGTTTTGTCAATATCAAATTAGGTAATGAAATTGAAAGAAAAGATGTTGAGATACTCTTATTTTTAGTATTCGAATTACTGAATTAATGTATTCGAATGAAAAGAAGGAATTTTTAAAATTTTTAGGAATAGATGAAAGTGTAGTTAGATATATTACCCGTTTGTTCATGAGAATATTTTTTTAAAAAACTTTGTTTTTTGAATTTTATTTTATTTTATTTTATTTAAAAATTATCATTTGACGTCAAGAATTTTAAATATAACTTGAAATTGGATTTAAAATTGAGAATAGACCCAAAATCCTATTTTACCTTTTTTGCTTCACTTTTACTATATTTTAATTTTTTAAATTCACCTTTTTTTTTATTTCCTCAGTTAAATTATATTTCATATTCAAATTATATATCATATTTTTTTAGAAAAAATACATTCAAATAATAAAATATTATTTATAAAAATCATACCAAATATAATCTCATCTTCAACTTTAACTTTAAGAATTTCAAATAAAGTAAAAAAAATATTTATAATAATATATAGTAGTTTGTATATGTAATCTAATTAATAATACTATGTGACTATGTGTTAGTTGAATTGGGGTGGTGAGGCACTGAGAAAGGTTAATTAAATTACTTGGGGTTGAAAATTATGCCATGATAAGGATATTTTAGGGGTATTTTTCTTTAATTTTCAAAGGGGAAAAATATATTGTGTGAGTTCTATAAAATGGAATGAAATTAGTCGTTTGGATGGTCACTCATCTTATGATAATTGAGGAGAATAGTTGCTTGATTTTATTTTATTTTTAAAAATTATTTAATTTTTGCCAATTTAATTTTCGTAGCCATTTTTATTCAGAAATATAATTATTATTTTAGATTTATGTAGGATCCACCCCACCCCTAAATCCAAATCCATTCTTGACCTGACCTGCTTAATGAGTTTATCATATAACGAGTACCTTAAATAATTATTTTTTAAAAAATAGATAAATTATACCGTTGACGTATTAACTAATTGCAAGTAATTTAAATTTTTCTTCAAATTTCACACATAGCAAAAACTTTAGTATGCCTGATATATATATATTTAAAAAAATATTAAAGGGTTAATCTAAAAGACAAGCATACAACCCACTTCAATTTAAATAGTTTGTTTTAGTCTCTTTAGGTGCATAAAACTGCCTACCTGCTCAACCCCAATGCTCAAGAGTTTTTAGCCCAAAGAAAAGTTTAAACTAGTGAGCTATCTGGATCCTAATTATATAAAGGAAGGCAACTTTTATAAATAGTCTAGGTTTGAAACTTAATATGGTCAAATAGTTATATTTTATATAATTAGACAATATATTCTCAGTTATGCGATCTGGAAAGGAGGAGAGAGCTAGCGAGATCGAGAGAGGGAGGAGAGAGGCGAATTGTATACGTATATTTGTCAAATTGTATGTGTATATATGTCAAGCAATTGTATATGTGTAATTAATATACATATATATTTGTATATCTGGCAAGCGAGATTGAGAGGAGGAAGGAGAGAGACGAATGATATCGAGAGAGGGAGGAGAGAGGCGAGCGAGAGTGGAGAGAGACGAATCGTATATGTATATTTGTCTAATTGACTATGTATATCCGTCAAAATAATTGCATATATGAAGCTGGTATATATTTGTATTTGTATATCTGCAAGAAATCGTAGAGAGAGGAAGAGAGGAGAGAGAAAATAACAACAAAAGCCTAACTATAACTATAAATTGTAATATTTTCAAACTATAATTGTATAATGTAAATACATATCATATATTTATCTAATTATGTTATTTTTCCATAAAAGAATTCAAGTCTAAACGAATATAAGCCCAAATAAAAATAAAAGTGGACTTTGAGCATTTATAAGCCCAAACCCAAGTATACTTAAGGGGGTTCTAGTATGAAAAAAAATATTTTTTTACGAAAGAAAAATTGACAAAATATCTTATTTGGAATAAGTGATTTTCTTACTTATTTTAGTGTTAAGTAAGCAGAAAATATTATTTCAAAAATACTCAAGTACATACTAGGGGGGTTAGGGATGAATGTGAGATGTTTTGAAGGTCGGAGAAGAGACAGTTCCTTCATTTTTAAAGAATTTTTTTCCTGAATAAATATTTTGCACAATGTTTTTAGACCAACCAAACAAGGAAAAAATTATAAAGCATCCAATAATTTTCTTGGCTATCAAGTGAAGAACAAACACTTTCTCAAGACATCAAAGATGCCAAGGCAAAAAAAAAAAAAAAGTATTCCAAATTAAATATATATGAATCTTTTCCCCTCTCCTTTTTCATTTCTCACACAATTAATCACAAAAAAAAAGTTTGCACAAATTATCGAAAATATGATCAAAGAACAAACATCAGATCTACTAATGAACTCAAAGCAACAAACATTTGATATCCTTGAATTAGTGAAAACAAAAGCACTTGAAGTCGTCGTTCAACACGATGAACGTCTATTAATAATAATATTAACGTTGTTATTTGGTTGTTATGTCGTGGTGTCTTTTTCAAATTATTTATGGAAGAAGAGGAAGAATAGGAAAGTGAGAAAGTTATTTTCAAGGTCAATGTCAATTGGAGTTTTGCATGGAGGTGACTTGGCTCTAAGAAGGATAAGTGATTACCATAGAGCTAAGGCTAATTTTCTATCTTTGAATTCTGCTGAGACAAAATTGGAAGCTTTACTCAATGAGGACATACCCAATTTCAAGAAACTGCAAGTAAGTAATTCGCGGATTAATTTAATTCAAATAGCTAGATGCGTGACATGTGATTTGTATTATATAGATTTTTTTTTTTTAAAAAATGATAAGTTGATGTTGTTTGGTATAAATTATGGGCGCGAGTAAGTTTTTCTTTTTTGGAGGAGTGATAAGAGGGTTGGAACCCCGGGGGGATTAGTTTTATAGGTTCCTTATTCCTATTTTTTAATTTTATGATATTTTTATAAGATTTTTTAAAGTTTTAAATATAAGAGATTGTAAGTGATTACGAAATCTTAATTTCTTGAAAAAGGTGTAGTATTGTTTGAAATTAAGCAATTTTACAATTTCATAAGAGATTACGTTCTAATTACTATCCTTTTTTTTGTGTGTTTTGCTTTTTCTTTTTTGGCTAGAGAGGGTGGGAGGAGGTTTATTTTGGAACCTAAAGAAGCTGTGATTTGAAGTCGGATTGATTAACTTTTTAGTAAAAAAGATTTGGAAACATACAAGTTCACCTATTTCATGCTAGAGCTATGTTTTGATAAAGGTAAATAAGAAGTAATTTGTTAATAATAACATATGACTTGAAAAAAATAGACAGAGATCAAATTTCGTATATAAGTAAATTTGGACCTTTTTCCTTTTATATATGAAAATATCAAATAATGTTATCATCTTGTTTGTTTCTAAGTATGCTTTATATGGAAACAATATTGAAAAAAAAAAGAATTTATTTGAGAGGTATTGAATGCTTTTAATGATATACTTTTGGAGGAAATAAAAATAGTACTCACTTGGCCCAAAATGAATATTATCAAACCTTATTTAGAATACTTTTGAATATTTTAATCCAACAAATAAAATAAATTTTACTTATATTTATAGAGGTGTATCGCAAAGATGGAAATGAGTGGAAAAGAAAGCCAAGCCTTAATGAAACTAGAGGCTGCAATAAGGGAAGCTCCACCACATCAAGCTTATGAGTTTGAGATGCTACTTGTGGAAACACTTATTTATCAGGTTCTTTTTTTTTCTTCACCTCAACATAACCTAAAGTTTAAATGTCGTTAAACTTTTCATTTTATTATACTAACTTTTGATTGTTATTATTTTTCTAGGGAGAATTTAGAAAGGCCCTAAATTGCAAATGTTTAAAGGACAATTTGATTACCGATGCAAGGCGTCCACTGTATAAGGTAACTTTATTCTTTATTTCATTGTTGAAACCCAGACACACGGCCACAAAGAGTTCAATTGAGTCACCTCGCTAAAAAACTATACATGCCTAAGTTATTTTAAATAAATAATTATATTGAATTATTTTGAAAAAATAATTAAAAAATATTTTCACTTTTCCAGTCCAAATTACTTACAAAAAGTAAAAAATAATTTTTCACACATAAAAGGTCAAAAGATAACTCCAATTTGTGTTCATGGTTAAACACAATTTCAATTTTTAAATGTCATTCTTCACTTTGAAAATAAAAAATAGTTTTTTTAAAAAAAAATTCATAGTGATACATGATTAATACCCTACTTCATTATATTTCTCTTTCAGTCTTACCATAAACAAGAATTCTTTTATCTCCCGTGTGAGAAAATATACATTTTTTAAAAAAAATTACCTTTTTGGAAGATTAGTTAACCTAATAGTTCGTTCGTCATGTTTTACGTGATACCTTTTGACTTAACACGATGTTTAAGAAAAAGAATAAGACTTTTGAAACTCATGTTCTAAAACAATCCTCAGATATTTGAGTGGTTATAAATCATTTCATCAAAATTATTTTTATTTTAAAAAAAGCGACATTCTTTTTAATAATACGGACCAAAAAGAAAAGAGTGTCATATAAATTGAGAAGAGGGAGTAACTTTTTGTTCAAATTTGGCTCTTCAGTATAGCAGAAATATATTAAGAAATTCACTAAATTAACATTTTACTGTAAATTGAGCAGTTACTATTACACATTAATTTCAGATTCGTTGTAATGAATCATAAACTTCAAACTGTGAATTCGTCTCATTTTGAGATTTTTTTTTTGCAGGCTATAATACACATCTCACTTGGGAAGGATACTGCTGAAGAAGAAGAAGCAATAAAATGCTGGAAAGAATTTAAACAAATTAGAGAAGAGTTGACAAGATCAGGCAAAGTAACAGATAAACAACTTATTAAAATTGCCACTAAGTTCGACAAATTTAAGAGCGTTGTTATATCTCTCAATGAAGATATTCAGGAGGTTAAAAGAAAAGCCAAGAAAAATAAATAAATAAATAAATAATTGTTTGCCATGATTTCATAATATGCAGTATGGTATGGTGTGATATTGTACAATATAGTTGTTTAATAATAGGTTTATTGTTTGGTTTGACTGTATGTACTGTATCATAATTGATAAATTTATGAAAATAATCTTAATTATTATAAATATAAAATTTATCAATTTTTTTAAGTATATAGAATCAAAAGGAAAACAAACTAATATATTTACGATCTATACAAATAACACAAGAAAATAAAAAACAAGAACTTTAAACAAATGAACTTCAAAAAATAGACTGAAACGTGGAAGTGGGAGAGAAGACTGGAGGAGGAAGAGAAGTTTCAAAATTTGATGCGGAGGAGAATGAGTAACACGATAGTGAAAGTAGTAGATATATTAGGATAAAGTTTAATAAACGATAAAAGATAAAGGATAAATTAGAATTACTTAAAATTAAGTAAGGGTATAACTGGAGAAAAAAATAAGTAAATCATGAGATAAAATCAAATGGATCATTTAAAAAAATGAGGATTTTTCATGATTTTGAAACTAAGAAACCAAACCAAACCACATCATATCATACCATACAGTTTAAAAAACAATCAAAATAAATATAGTTCTCTTACTAATATGATTGATAGCCCTTTATTTGGTAAAGTGATTCAGAGTATGCGAGTTGACATTGTACATACATATAACAATAAGTAAACAAATGAACCATTCTTTAACTTCCGGAAGTAAACACAACTATCATACATGCTCCTTGAATAAGCATGACCCAACATAAAGGAATCAAACATTTTGTACCATTGTCTTGAAGACTGCTTTAATCCATACAAGGATTTCTTCAACAAGCAGACACGATCTTCTTTTCTAATCAATAGATATGACGACTTTGAAGTCTGGATTTTTCATGTCATCCCTCTGCATGTCCCTAATCTTTACAGCAGATTTCATGGCTGAGGGGCAACAAGCACGCATCTCAATCTTCAGTAGCGAACCAAAGCTCGAGGGGATCTCTTCAAGTTTATCGCACCAACGCAACACCAATTGCTCGAGACAGGGGAATGAATCACTTAACATGTTCCAATGTTTGATAGAATTGTGTTCTATCTTCAGTAGCCTAATGTTAAGGAAACCTCCAACACCAACTGTCCATTTTTTCCCAGTGAAGCCAAAAAGAATATTGAGCACTTCCAAGTTGTGTAATGTGCCAATTGTTGAAATTTCATCCATGAGAAGCCACAACTAGACAGAGTTAACTCTTTTAGGCTTTGAGGGAACATCATGTTGATTCCACTCATTGGAAAATCTCCGCGGTGATTGATGCTTACTGTTTCGAGATATATCAAACAGTTGAGAGAGCGGAACAAATTGTCCCATTGCTCAATAATAAGTTCAAGTTGGACTAAGTTTGGTGCTTTGTTGCAGATATGAAGGTTTTCTGATAGTGATAATCAGTGAAGTAATGGGACAGGAAAACGTGAAGAAGGGGAAAGGAGAAAGGGAGAGAAAAGGCAATGTAACAGGAGAGGTTTTGGGAAATTGTAATCTGAATTCATTCCCATATGTACATGTATATGTGTGTATTTGTACACAATACTTAACTCTCCACATTAACTATTATGTGGCTCATCTACATGTGATTAACTCACTTATACTCAACCAACTAATCAACTAACTAACTATCAAAAAACTAACTCACAATTAATCATGTGTTGTATTACTCAATAGCCCCCCTCAAGCTGGATATGTTGAACACATTCAGCAATCCAAGCTTACCTATCAGAAGGTCATGCTGTGCCTTACTCAGTGCTTTAGTGAGTAAGTCTGCCAGCTGATCTTTGGTATGGATGTA
>JAABOM020000049.1:14206343-14219787 GCA_011800125.2 Solanum clarkiae | reverse complement strand
TATACTCAACCAACTAATCAACTAACTAACTATCAAAAAACTAACTCACAATTAATCATGTGTTGTATTACTCAATAAGATATCACTTACATCATCTCCATTCAGAATGACTACTCTTGAAAAGCTTTCTAGGTTCTCTAACTCGAAAACGTCCTCTTTTTCAGCCTCAACACTGTTGAAGTACTGTATCATTGCTTCGCTTGTATCCACGTGCTTTAAGTTTATCATGTACCAGATAGATCCCGGAAGAGTTAAGGTACCACTTTTTGATCTTGCGACTAATGTTTCCAGATTTGTAAGGTTTGATATGGCTGGTGGAATATCACTAAAATTTCCAAAAATTGACAGGTACTTCAACTGAATCAAGGATGTTATGTCCTCCAGAGCTGAAGCATCAATCACGACGTTCCCCAAGTCGAGTACTGTTAGTGATGATTTGAACATGTCTGAACTGAATGCTCCACTTGGTATGATGAATTTGTTCATTTCACCATCAGTTAAATTGTTAAATTCATTGATGTTGTGGGCATGTAACCTCAAAGTATGGACACGTTGAGTCGGATGAAGCCACTTGATGAAATGCTGCATTTTCGAGCAAACCAGGAACCGTTGAACATGATCACTAGCAGAATCAGAAGTAGCAAGATCAAAATCATGAGTTCTGAAAGAAACAGAACAACAATGAGACGAAAATGAAAACGTTCTCTTCAAGAAAATGAAATGGTGCTTCTTACCTATCAACTTTCATAAAGAAGTTCTCTTCTTTAGCTTTATTCAAGCAAAACTCTTGTACCAAATCATGAAGACGAACTGCTTTTATGTCACCAAGTGGAAATCTCTCCGCAATCACCACAAGATTGCTTGTAGTTAGATCAACCAAATAGTCCATCGCGACAATCCCAGCACGCCTCACTTCATTAGTCTGTACAAAACCTTCAGCGATCCACATTCTCATCAACTTCTTAACGGAAACTTCCTCATTCTCAAGAAACAAACCAAAGGAAAGAAAGCATGGCTTCAAATAACTTGGCAAATGCTTGTAACTTAACTCGGTTATGTCCATGTACCACGCTGCCTCACCAGCAACTTTTGCACTTGCACTTAACCATTGAGCAACTTTAATCCAATAGCCTTTTTTCTTATGCAGTCTTGCAAGAACACCCCCTATTAAAACAATTGCAAGAGGCAGCCCTGCACAACTTTTCGCTATTTTGTTCCCTATTTCCTCGAGTTCTTGTGGGCAACAACTATTCTCTTCCTTAAAAGCTTTGTTCCTTAGTAGCAACCAACTTTTATCTTCCGTGATAAAAGAAAGACGATGAGTATAGGAAAACGAGTAATTTACAGAAGAATTTACCAGTTCATCAAGCCTAGTAGTTACTATAATTCTACTCCCATTGTTGCCATTTGGGAAAACACTAACCAAGTCTTCACATATAGCAGTGCTCCATACGTCATCTATAACTACAAGATATCTCCTTTTATTAAGACACCTTTGTACTTGTTGGATTAATTCATCTTCACTCCTCTCGATCAAATTCGTAGCCTAACAATTCAAGCAATATTTTTCTCTTGTCATGTACTTTAGAGACACAAGTACACCATGAACGAACATCAAATCGATTGACTATGTTTTCGTGGCGATCTAACTTTTTGGCTAGAGTTGTCTTACCAAGTCCCGGCATGCCTACAATCGCGATAACGTTTAGCTGATCTATTTCTCCAAGAATTTTCTCCATTAGCACTTGTTCATCTTCCTGAAAGACCACCATTGACTTTGATGACAACTCAATTGTGGTAGGTAACATCTTGGTTCAAATTAATGTGTGATCTTGATCAATGCCTCTTAAGTATTGGCACAATGGCCAATTAGTTGAATATTGTTACTAGAGATGAAGCTCAATTGTTGAATACCAGAGTGGAAAGAAAGAACTAGGAATTAAAAATCATAGCAAAAGAAACACTCCTAGAAAATATCATATACAAAAGTAAAGAAGGAATTGAGATCAAACACGTGGGGGTAGTTGGGGCGTGGTGGCCTGGATCACTGTACATCGGTTCAGAAAATGAAAAAGCTCATGACACTCTGTCAACACTAATACATGTTAAATGTAATCTCAAAGGCGGAATGAGAGAGTATGCAATCTTTGACCCTAATGTATAGATGTAGAAAAAATATTTCTGAAAGATCTTCGACTCAAATAAAGTATAACAGAGTGAAAAGTCAATACCAACTACATGTCCAAGGTAATTCCAAAGGCGGAATCAGTGAGTACAAAATCTTGACCCTAACTCATAGAGGCAGAAAAAATATTTCGCAAAGATCTTTGACTAAAATAAAGCATATCAAAGCAGAGTAAAAAATCAATGTTATTTTTTCATCAATCTCGGATAGAGTCAAAGATTCACTATTTTTGGCTTTGGGCTATGATGGAATAAATCAAAATGACTCTTTAAACTGTCTGCGCTTCTTTCAATTGTGAAGTAGCAGTTAGTCAATGCAACTTTCAACGCTCATCATGGGTCATTCGGAAATAGTCGCGCTATGTTTTTAAATATAGGGGTCAGGCTGCGTATATTCGACCCCCTTACCCCGCAATGGGTGAGAGTCTTTGAGGCATTGGGGTAATGTTATTGTTGTTGTAAATAAAGTGAAAAATATTCCTACAAGTTTGAAGCCAATGAATGGCCAGCTCAAGTTGTTCTGGGTTGTGCACATGGTTACTGCACTACTATATGTTCCAGTTAATTAAGTTCAGTTTTATACAATTTCTTAAACGTATTTTAATTAGCACCAGGAAAAAAAAAAGAAAAATATAATATGTCCATCTCGATGAGATTGATATTCCAATCTTTCTTCTTAGAACGTATTGATTGTACCGGTTGTTATGCCAATAGCAGCGCCGGGCAGCTAAGTTGGTATGAAAGAACTGCTGCGCCGCGGGAAGTCCTTCTCTATACAAGTTCTCGGACGAGGTTTTTGAACCCCTCGGTAAACAAAAGCATACATAGCAGTTCATGTTTTGTCTTAGATTCACAAGATATCTTTATTGAGTTTTTGACTAAAAATTCAAAAAAAAAAAGGAAAAGATTTTTGCTTTTGATCAAATATTAATGGCGGTTGAAGGAAATAACTTTTGCATTTGGCCATAAGTTATAATGTGGCAAATACTCGTCTTTTTCTGTGTGCGCGATTAATTAGCAGCTAAATTATCGATTTATAAATCTATCTATAAAATAATAGTAGTTTTGTAAGTTGTACCTTTTATTTTTCAGATTCAATAAGTCATTCATTAGATAAATATTTACTTGTTTTATTTTTGTCATTAAGGGTCAAAGTGCATTTGAGTAATGCAGAATGAATAATAATGCCTTTCCGTATCTATTCATGTCATTACGAATGACGAAGTCAATTTTTTTAAAAAAATGTTCAAAATTTAATATATATATATATATATATATATATATATATGAAAAATATTTTTTAACATATACATACATATTATAGTTTTTTGATGAAGTGGCTATGCCTTTCATCGATACAAAAATAATTCAAACTAGCTCTTAACATTAATATTCTATGAGATTTAGTTATTCTACCTTAGGTATGTGATATCTTATTTTATTATTATAACAAAATAAATTTATATTTTATTTTAAAATTATTATTCCTCGCATCACCATTCCTTAAGAGGTCATTTGGTAGCTATTTAAAACATGCCGATATTATTAGTAATAAAAAAATTAGTTATTAGTAAATTAATGTGTAATTTATATATGTATTAGTTATGCAGGAATTAGTTATTAATTATTTCACCTTCTATCTTATATAAAATAATACAAAAATTCTCTCTAATCAAAACATCATATAATTTTAAAATAATTTATTTTTACATAGCTATCAAACATCTAATAAAGTATATAATAACGCAACAACAATAAAAACATACTCAGTGAATTCCCACAAATTGAATCATAGGAGGATAAATTGTACGGATGAGTAACGCAAGAAATTATGGACTAACGCTCACGAAAAACCGTCGAAATCGCCTATAAAACCCTACAAATAGAGTCTTAGGAGGATAAATTGTATGGATAGATTAGTATAATTTTTCGAAAAAAGTTGACCCCAAACCTTGGACAACATCAAAAATTATGGTTTAGCACTTACAAAAAATTATCAAAATCGCATATGTTTATTCCTTAAACCATAAAATCCTACCTATTGTCTTCCAAGGCAAATCTTACCACTACCAACACATTAACAAATAAAATCCACCAATGAACCATATGGGAGTTTGGGTCCATAGTGGATCGACACTAATGAAATGAATAAATTTTGAATAATTTAGCGAAGGTTTTAAAGAACAAAAATAGCATCCCATTTTCCCCGTATATTTTGGGGAAGTTTCCTTTTCTGATTTGTTCTTCACACAAGACTTCATCTGTCAACAATCAATCAACTGCTGGTTCATCGTGTACCAAAATCTACGCCACTAGGGGTTTTCTCCCTCTCCTAGATTGATTTCTTCCAGTTTTTACCCTCCCATTTATAAGGCATTCTGGACATAGAATTGGAGCCGATTTATCCAAAAATTGCCATAGGATATGGTGCAATGCTGAGCAATCGAGGTCAGGTAACTTGTTTGATCGATCATTAGTGGGTTTTGGTTCTCAATATTGCATTTATGATTTGTTGTGTCTACCCATTGAGAGCTTGGTGTTTATGACAATTCGGCCTTAGATTTAATGTTGTTGTAGTTAGGAGAGATGAAGTGGTGGGGGCTATAGGGTTATTATCTCTGCTTATTTAGTTTGGTGTATATATATAATGATGAAGAGATTGAAAAATGAGGCTTCCAGTATGAGGAGGTTCAAATTGTCTTATGTTTTGCTGGGTTTAGCTGCATTTTACTTGGTGCTCATCTGTGTGAAGTTTCCAGAGTTTCTTGAGAATGCCACAGTTTTGAGTGGTGATGATGCTGATGTAGCTATAGATGTGGAGGATGATAGTGGAGAATCCACTTCTGGATTTCATAATAGTGTAAGGGAATATGCTCGAGCGAAACTTCAAGAAGAGGATAATGAAGATGAAGCTTCTCCCCATAAAAAGCCTCCCAAGCTTCACTATGGTCGAATTACTGCAGCTATTCTGAAACGGCAGAATATGGAGCGGAATCTTTCTATTTTGGATAGAATGGCAGATGAAGCTTGGAATCTAGGCTCAAAAGCTTGGGAAGAATTGGATAAATATGAGGAGGAAGGGATTGAGATGAATTCCATACTTGAGGGAAAGCCTGAATCA
Organism: Solanum clarkiae; assembly: GCA_011800125.2. NCBI lineage: Eukaryota > Viridiplantae > Streptophyta > Magnoliopsida > Solanales > Solanaceae > Solanum > Solanum clarkiae. The sequence goes on along the minus strand of JAABOM020000049.1, from coordinate 14,214,482 downwards.
TGTCCTTCATGGGTTTCTAGCAGTGGAGCACAAATTGCTAAAACAGATCAGATGATGTTCCTACCATGTGGACTTGCAGCAGGCTCTTCTATAACAGTTATTGGTACTCCTCATTATGCCCATCATGAGTATGTACCACAGCTTGCCAAAACAAGGGTTGGTGATGCATTAGTTTTGGTTTCCCAATTTATGATTGAATTACAAGGTTTAAAATCTGTGGTTGGTGAGGATCCACCAAAGATTTTGCATCTGAATCCTAGAATAAGAGGAGATTGGAGCCGTCGACCAGTGATCGAGCACAATACTTGCTATAGAATGCAGTGGGGAACAGCTCACAGGTGTGATGGTTTGCCTTCCAAGTATGAAGATGACATGCTTGGTAAGACATTTTCTGATGTTTTCTTGTTTGATTTTTGTCTCTCTGTTTTATCAGCTATTCCTTTGTGGGGGGATGGGCACGGGGGTTGAAACAACAAAGGGAATTATGGGATATATATGTGAAGGTTCTTTGACAGCCAATGTGCTTAAAGTTAACTTAAAAGATAAGACACAAATATCTGGAAAAGTGAAGTTGTCACTTTCTTTTTTTCTTTGTTGAATCTGAGAATAAGAAGAAATGATTGAGCCTCAACTGTGTTGGAGCTAATAAAACAGAAACAATAAAAAGACACTACGATCTCCTGTGAGTTAAATAACGTGTTTAGTTTGAGGCAATATCTTGTTCAAACCAGCAGTACAGCTGATTATTAGATCAAGATCAGCTTGCCTTAAACCAACAAGCCTGATAACGTGTGTAGTCTCACGACCAGGCAAAATCTTGATCTAATGGATTTCCAGATTACTTGTGCAGTCACATGCCAGGCTAAATCTTGATCTAACGGGTTTCCAGAATGTGACTTAGGTGCATGTGGTTGGTAATAACGTGTGTAGTCGCACAACCTTTACAATTTTTTCATTAAATTCATCAAGAAGATGCAAATCAGTTACAAAAGTAGAAGCAAAAACAGTTTAGTCTGCTAACTCTTGTACAATTATGCTGAAACTAAGAAGCCAAACAGAGGATATATTGACCCAACTGTACAGACACACGAGGTATCCTGCTTTGAGAGAATGTGTTGCATTGAAGTCATGTCATGCCATCACACTTCCTCCTGAAATGATGTCACCCTTTAATTCGTAATGTAGGGCCTTGGTCTTCAGGTAGGATTTCCTGTATCTTCTAATATTCTGTAGGTACAATATCTGTTGTGAACCCCCCTCTAAAAGAAGATTCGTCCTCAAACCTTGTCCCACAAACCAAAATAAAAAATAAAAATTAAATAAGTAGATAGCAAGAACATGATGAATGTTCCCAATATCAACATAAGATAGTGTCCATGCATCCAACCTATTTGGTTCTCTTGTTTACAGATACTCATTTGGCATACATGGACAAGATGTCACCATAGAAGAAAACATATCGACCAATACGGTGCTTTGGATATTAGCACTGTACTAACTAATCATTGGTGGCTCCAAGTGATGTCTTGAGAGCAGATGCGGAAATCGGTGAGGAAATTTTACTAGTTTTGTGGCTGGTTTCATGTGACATCCATGATGGAATTGTGGTCGTATATGGTGGAAGGATGGTAAAGAGAGGAAGTTGAAAGGATGGTTTAACTTTTTAAGGAGGACAAGAGTGGTGCGACAGTGGTTCTCTTGTGGATATGTGTGTGTATTGTTCCAAAAATGGTGAAGGCTCCTTTTTTAATGGCGAACGGAGAATTGATGAAGTTTGGCGAAATGGGTGAAAATGTGGGATACTGGGACTCCACATAATTTTTAAAAATAAAAAAGAATTAAGACATAATGTAAAGGTTCACTTTGTGGGATTTCACTGGGTATGTTGTTGTTGTAAAGGTTCACACACTCAAGTTCGGGTAAAATACAAACATATGTCAGCATCGACATCAAGGGTGCATGACACACAACTATGTCAAGTTGGTCATTTGGTAAGTTAAGCGTCAAACGGACTGTTGGACCCAAGCTTGAGTGTCTGTCTATGTATTTTGCCATAAAAATAACCCTACCATTCAAATCATACCACTCAAAATAAGGATCAAAGTTCATTTCTTGAGAGTTCTATAGGTTAATATGTCACTTTTTTTTAGAAATGTATATTTGTATATTGATGTATAGACTACACAAAATCTGCGTAATCATCCATACTTACCGAGGAAATTAACAATGTACAAATTCCTATGTCTTCTTACATGGAATCTACAACAACAGCAGCATACCCAGTGGAATCCCACAAGTGGGGTCTGGGGAGGATAGAATGTACCCAAACCTTACCACTACCTCATAGAAGTAGAGAGGTTGTTTCGTGGGACCCTCGTCTCAAAAATCCATAAGCAGAATAAACTAGATATGAAATATAGTTGAAGGGCATACAAACCCTTTGAAACGATATATAACAAGAGTGTCCAACAACGCCATGGCTGCAAAACCACCATCTAAGCATACTCCTTTACACCTAAAATACCAAAGGACTAAACATGTCCATTTTATCTTCTGGATGTGACAAACTTTATCATCAAAGCATCTTTTTCTCCCTTCCCAAATTGTCCACCATGTGCAAGCTGAGGCAACCCTCCATCTCTCTTTCTGGATTGAGTTAATATCTTTGCTTTACCAGGATGCTAGAACTTCCACCATGTTCCTTGGCATACTCCACATCCCCTAGGTTGATGAATAATCGAATATCCTTCATAGTTTTATAGTCAAATTATGGTGCAAAAAGAGATGACTGATATAGGTGTCTTTAGGATCATCAAGACTATGAAAGGAGTAATATAGAGGCGATGATGGGATAAGTATAGTAATCAGCTACAACTCTTGAGTGTCCTAAAACAATGGATTATCCTACAGACCTACACTTTGAGCTCTTGCCAATAGATGGATGGTGTCATTGGAATCAACTCCATGTTTCCTCAGGGAATTCATTTTCCTCACCTTGTAATAAAGAAGAATAAACACCAAAACAAGAAAGAGTGAGCTGGTTAGGGTATAAGCAAGGACTCTTTTCACTCACACGCTCTGTTTTTCATACTTGACTCTCCTTTTGTATTGGTTGTTGACACTCTCATTTTGAAGCCCTTGTAATAGTCTTCTCTTTGCTTATCTCTTCCTCTCCTTTTTCCATCCTAGGATTATCACCTAGCTCTTGTCAAATTTGTTTTCCATTTATATCTTAAGTGGATGTCGTTTTCACTTTATTATATGTATTTCGCTTGTAGAGTGATGATTAACCTCTTTTACTTTGAATTCCTGCTTATGCCTCACACGTTTTGGTTGTGGAATTTTTGATTAATAGCTTTATATCAATCAAAAACCATAAAATATTGAATTTACTTTCATGGCAGTTGATGGATATTTGAGATGTGAGAAGTGGATGCGGAATGACATTGTTGATACCCGGGGGTCGAAAATATTCTCATGGTTTGATCGATTCATTGGACGTGCAAAGAAGCCAGAGGTGACATGGCCTTTCCCATTTGTGGAGGGTAGGATGTTTGTTCTAACTATTCGTGCTGGTATTGATGGCTACCATATCAATGTAGGCGGCCGGCATGTGACTTCATTTCCATATCGAACTGTAAGCTACTTGCTCTCTTCCAAACAATTTGAAGGTTTTCTCTGTAGACATGTAAGTGTTCTGCTCTTTCTTACGACTGAGCAAGTCACTATTGAAGGAGACCATTTTTAAGATGTACTTCTTGGAGTTGACTTTAGGGTAAGCACTGCTGCGCCAGTCATGATTGCCATTCAAACCACTGGAATACATTTATCTCAAAAAAAATAGAAAAAAAAAACAGAAAATAATGGATGGATGGAACAAATATTACTGTAGTTTTTGGTCCTTTCTCTGAATCCCTTCAACAGTTTCACGAATTTGTAATTTTTACAATTAATATAATCACCAGATTTTCCAGAATTAATGTTTCAGTTTCCTCACGTATGTTATCTCTTATTACCATACTAGTAAGCCATAATCAGATGTTCCGTATTCTCTCAGGGCTTCACACTGGAAGATGCAACAGGGTTGGCAATAAGAGGTGATGTGGATATACATTCGGTTTATGCTACATCTCTTCCAACCTCTCATCCAAGTTTTTCTCCCCAAAGAGTGTTGGATTTCTCAGAGAAGTGGAAATCTCTTCCTTTACCCCAGAATCGCATTCAACTTTTCATTGGAGTGCTGTCCGCCACCAATCACTTTGCTGAGCGTATGGCAATCAGGAAAACATGGATGCAGGCTTCAGCAATCAAAGCCTCACACATTGCAGTCCGCTTCTTTGTTGCTTTGGTAAGTTGCGCTCCTCACCCAAATACTCCTTGGGGAGCAAAGATAGATGTGCTCAATTGCATGTTAAGTTTGTGCATCCAAATAAATTTGCACCTCAAATGCGGTCATATTCCTCGTAATTAGAACATTCCAAACTCCAGTAAGCTTTAATTCCAGCATGATGTGATTAAGGAGATTGTCAAATGATAATATATGGAATAATCGCTTTGTTAATGCGTTTGATTCTTTTTCATTATCAAAAAGTTTGATATTGTCATAGCCAAGATATATAGTAAATACATACACATACATACACTCTGTATATATACGTTACGTGGCTGTTGATCTGCAGCTTCCATAGTGAAAAGAGAAAAATTAGACAACACACTATTCTTAACGAGACATATGAAGCCGGATGACAAAGGGCTATTCATTAACTGTTAACGAAAAGGATGATAGATGAAAACCATAGCAAACTGGTAGCACTGTTGCCAAACAGCAGGGATAGTTCAACGCATGTTGAGTAATATATAGGTGGTGGGTATGGGTTTACCATCTGCATGTTGTATCGTCAGGAGGGCCAGAACTTCTAATATCTTTTGTGACTGTTACTTTTCTAACATCTACATGCTAAATTGGATATGAGAAACATTTGTAAATCCTGTTCTCATTTATTTTGCTGGTCCATTTCTGGATAGTCAAAATAATTTTTCAGTTGGACCAATAAGCTCTCCTCCCAAGTCCCAGATGAAGATGAAGTTGAAGTTGTGATTTCCATCACTCAAAAGGAAATTAGATAGGGTGTGCCCAAATCCTATAAGAATTTGCACTTCACCTTATCAGAAGAAAATACTAAACGAATTTGCTGTTTCTTTATGGAAACTTTCTGATTACATTTTTTAATTTCACTCCCCCTCCCCCACCCCACCCCACCCTCCCCCTCTCTCTCTCTCTCCCTGCAATAAATTTCTTTTGGTATATAGGAAGTTTCTCACCGTCATCATGATCGATTAAAAACACTCTTGATGTTCGATACAAGTAGAAGCCTCCAAATTTTGAAACTAACAATAATTAAAATGTCTGCAAACCGAAACCGAAAGGATGATCGATGTATTATGCAGCTAGTGCCAACGAGTCCATTTATAAAATTACAGTTAGAGAACTACAAATGTGGTGCCGTGTCAAGAAAAAGCCTGCATAATGTGGTTTTTCTGTGTCTGCTGTGTAAGAAGTATATTTAAAAAAATTCCATTGAAAATACTAGAAAATTTTATAATTCTCTAATTGCATGTAGGTGGCTATTACTAGTATATTTCAGTGTGCTTAGATCAATTTTACCCCATTTCAGGTAGGTCGAATGACTAGTTATCTCAAGTTGCATTAGCTTATTTTGTCATGAACTCTGGCACAGTATTGTTGTACTCATTAGTAACTGGATAATATAGATGCCAATACAATCACCCCACTTGTATTTACCTACTTGGAAGATCCTTCAATCTTAATGGCTATCCCTGGAGCACACTGCTTGCTTGTTACATCACATAGTTTTTCGTTTTTTTTTGAGGTATTAACTTGCCCTACATGGTGCTCACTAGGAGTAGTATGGCCATTTCTATCCTTCTGAGGTGCTTTCATTTGAATATTTCCTATATAAATGATGGTCAAGTGAAAGTGAGTGTTGTTTTCAGGTAAAAGAAACAAGAAAAAGGTTGTGCTATTGTCTTCAGTATTACCTTATGCTGTTTTGCAGACACCTCTCTTTAGGTTTCTTTTCACCAACTTATTTATTTGTAGAACATACATTATCATCTCTATGAATAGCCAGTTTGGAGTTCAACCTCAACAAATGTACTTATGTATTAACATGTAACCGTGTAGAATCCACGAAAGGAGTTGAATGCTATATTGAAGAAGGAAGCAGATTACTTTGGAGACATTGTGATTGTCCCCTTTATCGACAGATATGAGCTAGTGGTTCTTAAAACTATAGCCATCTGCGAGTATGGGGTGAGTTCTGCACTTTGCTGCATCTACCTCTTCTTTTCTGGACTGCTTATCTGCATCCTTATTTCTATTTACATGGCCCACAATGTCTGTTGCAGGTTCAGAATGTGACAGCTGCATATATCATGAAATGTGACGATGATAATTTCGTTAGGATAGATGCAGTCCTGAGAGAAATTCAACGTGTACCTCCTAAACGATCTCTTTACATGGGCAATCTTAATCTCTTGCATAGACCACTTCGAACAGGAAAATGGGCCGTATCATTTGAGGTACATAGATTTATATGATAAAGAGTATATATTCAAAATTTATGGCTACGGGCTGTTGATTTCTTATAGAAACTAATTTAATTTGGAAGTATTGACTTGTGCAACAGGAGTGGCCAGAAGATGTATATCCCCCTTATGCTAATGGACCAGGATATATAATTACCAGTGATATTGCCAAACATATCATTTCTCAATATCGGAATCAAAGTTTACGGGTTTGTAATGGCTGGTTTCTTTCGTTTTCTTCTTAAAATCATAAACATGGTAAAAGAGTAGATTCTGAAATACGCATTCCTCCCATCAAATTGACAGATTTTCAAAATGGAGGATGTGAGCATGGGTATGTGGGTTGAGAATTACAACAGTTCCACTCCTGTACAGTACTCTCACAGCTGGAAGTTCTGTCAATATGGATGTATGGAAGACTATTTCACAGCTCATTATCAGTCTCCACGACAGATGTACTGTCTGTGGAACAATTTGCTCAAGGGTAAGGCCCATTGCTGCAATATCTAGATTGATATGACCATTTTTCGCTGCTTGATGGGTCGCCAATTTGAATTGAATCTTTTTCTTCCTAACTGGAGATCTTACGCGAAGAAGGTGAAGTTGTGTTGTTGTATCTATTGAGATGGCTGTTTTAGTTTAACAAATGATTTAACATCGAACGTTGGTCCTCGCCATGGATTTGTACATGTGGATTTATATACCTGTGTACTAGTCATTGTATAGGATTCCTGTCTCTGCCTTGTAACCATGAAGAAACATGCAGAGATTTAATATTCAGCCTAGCCTCCCCACCACCAAATTTTGGTTTGGGGCCTTTGAGCTTTACCTTTGGCAATGCCAAAATTACTTTTGCTTGCTCCTTGAAATTTACATTGATACTATTTCATTAACCTAGTACTAAAAATGACTGGTTATTGCCTGAAACTACTGGGGGTGAAGATTAAATTTAAATTAAAGGAAAAAAACTCAAATATGCTATCGAACTTTGGGAAAAGGTTCATTTATGTTATCTGTTAAAAGTTTGGCTCATTTATATCATTACCATTTGAGAAAAGATTTGTCTATGGCATGATCTTTTAACTGCGATTTTGCAAAATTACCTAAACATTCTTAAATTAGAGTTTTGGATCAAATGTAGTCTTCTTTGTCATTCTTCTTTAAGAATGTCAAGAACACATGAAGAACTCTCTAAATTTTCAATTTCTTTAAATATTCACGAAATTATCCTAAGTTTCAAGAGCAGTGTTTCTCTGAGTTAGATACTAAAACTCAATATTTTTTAAACTCGAATTCAACGTAACTCAACAAAATCTCCTTGGAATTAAGTATAGATTACACTATACCTATGAGAGAATGTGATTGTGATGGGCTGATTGCTAAAAAAAGGTATTACTGCGTAAATAATTTTTGTGAGTAATTTTAAGAGGTGACTTGGGTATTTTTCACACAACATTTCTACTAGAAAACTACAATTAAGTTTGAAAAAATCAACAACGACACAGGAAATTAATTTTATTTTAAAAAGTA
>JAABOM020000049.1:14191442-14206243 GCA_011800125.2 Solanum clarkiae | reverse complement strand
CCACTAGGCTGATTGACCTAAAATCCTTCAGCTCAATTGCTGCAGGTGTCTTTGGAATTCAAGCAATAAAAGTTGCATTAAAGCTCTTCTCGAAACTCTGATTATAATGCAAAAATTGAATAGTATTGATGATGTCTTCCTTCAACAGAGCCCAGAAAGTCTTGAAAAACACCATTGGATAGCCATCAGGGCCAGGGGCTTTCTCCGTTGCACACAAGTTTAAGCATTCCCTTATCTCTTCTTCATCAAAAGGGCTTTGCAGCCATACGTTTTCTTCTTCAGTGTCATTGTAGCCTTCTGCAGTCTCAACTCAGGTCTCCATTGTTCTGCTTCCTTGTATAGCTTTTTATAGAAATCATGTATTGCCTCTTTGATCATGACTTGATCCTCGGTAACCACTCTATCCACCTCCAATTGATCTAGGTGGTTGAATCTTTTATGAGAAGTTGCAATTCTTTGAAAAAATTTTGTGTATCTGTCAACTTGTTTTAGCCATTGCATTCTAGATCTTTGTTTCCAAGCTAATTCTTTCCTTCTTGCCACATCTTCAAATTCCATGCCCAGATGTGTCTTTTGCAGCAGTTCATCATCAGTAAGGGGCCTTTGTTGCAATGTTTCCCAACTTGAGATTTGATTGAGAATATCTTCCTTCCTTTGTTTCCAGTTCCCCCTATTATTTTTGTTCCACTCCTTAAGCTTAACTTTCAGGTGAATCAAACAAGATTTGAAATGAATATATTCGACTAAGAGTTCATGAATCATACATAAACGTAAAAATGTCATCTTAGGTGGTTTGGTCATGTTCTATGTGACCTTCATGTACACTGATAACTATGAATGTATGATGATATAAGGCGATAAACTGTAATGGCATAAATATATGATGATTTAAGGGGATAAACTGTAATGTGTAAACCTAAAATCACATGAAAATTAGTACCAAAAGACCAAGAATGCCTCGTAGTCGATGCAAATTTAGCTAAGAACAAAATGACATGGAAGCCGAGTTTCCATATAAGGAAACCAACTAGTCGGGATTAGGATCATTTTCACTCCCCTTCCGTACTTCCCCCAGTCCAATGGTAAATTATACTGCTTCACTCTCTTTCCTTGTCCCCATTTCAATGGAAAAAAGATTATACTGCTATTTTTGCTGCAAGCTTTTGTCTATAACACTCCTTACAAAAAAACTCCCAATAATTGATGTATTTCTTCATACGAATGCGATGCAAGCTATGTTGCTCAGACTCAGGTGCAGGTTTTTGATTCGGGTGCAGATCCAAAGGTTGGATTCTTCATCACATAAATTTTAGGACTCAGGATATGGATCTGAGTGCGGATACGGGTGCCAGGATAATCGAAGAAATTTATATCACGACATGTAAATGTATTTTAATTAGTTGAAGTTATTGATATATGATATAAACCAAATACTCAATTAATTTATACTTCTGGGTCAAGACTGTAGTCAAAGTACCCAAGATGAGTTGACCAAATCCGGTATGCATCCTATGTCCACACCCATGTCGTGTAGATAGTGCGACAAGGATTTTAAGAGTCCGCTCAGCGTTGGAAGCAAGTAAACCTCCTTGACATTTGAACCTGGCTCCCCATTGTCGTCACTTTATCCTAATTCAAGGCTAAGCTTATTTGAGCGGGAAGTCTGGCTGAGCTTGGCTCATATGAGTTCTGTGAGTCTGACTAATTGATAAATTTCTGCGATTCACAAGTTAATATTTCCATTTACTATCCAATTGGAACACTATGTCATGCCAACTAACCATACACTTCCTTGGAGATTTACAAGAATTGACGAAACAACAGAGTTACTGTCATTTTTTAATTAAATTTTGTGATAGTAGTTAAAAGATTTTGGAGTGACAAATATTTTATACTATTAAGCAAATAGAGTGTTTGTTCCCTGAAATGACTACCAAACTACTTTGTATTCCAGTCGGTAGTAACATTTTCCCAATGTTAAATGGGGTAAACTACCTGGATCTTCCTGATAATTCTTAATGAAAAGGGACAATTTGAAAGCTGTTTGGTGTAATTGTAGTGGCAATTGTGATAAGCTGATTATTTCTTTTTCCAAGGCAATTAAACTTCGTTTCATTATGTAGGCCCCTTCCGATACCACGAAGGACAGTAGAAATCATAATGATGTGTAGCTTTCATTGCAGATAGACAGAAGAAAGAATTTATAATGTTTGATGATGTGGTAATATGTTGATCTAAGAAAATTCAGAGGTGGTAGCCAGCTTTTTGCTTAAAAATGCAGATTTTGTGAAGAGAGAATGTTGGGTATCAGAGAAAAGAATTGAATTTTTATTTTACTTGCTTCAAGTACATGACTTTATCTTCAGTCCGTGGAATTTACTTTTTGGTGACATATCTCATGTTCAGCCTCCTTATATCATTTTAGATCTCCTATCTCTTTGTTGTCAATTTGCTGCGTCTGCATACTTTCTAGCTAATTCAGCTCTGAGTTTTATGGGTATTTCTCCTTGCAGTCTTCTCAGAAGTAAGTTTGTTGTATTTTCATGTCTATTTATCTAATCTTATGCCCTGCTGAACAGATCAAATCAGCTAAGGCATCTACGACTTGTCGGGTGTAATAATATTTCAAAGGGAAGTTTGGCTACAGTTGCTAAGAACTTCCCATTGTTGGAGGAGTTGCACATTTACTTATCTGCTATTGATATAGTGGATATAGAAGCCATCGGTCGTTCTTGCTCTCGGCTAAAGTCATTTACATTGAATGCCTGCAGATTTAGAGGAGGACTGACAGGATTTAGAAGTTTACTGATCAATGTCGATGATCAGGCTCATGCTATTGCAGTAAATATGCCTGAATTGCGACATCTTGCGCTTTTTGGGAATACCATGACAAATGAAGGTCTGTGTGCCATTCTTGATGGCTGTCCACGGCTTGAATCACTCGACTTGCGCCACTGCTATAGTATTGATCTTGAAGGGGATCTAGGAACGAGATGTTGCCAACAGATTATAGATCTGAAGTGCCCTGATGATTGCACTGATGGTTATGAATTTAGTGCTCAAATTTGTGATTGCCACCCTGCCAATGCTGAGGCTGACCTTGATCTCTCAGACTATTATGATTATGACGACTTTGAGTATGATGACTACTTCAATAACCCCTTTGGAATCGAGTATCTGGATCTGGATGAGGATGGGTTATTTTGGTGAGATCGTTTGCTACCCTCAAATTTGTCAAAGGTAAGAACATAGTTCTGTACAATGATTTTTATTGGTACTAGCATTATTAACTCTCTCTTTAATCAATTAAAAATTATGTCTCCTGCTCATGCTGGTGCAGCTTAACAATAGGCAATATTTGAGATCCCTGGTGTACTGGAGATGGTAGGGCAGAAGGGTGGACTTATCTATTTGCTAGAAAATCAACGGTTCCATTGTCGTTTAGCTGGTTCATGGTGCTGGGTCAACTACTAGTTGTCTCGTATTTTGCTGTTTACATTTCAGTTAAAAGTGTTTTTATCCGCAAATTGCTGTTGGCAGATTTTAAGTATAGCTACTACTGTGTTCCTCCCCTTATGCTTTTGTTCAAAAACCCGTTACTTTTGTCAAATTTGGTAAGTTTCTTACTGAAGTAGGTTTGAACGTATATAAAAGAGACTTCAAATCAGTTTCTCACTGTGATTTCATTTTGTTCTTATGGGGCTTGATTTTTTCAGACGAGTGTTTTTCGGAAACAGCCTCTATATCTATGAGGTAGTGGTAAGGTCCTATACATTTTACCCTTTTCAGATCTCATCGGTGGGATTTCACTGGATATGTTGTTGTTGTTGTTTGTTCTTATATATTTTTTATTTATTTTTATTTGCCAATGCTTTCCCCTCCAATGTTTATATCTAAATTTGCTGGTTTATGAACAAAATATTCCAGCATTATATCACTTCAGAGGAGTCGTAGACCTTTTATTATATTAATCCATCGCCAATCACGTAATTTCTTATGATATCACAATTTTAGTTCTCCATCTGTATATTTCATGTACCTATGAGAATATATCTCACTAGAATAAGAATAATCACGTCTAATAAATTACTTAAAAATCCATTTCACTCAAGTTTTCAGATGCATTAATGTTAATAAAAATATTTCTGGGCATTACAATTGGAACTATGAGAATTTATTACACTAAATAAAATGTGTCAAGACCAGGAAGCTAATTGGGCATTCTTCCTGATAATAAGAAGAAACAATTAGTAGTTCATTTGCTGACTCGGAGCCTACTATGGTTATCTCGATAATATGAGAAATGTGGTTATGATTTGACAGTAATTGAAGGACAAAATTTGTAATGTTAATCTAGCCATCACCTTTGAGAGTTTGGTATATTTGATTAAGTCAGTTGTTGATGATTGATGAGTCAACAAGTGTCTCACGTGTAATAATTCATTTGGTATGATCACGTTGTCAAGTACATTTTTTTCTTTTTATCATTACTTATTATTTAATAATTCTAATTTATCATTTATCTTATCTTTTATAGTAATTTTAACTCGTATTCTACTTTTCTTGTAGGTTTATCATTCAAATTATTAATATACGACACTATATAACGATGAAAATGATACAATCTATGTAAATATTATATTGGTTAAATAACACGATATAATACAATATGAAATAATATGTAACAATCATCCAAAAAGATTGCAAAAGGTGTGCAACGTTCAAATTAGATAAGTAAAAATAAATGGAGTAAGTATTTTAAATGGCATATTAAAAAGCGAAAGAAAACAATTTAAGAATGATACAACCACATTCCATTTTATCCATGGGCCTCAGTTTCAATTAAACATATGGGCCGTCGAGAAAAAAGCCAGTTTGGGCTTTCACATTAGAAACCCTAGTTATTGCCCCAACTCGTAGGTATATAATTCTACTACCTCCATTAACAATCTCCTCTAGCAAGGAGCTTGCGGCTTAGCAGAAACCCTAGTTAAAGTGAGTATTCTTTCTTCCTGTTTGTCCTTGTTTGTTCATCATTATCGATTTGACATCTAATTTATGTCAATTTGCAGAAGGTAAGGTAAGGTAGAACAACGAAAATGGCTGTGCCTCTGCTTAACAAGAAGGTCGTGAAGAAGAGAGTGAAGAGGTTTATTAGACCTCAGAGTGACAGAAGAATCACTGTCAAGGTATAATCTTCTCTTACAATTTATTTTCTGCGTCGTTGAATCAAAAAAGTTAATTGTTTTGCTCTTGCTGGTTCTCAATGTTAAATCTATATTGGTTGAGTGTGTAGTGTTTTATTTGGATTCTGTTAATTCATTTGATTATTTGTAATAATTTATGTTGAATCTATCTAAAAGGAGAACAATTGACCCTTGAAAGAAAAAAGGGAAAGAAAGTTACTGTAGTGGTGTCCGAATGGTTCAATTCAGCAAATGTACTGCCTTAATTCTCTCTTATTGCATTTCTTATCATTCTTTTGCCCTTTCTTTACCTCTTTCTGCTTGGATCTCAGCTGTTATCCTAAGGTGAATATGATTACATTTGACAGCTAAATTGCATATGGAGTCAGGTCATTTTATTGTAAGTGTTCTGCAGACACTTTTTATCCAGTTCATTTAGTCAGCCTAAGATCCTAGTTTGTTTGGCTTAGTCATTCTGTTTGTAAGCGCCATTCGTCCAAATAACACCACCCTTCTTTTAGTATACAGCAACTCTTTGTTAATAAATGTCCTTTGGTGTTTTGACTGTGAAGTGGCAGCTATACAGTGGGTTTTCGTGGCAGTGGTGCTTTGTTTCATTTAATGAATAAGATCTTAAAACTTGTGAATTATGGTGGTTGATTCTTGAAAGCCACTGGCATTGGAGAAATAATTCCTACCATTACTCTTTTATGAGTGTAGGACATTTGAAATATACACTATTGTCCTTCAGAATAAGAGTGTGTGTCAGAAACAAATTCTTTGGCATAATCCTTAATATTTTCTTGAATAATGAAATGAAAAACTGTATCTTTTTCGTCAACTGATTGGGTTCAATTTGGTTACCTACCTATCTTTATTTCTGTTCTCTAGAGGAATGAAATGTATAACTTTACTTTTTCCTCCACTGATTTAGTTTTTATATGGTTACCTGCAGTTTCCCTAGTAAGTCTTGTGAAATCATGTGGAGTTTCTAGAAGTCTTGTGGTTCTTCTGTTGTATTTGGACGGAGCAAGCTAACTAATTTTACCTGAACATTCAATCTTTTTCAACAGGAAAGCTGGCGCAGACCCAAGGGTATTGATTCTAGAGTTAGGAGAAAGTTCAAGGGATGTGTCTTGATGCCCAATATAGGATACGGGTCAGACAAGAAGACTCGCCATTATCTTCCCAATGGCTTCAAGAAGTTTGTTGTGCATAACGCTAGTGAGCTTGAGATCCTAATGATGCACAACAGGTAATTTGATAAGCTTACTTACCTGTCGCCTATTTTGTGCTATAACTATGAGTTTTATTTACCTTTTGACTTATCATCCAACATATTTTTCTTTCCTTGCCAGAACTTACTGTGCAGAAATTGCGCATAATGTTTCCACTAGGAAGAGGAAAGAGATCGTCGAGCGAGCTGCCCAACTTGATGTTGTCGTAACTAACAAGCTTGCTAGGTTGCGCAGCCAGGAGGATGAATAAGCATTTTGGCTTTAGATGAGATCTCTATATTGTTTTAGTGTTTGAACTCGTTCCTTTTGTTTGTTTAATTAATACTCTGTTTTCCCCGAAATGGATTTTGACTATTGGTATCAAATGCTTAAATTTTGAGATTTTAGTACGCCTTTGTGATGACAAAGTGGCTGTGGTCATGTTAATTTCTGTCTATCTGCATAATTTACTCCATAAACGCTTAAGAAGCATCTCGTTTGAGAACTACACGTGATATTAAAAATATCATCATTTACTAGTAAGAGATGTCGATGCAACAGACTTCTTATCCGACAACAAAAAAACTAAGGAAATTATATACAGGACTGCAGCTGATTTTGTTTCTTCATGAAACCCTCTTTGGCTTTAAGTGCAATTCGGCATATCTTCTCTTCTAAATTTACTGGCTAAGAAGTTACCATTGAAAGGTAGATGGCGGGTGTAGTAGCAAGTAAATCATTGTTTTCCAACACTTAGCACATCAAATCCGAATAGTCTTATGGTAGTCTGCACTCTGCAGTCGAGTTTGTTATCCATGTCTTGTAATCCTCAGTAAACTACAGTCTACACATTTCATCCTCAGCAAACTACAGCCTACACATTTCTTTGTTTGCGAACCGCGATGTTTTACTTCTGAAAAAAGATTCACAAGTGTTGTCATGGAGTAACTATGATGCACGTCGAACTATGAGCTAGGGGTGACAATTGGGCGAGTTAGATCAATTTTGAGCCGGTCTTATTGTTTTAAGATAATAAACGAGTCAAGATCCAATCCAATCCAATATTGTTTGGATATAAATGGTTGGATCAGAACAGGTTGAATAATGAGTTATAAAGCAGGTCAAAACCCAACACGACCCAACTCTTACTAAGTTTTACTTATTTTATTTGTTCTTTTTCAATGTTTTAGTATTTAATTAATTTATATTTTTCTTTATTATGACTATATAAAACATATCACATTTTTAAAAAAATGTTTTATTTATATTTTGACAAAATTTCTCTCGACTCTATTCTGATTGCATATCAACCTAATTTTAAGTGGTTGAGCTAATAAATAGGCGGATTACAAACTTCAACGGATTGGGTGGATAGATTGAGTTTAATTTTTGCCACCTCTACTCTGAGCCAACTGGCTCGAGGTGATGTTATGTATGGTTCTAACAAACTCTATATGATAGTTATGACACCAAAAGGAAATAAAAGAAACAGATGATGAAGGAAGTTAAGACATGACAAGGAGCTTTAAACTTCTTTTACTACATGAGAGCAAAACTATTATGTACTAGCATGAGTACATTTACAGAAACAAAAGCAAAATAGGTTATAGGTCATTCTAAGCTACTTCCTAGCAACTTCTCAGTACATTTGCAGAAGAGGCCGAAGTACACACAATAATTGAAAGCACTTGGAGGCATACAAAATGGACAATATCCTATACTTTCAGAGTGGTAGCAAAAATTCGGAAGTTCCTACTTCCCCAGGCATCGCTGTCATCAATATGGTAAGACTTTAAGCAACACCTGATCCAGGGTGGATTTCTAAAATGATCATTCATTTCACTACCATCATCACCTTCGGAAATTCCAAGCAAGAAATTTCTCTTTATTGTTAATGCATGAACAGAGGGGTAGCCATCAAAAAATTGCTCCTGGCAAGTATAGTAGTATCACGTCAAAACAAAGATCAACAAGTTAGTAGCTCAAAAAATTAAAGCATGCAAAACAAGTTGATTAGAAGATTCTGCAATAATATAAACCAACAGAATATTTTAACATCATCTTGATGTAGCACATCGAGACTTGACGTTCATAAATCAAAATCTTCAAGGACCACAATCTCATCATTTCCCCAATCAATTGGTGGATGATTTGGGAAGTAAATAGTTGTTTTGTACAATCAGCAACTATGACACATGGAATCTTCATTTTGCTTCAACATAACAAAGTCGAGCAGTTCAGTTAATGAGTATAGGCACGTCATATGCACCCTCCCAGATGCATAAAGTCATACCCACAAAAAAAAAATGATATCCAAATCCTGGTAACGTATTTAAATACTGAGGTAAGTCATGAAACATAGTCCTCAAATGGCTCACATTGTGCTACAGTATACACGATAAAGATTGATAGAAGATTGTAAGTGCAGAAACAATTATTACCGCATCCTCTTTATACAGATATGCGTGGATTCTGGCAGTTGGATCCTCTAGGGTCAACCTGATCCTATAAACCCCAGAAGGGGAACGGAAATCTTCAGCTAGCCAAGGAAATGCCGCTACCACTCTAACTACACAGTGGAACTTACCTACAACCTGCAAGTAATAAGCTGCAATGATGTAAGAGTGATAAATAGTGTCAAGTCATATATGAAATATAAGAAAAAAATGGATGTTGCTACTTACTAGAATCATCCAAACTCTATTGCTTCTAAGAACTTTCTAATACTCATGGAGATGAGGATGAAACTTAAAAGGGAACTTGCACTACATCAAGCCCCTGCGGTCTTTAAGGCCTACGTATAGCTATAATCAGCAGGAGAAATAAAACTTTTTTGTCCTCATTTGAGACCTACGAAAAGATATTTTACACAAGAAGCAACTTCACAGAAAGAAGTCATAGATCAATTGAATCAGAGAGGAATAACAGAAAACTGACTGCTAAAACTTTCTCTAGTCTTTAATGCTGCCAAGTATCTAGAATATTCACCCAATTGATAGCAATGAACATTTCTAGTACTTTAACAGAGCTCAATGCTTATTAAGCATTGGCGTTTTCTTATATTAATAGGATTTTCAGCATTAATTATAAAACAACTGGGACATTAAATGTTTGAGACTTTTGAATATGAAAGATGTATGCAACATCAAAGAAAAAGATGGTTCATGGAGATTTCTACTTTCTCTGTCAATACACTCCAGCCTAGCCAGGATCTATGGAAAGTAAATAAGATGTCAGGATGCCTATGTGCGATAAAAAGTCAAGAAGAGATGAAAGGTTTCTTGCAACCTCCAATAATTAATTGTAAAGATAGTGTTGGTATATCTTCAATATTTGGAATTCTAAGAGCACAAAAGTAGGAAATTATGGCTTAAAGTGGTTGAGATACCCTTGAATTCGCCAGAGCTCTCATCAAGGAGACAAAAGGTACATCAGGATAGTTGGTCTCTGAGAATTTAGGAAATAAAAGAAAAGTTAGAATGTGTTATTAAAGCATCAAAAACATTGCTTGAGCACACAAGGCAAACCTGTTATTTCAGATGGCCAAGGAAAGCTTGACAAAGGCATCCATCCCCATTTAGATTTACGACGCTCATCGTACTGCCTATATTGTAATTGCACACACTTGAAGTAAATTCATAGGTGCATGGTATTATACTGCCAGGACAAGATTGTTACAAAACACCTTGCCGCCAAGAGTAGCTATGGAACTGATAATTGTGGTGGGCATGAGCGTCCATTTTATGAAGTCATGGGCTATAACATGCTTGAAAAAAATGAACATGTTATCGTGCAACTATGCAATTGAGTTTTTCACACCATTGTCTTTTTCTTCTTTTTACTTTTCTAATAGGAGTTCCACACCTAACATTGTCTTTCTTTGAGAAAATTCCACACCTAAGATTATAACATATATGTATCAAAACTTGAAGCAGAAATACCTCATGCGTTGCAAAACAATGTCATCTTCATCAGATAAGCAGCGAACCCAAGTAAAGGGCGTTAGAACAGCATGCCACAATGCTGTATGAAGTTCACATCTAATGTTAATCAATCCCACCCATCGATTGCTCTTGAGAAAGTTAATGCCAAGTTTCTCGTTGCAATCATCAACGGCTACCCTCAAGACAGTACCAAGAGGTGGCAAGGTGCAGAGAATCTCTCTTTGCAAAGTGAAGTTTACAGGTTGCAACGGAAGCGGCTTGTCCATTTCTTCTTCTAGCCTGTAATTCATAAAACAATTGGCCACAGCATATAAGGATCAGGAACTAAATCATCCACATCATATCAGGATCAGGTACTAAATCATCCACAGCATATGCAAAATCTTTCTGGAAACAAGCACCCATGCAGATATTCAGTTGACCTCTCTGAATGTACTTAGTTCAACAGAGGTTTGATTCTATCTTTTTAAGTACTGGAAGAAGGCAGATATTTTAAAGGCCATTTGAGGCTTTAGTTTTCTGTGACCTTTTTAAGTAATATGAATCTCAGTTATCCAGGTAATTTGCTGATACAAGCAAACAAGTTTGGCTGTTAGTTTCCATCAAGCCAACTTATTTGCTTCAAGCCAGTCTTTTGGGTGTCTTTAGAGTTAATTCGTAGAAAATAAAATTTACGCTTGAAATAGTATCAAAGAGCTTCAGCTTATTGAATTATGTCCTTAAGCCCAACTCTAAGTTTGTTATTTCAACAAAACTACCATTATTTT
Organism: Solanum clarkiae; assembly: GCA_011800125.2. Classification (NCBI taxonomy): domain Eukaryota; kingdom Viridiplantae; phylum Streptophyta; class Magnoliopsida; order Solanales; family Solanaceae; genus Solanum; species Solanum clarkiae. Next base: position 14,195,129 of record JAABOM020000049.1, on the reverse strand, counting down.
GAGAGATGACAGCATTGAACTATGATATATATCTGAGTCTTTTACATTACTAAAAAAATATGTAGTAAAGCATTAAATAGATTGAGTTGCCACTATCACATTTTTCAGTTCGGTGGTGGCAGTAGATAAAAGAAATAATCGTTCCAACAGAAGTGCCCAATATCACATATCGCAAGCACAAAGTGGCATATTTAACTAACATAGATATCAGGAGATGTCCATCAATTACTCTTCCAGCAAAAGTATCTCATATCAGCGTGGGGGACCAATTAAACTAAATCACGAGTGTACTCCTTGTTCAAAGCATGATTACGACAACAACATATTATAATCCCACAAGTGGGGTTACAGGCCTTGCCCCTACATTGAGAGGTAGAGAGGTTGTTTCCAAAAACCTTGGCTCAAGTTCAATGCCTGATTAGAAAGTAGAAATCACTCACTTTGTTTTGATAGTGACAGGGGGAGTATCCGTGCCATCCCACACAAGAAGCATCCACTTGTCTTTTGCAACTTCACATAAGTGAACAATCTGGCATATACCAGTGTGATTTGCAAAGGAAGTGTTAGTAATTTTGGATGTAGTGTCATTACTCAAGAACATGTAACTCATACTGTGTTTGCCAGTATATTCGAAATACATTTAAAAACAGTTATTTTAAGACACAAAACTATTTTGCAGATCACTTAATTAAAAAAAATACTTTGCAGATCAAATTGAGACGTTCTCCTTCTCTGATCTCGCTCAACGAATGTAAATCAGCCAAACCTATCAAGAAAATGAAGCATCTCCTGAGTACAAAGAAAATTGTGAGCATATTCTGAAGGAGATGATGGAAAATTCAAACAACAAAAAAATTCTATTACTAAAGAAAAAGGAAAAACACTACCAGAATACAAATGTCATCTGTTTTGTTCTCCTTTTCATTTCCTTTTTCTTTTTCACCCATTATTTTTGTTGGAGGCTAGGGAAAGAGGGAAAGGATTATTTGAGTGGATCCTTTATAGCAAAACTGATGTTCAAAGAAGGATAGAGTTAATACTAGCTAAGATTATCTAAGAAGCTCTAGCAACTAGATAAATACAGGTAAATGTGCACACACATATCTTCAACACCTTTTGCAGGCAGCAAAGTTGGCTGCTCCATCCTATGCTATATGGATCCATTCTTTGTCTTGACATGTCTGTATCAAACAAGTGTGATATTCATTGAGCTATATGTACCCGTACATCCATAATGGACATGTACACCTCAACAGGATCATCAACATAGGATACATTCTTTTATGCAACCTTCATCAGCTAAATAATTAATCATTATGTACTTAGCTCAGAATTCTTTTTTTTTTATTTGCACCGGGTGTCCGAGTCTCTTAGAGCCCCGACTAATCCCGGGGGTGCACAGGCCCTTGGCAAGGAGTTTCCCGCAAGTGCACCACGGTTAATTCAGGTTTTTATCCAGTCCGATGGCCCTCAGAAATTGTTTTTACCCAGTGGGTTTCGACCTTGAGACCTTGAAAGGGAGCAAACCCCAAGGCTCAAGTCTATTACCACCAGGCCAACCCCTGAGGATTTAGCTCAGAATTCTATTAAAGGCATCAATCTTAAGTTGGCATTTCTGATGAAAGTACCTGTATCGATCTTGTGATCAACCAACCACTTCATCAAACCCAGTATAGATTTCTTGTCTTGCTCTCTGGCTTGATACTTAGGAGAACATTGGTAAGGGAGAACATTTGAGTTATTTTTTCCGTCAAATATTGCAAACGAAGAAAACTTCTTGTTGAACAAAGCATAAACATCAGGTCCATGAGTTTTCATCTGTGGGCCAAAGAATATCACCAGTAAGGATTCACACCATATTTTTACTTCCAGAAAATAATACTTGAGAACAATAAAAGTTCACTCAATCAGGATAAGATAATGCATTTAGTTTGTTGGTCAATCCAATAAAGTTTTATCTTTTTTTTTTTTTTTGAAACTACAATAAAGTTTTATCTATTTCCTTGAGAAATTGACTTTTACTTGCTTCCCCTTGACCTTTGCATATGATTTATTATAGTGCATTCATAAACAGTTCAAATATAACAAAATCTAGAGAATGAAGGGCTGTGGAACAAGAAGTTGTCAATCTACTCTAATATTTTTTTAGAAGCAACAAGTGCTTTTACCTTTTTCCCTGAACAGAGTAAAAGGACACACTTCCAAGTGGCTTAAGTATCCATCAAACATGGAAAAAAATGCTCTCAGACACTTTCCCTAATGCTACTCTCTCTCCTACTTACTAGGAGAGAGAGAACCCTCTTTCCGGTGGGTGCCGGGAGATTTTTCCAGCACCCATCTTCCCCATTATCTTCCAGCTATCTCCTTACGAGTCAGCTTTCTTTCTTATTCCTGCATTCAGATTTCTAATGGACAAATTCTTCTATTTTGTTGTTGGTTTTAAATCTTTTGACATTGAAAGATGCTTGGATGCTACTGGTTTCTGGTATGAATGGACAGAGAGAAGCAGGAACGCAATCACTAGGGCAAGGTTTAACAAGGGCTGCATGGAGTGGATAGTTAAAATCCTGGAAGAGGCTTCTCAGACAAAAGGCAACTCAGTGCGTAGGTGGAAGAGAACAGAGGACTTTTCAGAAATTTTTTGTGCACGAAATTATAACAAGTATGGAAGGTATATCAGCCGGATAAGTGTGAGGGGGCGTCGAAGGGCAGTTCTAATTATTCCAGAGCTAACCTTCAACGCAGGGTGGACAGACATTGCGGAGACGGTGGCCAGATTCATAAGCTCCCACAAGCTTGGTACGAGCCCAGTGATCACCAAAACCATTGACAAAGGGGTATCCTACACTGCGATGGTCAGGCGATCGAAGTGGGAGAGTCAACCTGGAAAAGGAATCACAACAGAGGCCTCGGTACAGAAGGAAGGAACCATTGATATCAAAGAACCTCTATGCAAATATAATGAAGTTCTCAAGAGAAGTCTGGTGGGGAAGTTCACTGTGGAGGCGACATTATCAGAGGTAAGGAGATGGTCCCTAAACACATGGAAGCAATCATACGGGTTGAGTGTGTGTTAGATGGGAAATAATTGTTTTCTGTTTGAATATGACACCATGCAACAAGCTGAATTAATCATGGAAGGCAGCTGGGAGTGGAAAAAGACCCCTATAATTCTCAATTGGTGGAATCCATTGGTTACTACCATAGAGAGAATCAAATCCACTTGGGTTAAAATTATAGGTTTGCGTTTGCATCTTTGATCTCACACCACCTTTAAAGCTATTAGCGACTGTTGTGGCAGGTGGCAAGAAACAGAGGAGGAGACCACATTGCGTAACCATCTGAAGTGGGCGAGAATCAAAGTGCAAGGTGATGGCCATGATATTCCGAGGGAGATTAGGGTTGAAAATGGGGAATCACCTTCATGATGCAATTATGGGTGGAGTTGCCGACGAAAGCCGTCGCCGGAGATGGAGGTCGTAGCTCTTCTTTTACCCAGAAAGTTTTTGAAAATAACCTGCCAGTCAATGAAGTACGATCACAAGTATCAGGAGAAAGGGACGTCTCATTATACGCATGGTACCATGCTGTTAGACCCTCGATTCCAGGTGTAGGCGCAGTAGGGCGCCTAGGCAGCATACGCGAGCAGGCGTAGGCAGCCGGCCAGGCATGTGCGCGCAGGCACAT
>JAABOM020000049.1:14179714-14191342 GCA_011800125.2 Solanum clarkiae | reverse complement strand
AACCCAATAATTTTGGAATGTGGTGAGTGGGAAAAAAGGCATCCTTATTTTAAATTTGAAAATTGGTGGTTAAAGATTGAGGGTTTTGACAGTTTGGTGCAAAACTGGTGGGATGGGTTTCAAGTTGAGGGCTGCCCTAATTCTAAGCTCTGCACCAAATTGAGGCTACTGAAACAAAGATTAAAATCTTGGAACAGAGAAAACAATGCTGCCATGGCTAACACAAAAAGTAGCCTGTTTGATGAACCAGCAGAACTGGACAAAGCACAGGAAGACAGAGACCTAACTCAGGAAGAGTTGATGGTTAGAGCAACAATTCTGGTAGAAAGTGAAGCTCTGACTAAGAAAGAGGAAGAGAAATAGAGACAAAAATCAAGAGCCCTTTGGCTGAAAGAGGGAGATAGGAACACAAAATTCTTCCAGAGGCTAGCCACAGCCCACAGAAGGTATAACACCATTGACAGGCTGGTTGTAAGGGGGAGGAAATTCATGAATCTGAAAACATTAACAGGACACTGTTAGATTTCTACTCTAACTTGTATACTGATAATGAATCTTGGAGACCTACTTTTGTGCTAGAGGATGTCCTACCGTTACTATTGAGGAGAATGAATGGATTCAAAGACCGTTCACAGAGACAGATGAATGGATTCAAAGACCATTCACAGAGACAGAAATGCTCCAAGCTCTACAACTATGTGATGGGGACAAAGCCCCTGGACCTGATGGGTACACTATGCAATTTTACAAAGCTTGCTGGTCAATTTTGAAGGAGGATTTGATGCAGAACATCCACAATTTTCATCAGAAAGGAATGTTTGAGAAAGCATTCAATGCCACTTTTGTGGCTTTAATCCCAAAGAAACCAGGGGCTGTGGAGGTAAAGGATTTCAGGCCAATCAATCTGATTGGAGGGGTCTACAAGATTATCTCTAAACTTTTGACTGAAAGGCTAAAATCAGTAATAGGGAAGTTGGTGGATGAGCACCACTTGGCCTTCTTGAAAGGGAGGCAAATCCTGGATGTTGTTTAACTGGCCAATGAACTGGTAGACTCTAGAACCAAATAGACAAAATCAGGGATTATGTGCAAATTGGATATTGAAAAAGCTTATGACCATGTCAATTGGGACTTCCTCATAAAAAATCTAAAAACATGGGTTTTGGCAATAGATAGATTAAGTGGATCAGCTTCTGCATATCAACTGTCAGGTTCTCTCTGAGTATAAATGGTAACACTGAAGGTTTCTTTCAATCTCAAAGGGGCCTGAGACAAGGGGACCCCTTGTCACCTTTTTTGTTCCTGGGTGAGAGGATTTAGTGCTATGACAGGCAAAGGGGAAGGGTTGGAAATATCTCATCTTTTCTATGCTTATGATGCTTTAATATTTTGTGATGCTGTACCAGATCAGGTGAGACACCTAAGGGACATCCTAGTAATCTTTGAAGGGGTCTCTGGGCTGTATGTGAACTGGGACAAAAGCTTCATCTTTCCTGTTAACCAAGCTGGGAACATTCAGGAGTTGACTAAGTTTTACGCTGCCAGATGGATTCACTACTTACCAAATACTTGGGGCTCCCTTTAGCGACCAAGAACAAGGAGTTAGAAGTGTGGAATGGGGTACTGGAAAGGTGTGAGAAAAAATTGCCCAGGTGGAAAAGTCAATACCTTTCTACAGGAGGCAGACTAACTCTAATCAAGTCTGTTCTGGATGGTTTGCCAACATACATGATGAATCTTTTTCCTATACCCTAGAGCATTGAGAAGAAAATCAACAGGGTGAGAAGGTCTTTTTTATGGCAAGGAAACAAGGAAAAGAAAGGATATAACCTGATCAAATAGGATGTTTTAACCCTCAGCATCCAGCAAGGGGGGTTGAACTTAAGGAATCTCAGCAAGCAGAATGAGGCTCTCTTACAGAAATGGTTATAGAGATTTGGCATAGAAGAAAGAGCTATAGAGAAAGTTCATAGAAGGGAAGTATGGCCTACTCTCTCAATGGACAACAAAGGAAGCCATGGGTACTTTTGGGTGTAGTGTATGGAAAACAATTAGAAGGCTATGGGTTTGTTTCAATAAGAACATATCCATTAATGCTGGTGATGGTTTGAAAACAAATTTCTAGAATGAAGTATGGGTTAGTGAAGACAGCTTGAAAGATTCCTTCCCACAACTCCATTCCATAAGTCTACAAAGGGAGGCTACCGTTGCTCAAGCTTGGAGCCCACAAGGGTGAGATCTAAACTTCAGAAGAGGTCTGAATGACTGGGAGATTGAGGAAGTTGCAAGATTACTGGAAGTGCTTCACTCTCATTCAGGTTTATCTTTGCGACCTGACACTTTGAGATGGAAAATCCAAAGAAAAGGCGTATTTTCAGTGAAATCCTATTACTAGAAGTCCAACACCTTGCAGACTAGCCCAGATAGATGGCCCTGGAAGCTGAACTGGAAGTCTAAAAGCCCACCAAAGGTTGCATGTTTTGTATGGTTGGTATGTAGGGAGGCTTGTCTAACTCATGAAGTATTACAAAAGAAAGGTTGCAGATCAGTTCCAGGAGTGTTTTGTGAGAGAAGGAAGCTGAAAAAAAAGATCATCTATTCCTCCATTGTAAAGCAGCAAAGAATTTATGGGACATGTTCTTGGCCATACTGGGAGTCAACTGGGTGATGCCTGGCACAACTATGGAGCTCCTAAGCAGCTGGAAAGGGATTGGGAGCAGACACAGGGAAGGCCACTGGTGGAAAACCATTCCTGCCTGTATTTGGTGGACTCTATGGAAAGAAAGGAACTTAAGATGCTTTGAAGGGAAAAGAACCAAGTTACAGAGAATTAGAATGAATTGTATGTGTCTTTTATTTTTTTGGTGTAAAGGTAGTCTGATAGGGGAGACAATAGATTTAGTAGATTTCTTAGGAAACTTGTAATGTACACTTGAAGTGGGATGTAAGTTTCCATTCATCATTTCTTGGATGATGAAGCTATTGAAATGAAATACTGTTAACCTTTCAAAAAAAAAGTATCCATCAAACATAGATTAACTAGAAATACACTGTAGCGGCGCAATCTACTAGTGATATTATGCGCTTTGGTCCAAGGCCTGCATGGCTTTAAAACAATTCACTAGTAGGTAACGGTTACTTACTTATATGCCCAACATCTCTCCTGTGTCTTGCCCATGTGGACTGTTCATCTTAAGATGGGTTATTACACACATCCCCTCTATAGACACGGCTTTAAAACGGATCACTAGTAGGTAAGACCTGTTTACTTATACTCAACCTCTCTCTTGTATTTTGCCGATGTGGGACTTCTCATCTTAAGATAGGTTGTTACATATGCCCCCTCCAAATCCTACTGAATAAAGTCAGATCCCTCATAAAGAATCAACAAAATCTTTATTAGCTTCTTTTGTCTAAAGGAGGACGTGAAGGATGCTAATATATCAATCAACCATTGTGGATATCGAATCATCTATTAGTAAAAATATCAAAGTACTCAAGCTATTTGAAGTCCTGACAAAATTTTGGGTTTGGGAAAGGATTGTAGCCTTTTGAAAGCTAAGTATTTTACAGATAATGCTAGTTGTAACTACTCCATATTATGTCGTGTCTAATATGGTGATAGGTTTTTCTTTTTTGATAATAAGGGGAACCCATAGCTGCTACTCTCTTGGTGTGCACAAGGTAAACCCCCGCTCTTATGCAATAGCTCACAAACCACATAGGAGAGGTAACCTGCACAAGGCAAACCCGGTGCTACGAGCTCGACCCAGAAGGCAAACCCCTTGCTTTTGCTGGCAAAGGGTTTCGAACTTGAGACTCCACCATATAAGTCTCAAGCCCAAACCACTGCGTCACCCTGAAGGGTTAATATGGTGCATAATTTTCAAAAGAAAAGTCCATTTCAACATTTATTTCAGGATTAGTTACTCTATATATTTATTTTAGGATTAGTTACTCTATATATAAGTTCAACATTTCCATCGCATGTAAAATGTTCAAGAGATGAATCAATACCAAAAAGGAAACAAGCAAATGTTGAAGCAAAATTAGTTACCACAACTTGAGAAAGCTGAATTATGTCACCAACAGTCAGCACTTGAGGAAGCTTGTCCATAGTTTCGGTGAAAAAATTAATTACAATCCCTGGGTTTGGGTAGGACTCATCAATGACCCTAACAGAGCAAAAGCAATCTACACAATCCAAACAAAAGAAGCCAAAATCAAGCTCAAAAAGTTCATTCCACACAATGCTGTGAAAAAATAAGGAATACTAACGACTCCATATCCCAACATGTTACAGTGTATACAGCATAACATTCAACAACTCAATACACGTGCACAAATGCCAGTGGGATATGTACAACAAGTTAAGCAACAGATATTTGTAGTTAATAGTCTGCTTTGATGAACTCAATCCCTTCTGCTCAGTAACCACTCACACTGGTTTTGTAGATCTCTGTAAAAAAAAATGGATCATGGGCCTAACTCAACTCAATGTTAGCTGAAGAGGTAAAGGATTGTCTAAACCACATTAAAAAATATCTCTTAACGCACCGACATGTGACTCTTCACACACCCTTCCCCTCACGCCCAAGGTTGGATATCTATAGCCTAGGCAATTTTAATATAGGGCTCCAAAATTGGGAAACAAGAATTGGAATAAGCCATGCTCTAATACCACATAAAGAAATTGGATCTTGGACCTAAAGCAACCCCAAAAACCGAGCTCAAGAGATGAGAATTGCCCGTATAAAAAGACCACCCATCCCTTAAAGCACCGACGTGGGATTCTTCAAAATCTCTTTCTTTTTGGTTGCTATAGCACTTCCATTTACTTGATTCTTGGTGTGTCTTTATTCACTTGAGCATTCTATTGATATCACTCTGGTCTAGGGTTTGCAAGTGAGTTATGTACGTTTTCTATTATGTAACTATCTCATATAAAAGCTTAAGTTGTTACAAAGGGTATACATTTATTTACTTATGTAAGGATAACAACCCATTTCCTCAACTAATGTGGAAATTCTAACAAAATTAATTATATCTTCACTGTGTCCTCTCCGATATATTTGGAACCTAGGAGAATTTGACCTCGGTTTAAAGTGGATCTATAAGACGAAAACAGAGTTACTGGGACTATTGAAAGATATAAAGCATGGTTGGAGATTAGAGGAAATAAGCAAAGAGAAGGTATAGACTTTAAAAAGCAAGGTTGGAGATTAGAGGAAATAAGCAAAGAGAAGGTATAGACTTCATTTTTTTTTTATCAAGAGGGCATAGACTATACTAAAACTTTCTATCCAATGATTTATTTTTATACATTATAAAGTGCTATCCAATAGTTAGATAAGGAGTGATTGTGAACAATGTTTTCTTCTACGGTGACTTGGAAGGGCAAATCTATACAACGGTCCCTTAGGATTAGTAGTGTCTTCTCTTAGATCAATGTATACACGTGAGCAAATCAACCTTATAGTCTAAAATAGGCATTTAAGCAATACTATACACCAAGCTTTGAGTGACATTACATTCTAGAGTATTTCAACATTCTCGGTATGTAACATTCTCTATTTTTCAAGAAGGATGATGTGATGCATACACACCAAGTCCAAATAAGAAGCTTAAGAGCTTTGCATCATATTGCTACTTTGAAGGCTTGGAAAGGACGTGGAACGAAAGCTTAATAGTTTAGAAACTTACTTAAATGGAAGTACAAAGGAGGAGGAGGAAAAAGGCTATGTATGCAAAGAGGCTATTTTAAAAATACAAGCCTAAGAAGACATTATGGCACATTTGGCTATATGTCATTGTGAAATTTGAAAGAATTAAAAAAAAATTGTTTTCAAAGTGAAAAATGATATTTGAAAATTGCTTAAATTGTGTTTGTCCATGTATACAAATTGAGCTGCTTTTGACTTTTTGTGAGTACTTTGCAGCGAAAAAAGTGAAAACACCTTCTTGTTATTTTCAGATTCCTGAAAATTCTAGAATTCACCTTTCAAGTCAAATTTCAAAATTTTATGGGAAAAGTGTTTTTAAGAGTTCAACTCTCCTAAAAAGTGAAAAAAAAAAATTCAAGGCCAAACACCTAAGAAGGCCCTTATTTCATTGAGGGTCTATTTGTAATATCATGCTTAGCTTAGCTTAGTACAAATACTATGCTAGGTCCTTTATGTTAAACAGATTATTTCGGTTGTCGAATTCTCATGAATTGAATATACTCTTGAGGAAATTTGAGCCCAAGTCCATTGTTTGATGAAATTGCTTGTTTGAGGATCATTCCTCTTAAGGGTGTCTCTGTAGTATAGGTGCTTGTATGGTGTTCTTAATAGGGGTTTTCAGCTTTGAGATAGACATTGTTGCCTATTATTCCCATTCTTGTAGACATTGTTGCCTATTATTCCCATTCTTGTGTCTTGCTTTGATGCTTTCTGTAGAATTGGTGCTTTTTGGGGTATTGGCTGTCATATAGCCGTTGTTCTCAATTTATCGATATATTGAATAAATTTCATATTTCAGCCAATATCCCTATGGACCCGTAATAGAGTGTACTGCTCCTGATGGAAATTTACTCTGATCCTATAATCAACAGAAAATTTGCGGGTAAACTGATTTTCCTGACTTAGCAGGTTAGCGGCTAAGTCAATTCATGCAAACTCCTCAGTCTTCTCATCTTCGAAACAGCATTTCCCACCCTTTGACATCTGAAATCATTTGTCTGCCTAGGCTTGTTCATCTCAAATGATCTTTATTTTTCTCTTCACACCTTCCGTAATGGCAATTGGGAAACTTACCCAGATTCAAAGGAGAATGTCAATGGATGTTCTGGCATGATCCTCAATACTCCAATTTTATGGAAAAAAAGGAAAGAAGCTACTACTTCTTATCCTGAGAGAGTACAGTTCCCTCCAAAAAGTAGTTGCAGACTTGTCTTGGTCGTTCAATTATTTGTGGAATTTTCTATTACCTTTCTTACTTTGACTGCTGTCTATTGTGACAATCAAGTTGTATCCACGTTGCTAAAAACGATTACCTTGCTCAAAGGTAGCTAGTGTATTCAGCTGGATTGTCATTTTTACCCAAGAAAGTTATTGATGGTCTAATTTCTCTCTTACTGTCCCTACTAATTACTAAATACTCCCAATTAGCAGATGTATTCCTGTGAAGGCCTTTTCTGGTTCTAGACAAGTTGACGTTGTTCCCAAGTTGGGGATTCTTTCTGCATTATGTTCAACATCTCAATGAACCTTCAGCAAGTGTCAATACTGTGCATAAGAAGCTAAAAACAGATCCTTAGCAGTTGGATAAAGGTAGTTATTTTATACATTGGTGCGTTCAAGTTCCGGGGGGTTTTAGGTATTCTTATTATTCAAAGATATATACATGCATCAGTTGGTGAAGTAATTGAAAAATGAGGATTTGATTCGCTTTCACCGCCATTTTCTCTTTTTGTTTTCTTAGCTCAGTAAGAAGAGAAGCCTGTCAAGCAAAGTTTGAACTACAGGTTTCTTTTATACAAAACGAATGATGGGTTCCAGCAGACGAGAGCAAACCGTCTAATTTTCTAGTTAATTTTCAGACGCCACGCGAAATTGTCCTTCACGAATTCTACCGTCTAAAAAACTTAAAAATTATAAAAAGATATGTACTGAATGTATTGTGAACTGAAACTTTAAAAAATGTCTGAACTTTCAAGTCGACTTCGTCCTTGATTTTTTTCTTTCATTTTTTTCAACTAAATGTGGAATCAGAAAGTAAATTTACAAAATAATACTGCTAAATTGAAATATTTAAATACGTCTCCAGAAAATTCTAGTCAAATGAAGATTAATCAACTATTCAAACAGATAGAGAAGGGAAAAAAAAAAAAAGGAGAAGTTGCATTCGATGTAAAGAAAAAGAGTATTTGAGAAGAAACAATTACCAGTTCCCTTGGATTTCCTGGGAATACCGGTTTCGACAACGACGCCGATGAGATTAACTTTCTGGTTGAGTGCAGCCCTGGCATCTACTATTTGAAGGAACTTGTAGTCATCCCGGCTACTACTGAAATTCATTTTCTGAAACAACTTCTATAATTGCTCCCCTTTGCGTTCGTTTCCGGAAGAAAACAGGGTCGCCGGAGGTAAGTCGGAGAAATAGAGGGTCGCCGAGGAAATTTAGGGCGCCAAAAGAAGAAGTGGTTCTTTAGTTTGATCTGTGCGTTGCACGCGCCCTTATTTACTCCACGGTTGAAAAAACGTCCACGTTTTAAATTAGACAAAAATTATTAGTTTTATTCTCGGACTATTGATAGTGTTAAAAATACTCATTTACTTGATTAATTGAATACCATCTTGTAATAAGAATGAAATACATTCCTAAATTTTTATCAAGTTAAGGGGTATTTTTAGTATTTGTGATTGTTCAAGATTATATTTTAGTTAATTTAATCAAACAGAGGAATATTTTTAAATTTGTAAATAATTAAGCGATGAAATTAATGTTTTTAATAGTTTTCACTTTTAGATTTACTTAAGTAAAAATATCTTTCAAGTGTTTTGAAATATTTGAATAAAGTTAAAAAAAAATAATAAAATAAATAAAAATTAATTAAAAATCGTAAGATAAAAATTCTAACTTATAATTTTTAACTTGTCATGAGGCAAAAGCCAAAAGGTAAACCAAATGAACTCTTAATTAGCTTTTTTAAAAAGAGACTCATTTCTTTTTTGATAAAATACTTAATTTTAATTTTACATTGTTGACACCCAATTTTTACCCTCCACGGTGTCAAATTATTTACGGGGACTTTATTTTTATTTTTAACAATTTTTTAAACAAATTTTAAAAAAAAAAATTAAAATCGGGCGCGTGACTACACGCGCCCCTAATTCCTATACCTTCCCCGACCCCCATTTCTTCCCCATTTTCCCCAAAATCAAAACCAAAAACCCTAAACTCCCCGACCAGCGGCGTCGTACCGTCGAACGGCGCCGCAACGCATCCCCTCTCTGTTCTCAACCCCTTCATCACTCTCCTCCATCTTCTTCTTCAACCAGTAAACCCAGACGACCCCGAAAACCAGGAAAAAACCCTAAGCGCCGCACCCCGACAACCCCAACGTTCCCCGACAACCAACCGACACACCTCAACGATCTTCTCCCAAAAATCACGCTCGTCCCCACACACTTTTTATTTCAATGAAAAACAACTTGACCCTATCGATTTTGGGAATTCGAATTTTTGAATTCAAAATTCGAATTGATTCGTTTCTCCCCCCATTTTGGAACCCTAATTTCCACCTATAAAAATCCTTCTACTTCTTTGTTTTGAGGGCAGTCGGGGATCGGCGGTTGAGAAGAAAAAGCAAAAACCCTAATACGAGCCTAAACCTAACTATCAAGCTCAAAAACCAGGAATAGAACTCATTCAACTGGCAATAATCAGTTTAATCTCCAGAAAATTCATCAAATCTTGGGTTAAATCAGGCTCTGTGGTGGCGAAGCTCGTCTAAGTTCGTAGTCCCAGTTCGTTGCCCCGATAAAGGTAACATTCTGAATTTTGTTGTGCTGTTAAGTTTCATACGTCGTGTTTAAATGTAACGTTTGAGGTCGTATCAAAGTATTGTATTCGTGTTTGGTTTGCTGATCCAGAAACCTTGCTGTGATGAGTTAATATTGTGGCATTGTTGTTTGGGTGTTGATGTGTTTCTCGGACTGTTGATAGTGTCGATTAGCTGATCAGCTGTCGCATTGGGACATAATCGAGTAATGTTTGAAATTGCTAGACTTCATTATGTACTGTATGTTACACGACAATTCGGGTTCCTTGAGCTGTTGTTTTGCTATTCTAGTGATGCAAGGACAGTTAATCTTCGAATTTAAGTGTTTCTTTGTTTCTCTATCTGCTTTGGTTTTGTCTGTAAAATTCTGTCTGAAATCTTCTTGGGTTAAAAGCAATAGCATCCATGTCTTCATTATGATGGAAATTTGCGAAGAATAATCGAGAACATGCCTCTGTTTTTTGTATTAAGGCATAGCTGTTGACGTGTTTGAGTCTGGTTAAAATTTTTCTGTCTAAGTGGACCTGTTAAACGATCTTATTTCCTGGTTTCCATCCCCAAATAAATCATTTCTGTGTTTCTGGAAAGCTGGCTGGTCTCGTTGACGATTGTTGTACTTATTAATTAAGAATTGAACCAATTGAACTCATTGTCACTATCATGGTCTTAAACTGTTAGTAGATACCGTAATGAGTTAAAGTGGTATTGTCCATTTGAATATGACCCCAAATAGCTATCTTGTTCTCAGTTTTTTTTCTCTTCATTTTATGTTTTCGAACTGATTAAGCTGCTTTGTCTCTGTTTTCTGCAATCCTTGTCCGTAACTTGTTGGTTAACTAGGCTGTGTGGTATCAAAAACAAGTATGTATGTTCCTATTAGCTGCTGAAAGTAAGCATGTCTAGTACTATTAGCTGCTGAAAATAAGTATATCTGTCCACATAGCTTGCTGTTGGTGTGACATAACTATGAAGCTCTAAGTGATGTCAAATTGAGCTCCCATTTTGTTTTAAAGCATTGAGAAACACCCATGTTCTGTAAACCTTTCGCTCATCTCCAAAACATGTAAGTTGAGTCTAAAATTGATATCTTCCAGTAAGAGTCCGGGGTTGCTGTTTATCGTTTTGCTTTCTCCAGCTATGACTTTGTTAATAAAATGATATTGATCCTAGTATAAGGTTGAGCTGCTGGTTGTTTCTCCTTTAACTGTCAAAGCGCAGTTACGTGACATTCTAGTTCGAATTTCAGCTGGAATAGTCCAGATTCATAATATCGTTTAAACTTTGGTATTCTAGATTTTGTTGTCCGCTTGAGTTTGATACACCTATTCTTCACTAGTCTCGATGAATATCACTGTTACCTGGTCAATTTTTTATTATTTGATTCGTCTATGCATCTCTCTTTCTAGATTTTGTTTCACTAGATAAAATTAAGGCGTCAAGTTTTCCTTTAGCTGATGGCTGATCACAGCAGCCTTGCGCGCCATCGAGTATCTGTTTTGGAAGCTTTAAAAGTCCCTTTTTACCAAACTTCTTCATAGACTAATTGTTTATATATATGTTTCAAATTATAAGCTTTTCAACTTTAAATTTGCTATTTCTTGCATTTATGTATATCTGTCCAGGTCTGCTTTGTCGTGTGCCTGAAGTTTGAGTTGGGTTTCCCGTGTCTTCTGTCTAACGTTGAGTTTAGTAACAAATCATATTAGTCCCTTCCGTTCATGTACTTGAGGGTCATCTAGCGTGTAAAAATTACTTGATGCAAATTTGATTGTTCATTACAGTTGCAGTAATCAAATGAGACATGTTTCTCACATATTTTACTCTTTCATTTTATTTGTATGTCTTGGCGTAGCAATTCAACTTGAGTTTTTGCTCAAGTTTTGTGTCTCTTTAACCCTCTGATTCGCTGTAACCAAGAAACTACTCTTTAATTCATCTCTCTAATAGTCATAAAGCACGTGATGGTCAAGTATTATTTACTTTATCTGTTTTGAGTGCCCTCTCGTTTTCAACCATAATGATCATATTTCTGTCCACTTTATTGCATATGACTCTACTTCAACCTTCCCTTTCACAATGGT
>JAABOM020000049.1:14162205-14179614 GCA_011800125.2 Solanum clarkiae | reverse complement strand
AAAAATTAGGTGGCGACTCTGTGTCTTTTCGAATTTCGAGAATTGATTTTGCTCAAATCAATTGAGTTTGGATTGATTCTCGATTTTCGAAATAAATTTTCAACTATTATTTTAAAGAGTCGGTCAATTTTCGGCGTAACAACTCCTAAAATCAAACTATTTTTTTCCAAAAATTGAATAATTTATCCCTTTATTCAAATCCCCTTTATTTCATTATTTTTCATCGAGTTGTCGCGACGTTGCGCCTTCGGGATGTCAACATACATATATATATATATATATATATATTAGGGTATATTTGTCCTTTTTTTTCTAATTATACTTATACATATATTTTTTAAAAAATTCTAAACATCTCTATCCACTTCTAACTTCACTTGTTTATTGTCATTGAAGTTTAATTTGTCAGCGTTTTAGTTAATCGTTGAAAAATCAACACTTCATCGGAGATAGTATACAACACACCTTTTATAATATATTTTTTTCCATACAATTAGTCAATATTATATTGCTAAAGTTTGAAAACACATATATTGAATCTAGTTGAATACATATACTTACGTTTCTACTTTTACAATACTTATATACATGCATACACATAAAGTTAACTATACATATAGTTAACTTCTGTTTAAAAAATTGTTCCATACTATAGTTGATCACACACACATACCGTTACATATATCCACGTGATTTCAATTAGAATTAAGTTTCATATGTGTACAAATATAATATACTTTTCTTATATTATTTAAAAAGAAAAATATATTTCCCTAATCGTAATTCGAATATACTTCTAACTTCTAATTTTTTTTGTCTCCCCTTTCAGGTATGCAACTCTCACAGAAGAAGAAGGAAAAGTAAGAAATAAATAGGGAGAAAAATGTGACCTAAAAATCGTTATATTAAGCAGCTTGATTTCGTTTTAAAAATAAAATAATTTTTGCTTCATATATTTTCAGTCAAAATCATAAAGCCAGAAGATAAACGAAAGAAGAATGATACTGAGTTTGATTATATAATTTGTTTCATTCAGTGAAGTGAAATCGAAATATCTAATATTTTGTTGAATCGGAAAAGGCCAAATTGAAGAATCAGAGTCTCGCTCCAGAAGGAGAAGATCTGATTGAAATTTTAGGATTTAATTTTAATTTGCCATGGCATAAGTTCATTGAGAGGAATTCTCAAAACGATGAAATTGAGCCTGAATTCGTTAAATTTAAATCAGAGAAAATGGACTTAGATACTGTTAATTTGGAAAAAAAAAATGATGACTTTGACTTTCGAAAATTCGATTTATTACTTAATTAATTTAAGTATAAATCCAAATTCTCAAAATTTAAGGAGATGCTATTTAATTTTAAGGAAAATTAAGAAATCTAATTTTAAAACCTAACAGATGAGTTTTAAAATTTTCGAGAGATGGGTAAGGGTTCAATTTCCATTTTGAGAAGAAACTAATCACTTAAAATACCGCTAACTTGCGGTTGATCAACGATTAGGAAGTTAATTAACTTTGAAAGAGGTTGACTAAATTTGAAAGATTAACTAAGTTTAAAAAATTGACTAAATTTAAAAAATTGACTAAGTTTTAACAAAATTAAAAATTTGATGATTAATTTATATTGTAAAAGGTAAAAATTAAGTGCTAACAGATACTTCTTTCCATTTTCTCTAATTGAAAATAATAACGAGCCTAAGAAATATTCCATCTGAAGATCAAACAAGCAGTAGTAAAGGAAAGGTATTGATTTATTTTATTGATTTTGACCAAAAAAAATAGAAACTATTACATACATGTTAATTTTATATCCATCAATTTTTTATAAGTTTTTTTTTTAAAAAAAATTATACATCAATTTTTGTGATATTTATGGTAGCCCGGGTAACAAATAGGTTTAACTAATTTTACACTCTCATTCATATAAATAAATTTAAATTTAAAGTATGATATTTCATTAGTTTTTTTAATTTAGTTATCTTTTTTTAGTTCATTTAAAAAAGTGTCTTTTTTTCGATAACTTTTAAAATTTAACTCCTCGCATGATATGTTGCCACAAGATCTAAGAATATTTTTTATACGTTTGAGTAAAATAATTTGACATATTTTTAATTTAAGATCACAAAACTTATAAATTTTCATAATTTGTTTGCCAAATTAAATAGGAACAATTAATTAAAATGACGACAATATTTAATTTGATTAAAAAATTAATTTGGCACGAGCCCAAAATATATATTCTTTGTCTTGATTTATGTACAACAACAACATTACCCCAATGCCTCAAAGGCTCCCGCCCATTGCGGGGTTAGAGGGGTCGGATGTACGCAACCTGACCCTTATAGCGTGACTGTTTTCGGATGACCTAGTGTTGAAAGTTGCATTGATAGTAAATCTTTCGCTCCATTCGAGATTGATGAATAATTTATCTTGATTTATGTAATACTGATAATTTTTAATATACTTTTAAGCTTTTAATTTTTCGATTTATAGTAAAATATTTTAAATTATTAATTATTGTAATTTATGGTATATTTTACATAATTTTTTTTTAAAAAATTATGTATGTTTCTCTCACTATCCCAATTTATGTAGTGCAAACTTACAATTTATTGTGACATGTACTTTTTTTTTTATGTAGTGCAAACTTACAATTTATTGTGACATGTACTTTTTTTTTTTTTACATTATTTCAAGTAATGTACATAAACTTTTGATCTTTCATATTATATTTTATTCTAGAAGTACCTCATTTCTGACACAAACATAATTATCAAAAAATATTAAAATAATTATTTAATTTTATTTGTCCAGTTTAAAGAAAATTTTTATCCTAGTTTTCGTATTTACATAACTTAAAATAACTGATCAGGAAATATAGTAAAAATCATGGTTGAAGCAGCTGGAAAAAATTATATTAGGAGTAATAGTGTACACTCATAATTAAAACAACTAAAATAAATATAATCAAGTAACCGAAACAGACGTCACTAAGCAGTTGCCTTAAAAAAATTAAAGATAAAAATTCACGAAATACCTTTATGAGTCCATATAATAAAGGAGAGGAAGCAGACAACTCAAGCAGATACATCACAAAGAACTATCTGCTTCATCCAACTTCCTCTTATACAATAAGAGAATATATTTAAAAATATAATAATTCTTTTTTATAAAAACGAATCACTTATTTTTTCGTATTTTATCTTCTTCTTTTTTATCTCCTTTTTTTTCATGCTCTATCTTCTTCTTTCTTATGTT
Source organism: Solanum clarkiae (assembly GCA_011800125.2). Lineage (NCBI taxonomy): Eukaryota > Viridiplantae > Streptophyta > Magnoliopsida > Solanales > Solanaceae > Solanum > Solanum clarkiae. The sequence continues at coordinate 14,176,355 of JAABOM020000049.1, read as the reverse complement.
TTTCCTTTTATTTTACTATAATAATAATAATAATAAAATAACCAGTGGGATTTCACAATTGGAATCTGAAAAGGGCAAAATGTATGCAGATCTTACTACTATCTCATAGAGATAGAGAGACTATTTCAAAAAACAACCTCCAAATGATTTTTTTTCACTTTTTTTTTTATTTAGTATGATTGAGTTTGAAAAGTTGCAAATTACATATAGTTATTTTGATATTCTCATCTTCAAAATATTTGTATTCTCTCAATTCTCAAACAATAATTAAAATTACTTGAACTCTTCAACTTCTTGAATACTTACATAATGATCCAACTATCTGAAGGCTTTATATATTATTAATTAAAATGATGATAATAGGTATAAAATAGTTTTTTCGATGAATTTTAAATTTATTTTATATTGCTATAATCTTTTTAACTTTTTACACAAAATTTTAAAATGTAATATCTTCTAAATTTGTATATGGTCAAACTCAATCGAGGTTTAATCAATGTTTGAAAGATGATAGCAACGAAGATCTTTCCTTGCAAATTTGATAATACCCAACAAATAAGGAAAGCTTAATAGGGAAGGAAAGGGAAAACTAGGAAAAATCAAGGTGTCTTTATTGGAAGAAACTAAAAAATAATTTAATAATCTTTTCATAAATAAAAAATAATTGTAGAGAATAGTATAGGGTTTATCAATTATAACATATTTTTTTTGGAGAAAAACTAAAACGCCAACAATTTACTTTAAATTTGTCATATTATCCATAAAATACGATACTTTTATCATATTAAAACAAATGCTAATTAAAAAACCTTATAGTTAAATATTTTATTATATGCAATAATCAATAAAGTTATAGCCATTCATAGAAAGAATCAATATTATAGTTGTTGAAAAAAAAAACAATGGCTAATTTTTATTTTATTACTTATCAATTATTCATTAAACGATAAAATTAAAACGATCAATATCATCATTTGATATAATAATAACTTAGATTAAAAAAATTGACACATGGAGATTTTTAATGCGTAAATATCCTTTTTTTTTTATACAAATCACTCTCCATAACTTTTTTTTAAGTTCATGAAAAATAAATTATTTCCGATTTATATAGATAATTTATACTATTCGAAGTTTGGAATTTTGAGAATAACATTTGCTAGAGAAATTTCTAACACAAAAGAGCATATAAATAGTTTTTTGGTTTATTGATTACATTAGATCAAATATAATTATTAAAAACATAGTTTATACATATTTTGAATCAAATGCGATTAACGCCATTGTTCATGTTTAGTAAAATTCGAAAGTATTTTTTGATAAATAGTTTAAAATCAATTTTCAAACTCATTTTCTTACTCTTAAAGTTATATTTGATTACATACTGACATAAATATTATTTCAATTTTTTTAAATTTCTACCACCCAAGTCAACCTACTAACTTAGATTTTTAACTTTTTTTCTAGAAAGATTGATTTTTTAAATTTTCATTTATTAAATAATATTTAAAACTGATCACATTCATAAAAAATATAATAATCAGATGCAATTTAAAAATTTTATTTTTTATTTAAAATATTTTAAATCTATGGTCAAATAGCTACTATTAAATGTAGATTAAATTCAATTACCAAATAGCTACTATTAAATGTAGGTTAAATTCATGGATTATGTTAATTAAATTCATTTGCCAAACAATTACAAAGTCGAGATGTCATTTCAACAAAAACCATGGTCAAAAGAAATTGTCAACAAATGTCAAGTTTTTTTCTCTCCCATTTCCCCCTTACTAAATCCTCATACCTTCCATTTTGGTCCAAATAGTTACGACTTTGTCAAGAAAAGCCCTCATACTTTCTGCTCCGGTTTCCATTTCTCTCTCAACCCAAGTTCCAACTTGTCTCTTCTTTGTCTCCCTTTTCTTCCTTTCTCTCCGTATATAAAAATCATGAATTGTCAGATCTCTTTCTCCTCATTTCCAATTTCTGCACTGAAAGGCACATTCAAAAGCCCTTTTTCTCGCGTTTACACTTTGCGTAGTTCAGCTTCGAATTTTGGATGCATTCGAGTCAAAGTAGGGAGGCAATGGAAGGTGGAGAAGAGATTGAGATTGCGGATGAAAATGAGTTTCCTTCAGTTATTGGACGAAAGTACAGTCCAGTGGTGGCGCACGACAGTGATAGTGCTGTTATTGAGATGACTTATGTTCGTCCTGGATCTTCCTCTTCTCTTCCCAATCACGATCTCAAGTACTCTCTCTTTCTCTCTGTCTGTCTTCTCGTGTTGACTAGTATGGACTTATATACTATTTGTGGGATTTGATGCAACTGAATTATGAAATCCTTACTTCCTTTTTTTAAACCATTTATGAACGTAAGAGCAATTATAGATTTGATAAAGCACAAGCTTATGAAGAACTGTTAATTTCGTTCTGGACTTACTTCTACGTGTGGATTGAGTCGACATTTCTTCCATTTATCAAGTCTGATGGTTTCTTTTTTGGCTGCAAAAGTTGGGTCCTGATCAGGGGTGTGTTCGGTATGAAGTAAAGTGTTTTCTAGGAAATAAGTGAATTTCTCACTTATTTTTTTGTGTTATGCATGCGAGCAAAAGTATTATCGTAAAAGCATTTGCATATATATACAATTGAGAGTTGAGACAAATACTATGAGAGTTGGGGGTGGATGTTGGCGGGGATGGGAGCTATGCGGAAAGGGGTGAAACTGAGGTGCATTGGAAGGTGGGAAGGACACTATCTTGTGGTACTTGTTTTTCCTACTTTTCACTAGAAAGGTCATATTCCTTGTTTAAGGAGTTTATGTTCCTAAAGGTTGTGTTCCTAAAGGAAATGTTTTCCAAAAATTCTAACCAACTGAACATAAAAATTTGAAAACATTTTTCTCTTTACTGGAAACACCCTTAATGTACATAGTTTGTTTTGCCTTGGTTTGGATATAATATTGTAGTCAATTCAGTCGGTGGAAATACTACTAACATCTATGATTGTGCTTTCATATAGTCCAATTACTTCGAATGTTGTGGAACTATTTTCTCATCCATCCTCTCATTATGTTTTGAAACTTCATGGGCATAAAAGATCAACAATTTGAAATTATGTCAAATCTCCTAATAAACTTTAGGCAATTTGAATTATATTAAGTATCTCTCCTCTCTTTAAATGTTGGTTATGTTAAAGATTTCATTAGAATTACAACAACAACGACTACATACCCAATGGAATCCCACAAGTGGGGTCTGAGAAAGGTAAAATGTACGCAGACCTTACCAGTACCTCTTAGAGGTAGAGGTCTTGTTTTCGGAAAAGCCCCGTCTTAAAAGATTTCATTAGTATTACTTATACAAAATTGCATTAACATGTACAACAACAACAACAACAACATACCCAGTAGAATTCCACAAGTGGGGTCTGGGGAGGGTAGAATGTACGCAGACCTTACCACTACCTCATGGGAGTACAAAAACTGTTTCCTGGGAACCCGTCGTCTCAAAAATCCATAAGCAAAATAAACAAGATATGACAAAAAGGAAAGGACGGAATAGAAAGGGCGACTAATAACGAAGAACATATAATAATATGTAAATACGATAAAATTTACACACATACGATAGATAATGACAAACATGATATAAACACGATTATTCCTGCTACCCTACTAAACCCCAAGGCTAGACATCCACCCAAGCTTACCAACCCATTAGCCTGCTACTCTAATTCGCGACCTCCACTCCTTTCTATCTAAGGTCATGTCCTCGGTGAGATCAAGTTTCGCCATATCTTGTCTGATCATCTCCGCCCAATACGTCTTTGATCTACCCCTACCCCTCCGTGTAGCTCCAAAAACCAACCTCTCGCACCTCCTAACAGGAGCATCAGTACTTCTTCTCTGCACATGTCCAAACCATCGCAGTTTCGCTTCCCTCATCTTATCATCTACAGGGGGCCACCTCTAGCTTCTCCCGAATGATCTCATTCCTAATCTTATCAGTCCTGGTGTGACCACACATCCATCTCAACATCCTCATCTCTGCGACATGCATCTTCTAAATAAATTTTTTTTTTCTTTTTGAAATTGGCAACATGTTAAATTCATCAACACCCCAATAAGGCCTCGTATGTCATATCTACAAGTACAACCCTGACAAAAACATACAAAGAGACCAAATATTATACTAATGATTCTGCATCATCTACTAATTGTTCTTTACACCAAATTTGAAAAAGAGAAATGCAAGAGCTCCTCGTCTTCTGTATTGAACTGCTCTTGCCTCCGAAACATCTTGCATTCCTCTCTCTCCAAATTGTTCACCATATGCAAAAAGTTTGGCTCTATTGAAAATGGTGACATTCATCTATCAAACTTTTATCAACTAAATATACTAGTTGAGATTTGCTCCATTTGTGCTTTGTAAAGTAGATGGTGGTGCTCTGCTCTCTAAGAATGCGAAACAAAAAGCTTCATGGTAAACTAGACGCATTAGTGTGTGTGTGTGTGTGTGTGTGTGTTTTAAAATTAAAACTGAGACCCATTAGCTTCCATTTGATACATCACATTTTAACTCTTTGATACTCTCTTAATGGAAATGCTTACTTTCTTTGATCGCTCAAATGTTATCACTTAGGGTTAAGAATATCTCAGAACTTGCCTATGGATATACTTTTGGATATTTAATAGCTTTCTCTACAAGTATACAAGTTTTATGTTTTTTTAGATATTCTCTGCTCCTTGACCCAAACAAAGAAAAAGTGAAACAGTGGCCAACCAAGAATTTAAATTTTATGGGTTTGGAATGCCGCTGACCCCCATTGACCATGGTTCAAAATTTGATATTTGTACATATTTAATAATTTCTTAATTCATGTACAAGGGTTGAACCAAAGCTACTGGGTCAGCTGAACCAGTAGCTAGTACTATACACCCGCCCATGGTGCTCAACTGCTTGCTTACGTGCTCCATTACTCTGGATAGGCATTATGTCAAAATTGGGTATATCTGCATGTCCACCATTTTCTTTTTAATATTAAAGGGTATGCAAATATCTAGACAAGAATTTTTTTTTGTCCCTTTCTTTTCTCTTGAAAACACTTCAACCATTATTCTGATTACACCATTTTTCAGGAAAGTTAAAGCAGGTGTCCATCCAAATATGGCATCTGAAGAAAGAGAAGAGTCATTATCCAATCATAGCATCAATGGTCCTCAAAGAGAATCCAAACTGGAATTATTTGGCTTTGATTCTCTAGTAAATATTCTAGGTCTCAAGAGGTAAGAGGTACAAATTCTATGTCTCTTTTGTTTTATTTTCCACAAAACTTATTTGCTGATATATTATATTTCAGGAAACTCGTTTCTGCTCTCATCGTTCTCCTTTTACTTAATACCTTTCATGAGATAGTTGATTGGTAGAGTTTGATACAGATGTGCTTTTTTATGGTCGTTTTGGTTCAACATTCTGGGTGTATATGGTTTAGACATTTTCTTTTTGGTTTCCCAAGCTCCTCTTTCGTCTTATGGAGACTGGATTTTGTACTAGAGTATTCTTCACCTCTTATGTGCTGTTTGTATGAAATAAAATTGCTTACTTGTCAAGAAAAACAAAAATGTCCTTAGCAACTACTTTCTAACTTCAATTTTCTCTCAATTTTGTTGGATAAACAATGGAGTTCTTATCAATCTTGTTGTTCCAGTATGACAGGGGATCAAATTCCGGCACCATCTAGTCCAAGAGATGGTGAGGATATAACTCTCACGCTTGAGCAACCTAAGGTACTTGAACTAATTTGTTGAGCATCGTTTTGATTTCTCTGAAGCTTTTTGTATCATGCACAATGAAGACTGTATCATGTTCATAAAAGTCCGGATATGTAGGATTCACTTTCCGTCTTGATACCTGTGGCCTTCGTTTTCATTTCCTTTGCTTATACATAGGGGTAAAAAGTGGGGACTTTCTTTTTCTGAATGAATAATAATGCGACAGTAGGCTATACTATGTCTGTAAAATGGAGGTAATGAGAAGACGAGCATGGTAGTACTTAGGTTTTCTACTTAAGAGTGTCACTATACAATTGTCAGCTTTAAATAATATTATTCCATATTCATTCTGTAATAAAAAATAAGTGTTAACATACAATTATTCCCATTTTTCTTATGAGAAAATTTCCTTCTCATTGATTTGTGAACATATTGGAGGTAATTTAAACTTTCTTATCCAAAAAAAGAAAAAAGAGAATGTATTGGAGCTAATTTACGTGTCCTTATAAATTAAAAAAATACATATTAGAGGTAATTTCAACTTGTAAAGCTGGTTCGTTATGATAGCAAGGATCTTTTCCAGTGATGTGGAAAACAAGTGGAGAAAAGGAAGGGGATATTTTTAGTTTAGCTATTCCTAGGTTTAGATTATGCTAATTCTTCATTTTTGCTAAAATTCTCTGGAGAATTTATCTTTTGTTTCCCTGGTTTATCTGTAGTCCTATTTGTCTTAGTAGTTCAGTTGTAAATTGTAATCCAAATAATTGGTTGTATCCTTATTGGAAAAAGGAACTTTAGCCAGCTCATGAAAAAAATATGCATCTGGTGTTTAATTCTGTATGGGAAATTTTATTTTGATCTCCCAATGGTTTTCGCAGAACCTTTTATTGCTTCTTTGATGCTTTATGCGACCTTAAATGAGGAGGTTATTCCTAGGTAATTCTAGCTTTTTTGTTTACTGCCTTTTTACTTAGGTGCTGGAATGCTGATGCTTGTTGAATCCCCTCTTATCCTCCATCGGCTATTGTTGGCTCACGCTGAACTTCCTAAAAACGATTCTAGATTTAAATACGTGGACACTGCTTGGTTTTTTTTGTCATCCCTCTGTCAATCAGCCATTTTGCTTCACACTAACTTCCTAAAAGCTATTCGAGCTTTAGGTATGTTGATAACTATGTTGTTAGGTTATTCGTTATCTTCTATAGAAGAGGAAGTGTGATTCACATGTTTGTTTCCAATAAGAGAAAGGATAGATGTGGAGCTTGTTGATGAGCTTTAGATATGCAGCTAATTGCTTAGTTGCACTTTTCATTCTCGTGCAAAGAAAACGGGAGTGACTGTCAGATGTTTGTTTTCACAGAGAAAATATAGCTGTGAATTTGTTGATGTATTCATGGTTTCAACAACACTTGATTGTTGTGGTTGGCATGCTTTCACTGCAGACACCATTTTTCCGTAATAAACAAGCTGCGGTTTCAGATTTTATTGCAAAGATGGAAGTTGTTGGTAATTAGAAGAAAATAATAGAACATTCATAATGGAGAAAACATGAAAGAGATGCTCTCATTCTTATTGAAGGGGTTTTTGACTGAGTTATAAGAGAAACTAATCTGTATAAGACTGCATTAGACGGGTTTGTTTACCATTGTTGTTAAATAGTACCTACCTAATAACTGCAATGTTTTATCCTGAATTCAATGTGGAGTAACAATATAAGTGTGTTATCGTATATCACTCTAATGACAAGAAGGCCCGTAAAAGTCATGTTCGATTTAGTTAACCATCTGTTATTATCTCTCTCATTTGATTCTAAAAGTAATTTTAGTATTTTTTTTTTAAGTTCTAAATGATTGAAACATCGTAGGTTTCTTGTCACTAAAAAATAAAAAATTGATTGGGGAGGGTCGCGAGCTTCTTCGTCACACTATCATGAAATAGAAAAAAATGGCTTTAACTTAGAAAGTCAGGGAAAGATGTGTTTCCTGATTCAGATGGTGTTTCCTGATTCAGATGATGACATTCTTCTTATGTTGTGCTCACACTAGGATTCGACGCCTTGTTGTGGTATTGCTTTGCTATATTGGTATACAAACCCTCACAGAAATCAAGAAAGACTCAAACAGATTTAACAGTCACAAAAGATACACGTCACAATGCTTCTCTTTTCTCGGACGTTATTGGTGAATAATGCACAAGGAGTAGTTTCTTAGCAAAACTTTGATATTATGTGAGAAAAAAGTGAGACAGGAGAAAAATTGAGGGAATGCATGAAGATTCACATTTTACCCTTTACATGATATGGGACAATTTAAACCAATCATAACTGATATTTACACTTAACTATTTAACAAATTCTAGCTTCTTTTGCTGCTTTCACTTGCTTGCTTGCTTTTGGATATACTGTATGTGACATGAGATACTCTTTAGGTACCTTGCTACATGATTAACAGTTAAAAACCTTTTTAATTTTTTTTTGAAAAATATTCTTTTGAAGAACTTTTTTGAAGAAAGAAGTTTGTGAAAGATTAACACGTTTGGATATCTGCAATTTTCTGATGTTTTGTGAATGGAAGGAGATTTTGTTGTGTAAAAAAGTGTCTAAAGGCACTTCTCTCATCTGAAAGTTTTTCAATAATTTCCTAAATTATTTGTGAACAACTATTTTTTTTCGTGTCCCATCTGGTGTTTGGTGCCATATTGGAGCCCGACTAATCAAAGTTCGCATCGCGTAGGGCCCATTTGGGGGAAGCGCTTCCCTACCAAGGATTTTTTCATACCCTTGGCTCGAATCCGAGATCTCTGGTTAAGGGAGGCGCAACCTCATCCACTGCACTACATCCTTTGTTGGTGAACAACTTTAATAATAAGTTTATAGGATGTGGTTACATGTCTGAAGAATTCCCACATCCAAGCACATCCTGGATATTGGTTATGTTGTGCATTTATATTCCATAGAAGTTTTTCCTCGGTTTAGAAATGGAAATCCTTACATCGTACTATAGTGAAACACAAAGTTAGAACATTGTTATAGGTTATCTACCCTTTCTCTTGCGTGTTTTCGCTCCAATTCTAGCTTGTTTTTCTGAGGTTTACTTGTGGAGTTAGTTTTTCCTGCTGAATACTGAATACCATGTAAGATAGAGTTGTATATATCTGCAGTTTCGTGTTCTGTCTTCATTTAATTTTCACCTTGTTACCCCCTATACTGTCAATTTGTCTTACATAAACCTTCACATGTTCTTTTTATCTTGTGCGTCAACATTAAAAAGTAAGACTTTGACAAAGCTTGGACGTGCCTGGCCAGTTAATTTTGTAATGATGGGTTACTTAATGAAGCTTTAAAGGGCGTTTCTAACATCTCTATACGTGAACTATTTTTGAAGCCAACTGCTGATAAATCTGGTACGCTGATGGGAGTGTTCCTGCCATGCTTGCAAAATATTTTGGGGATCATATACTACATAAGATTTTCGTGGTAAGTTTGCTTACTATCTAGTGTGTCGTGTGATTTCTGTCAAATCCTTTTTGGTTAAAGTTATCTGCCAAGTGGACCAGCTCTGTATTCCTTAAACTGTCACCTCAAGGACTGTGGTGAATCTGCTTTTCAGCTTCAATACTGCACATCTAGCATGTAATACTTGCATCTTGCTGGTTTCTCTAACTAAATGAAAGTTTGGTGGGTGATGTTCAAAGGAAGTTAGTCTACATTACTATAGTACCAATCAGCTCTTCGCATTACTCCAGAAAGCTGTGGTTATACTGGTATCATGAGATACTCACAACTGATCTGATCCTGCCCCACCTTTGACAATGTCCCTAGTAGAGGTGAAAAAGCCATTTCTAGAACCATTAATATTAATGGAGTTCCAAATATTGGAAATCAGCCTCCAGATCATATTAGACCAATGCTCTTTAAAACCCATGCTCTAAGAATTTTATACAAAAAAAAGTTATAGAAATTAATTATTGTGAGTAGAGGTATAAGGAGAGAAAAGTTATCTTTGGTAAGACGAGAAAGTGAAAAGGAACCGGAGAAGGGAATAAAGAGCAAATGCTTTATTACTTTTGATCTACTAATGTTAGTTTGATGATATCTTTCTCTCTCTAACTCGAAATATTCACTCTATTTGGATTGGTTTATTTTGCGAATACTGCAGGATTGTTGGTATGGCTGGCATTGGCGAGTCATTGTTACTGGTTGTGTTCTGTGGATCATGTACATTCCTGACCACAATATCATTAAGTGCTATCGCAAGCAATGGTGCCATGAAGGTGGGAAAAAAAAATCATCAGATACAAGTTTTGCGCTGATTAAAAGGATAGATTTTCAATGTCGGTTCCTAGTATAACAAGCTTGCATTGATTTGTATATCTCTGTTGCCCAACATTGACTCGACAATATTATGGATGAGTTCTGACTCTGCCATTCCATCTTCATCTAAAAGCTTAACCTGTCATAGAGAGCATACTTTTAGTTACTTAACTATGTGTTCGACGATCTCCTTGTAGCTTATTTGGTTAGTGATTTCCTAGAATTGTTTCTCTCATCTAGGGTGGTGGCCCTTACTATCTCATTGGTCGTGCATTGGGTCCAGAAGTTGGTGTCAGCATTGGACTCTGTTTTTTCCTTGGGACTGCAATTGGTGGTGCAATGTGAGTATAGATCTGATGTTATATTTTTGTATGAAGGAACTACTAACTTAGCGAAGGGTGCCAATGTAGGTTAAGTTGCTTTCATCATTTGTGTTGATGTCTTCTCTTATATGTGCCTGCCGGTTAGGTATGTACTGGGAGCTGTAGAGACTTTTCTAAATGCTGTACCAAGTGCTGGCATCTTTAGAGGTATTCCTTAAATGAGATTGAGCTTTTATGATTTAGAAAAATGCTTGGCTGTTGTCTGTACTTTTACCATAAAACCATCTGATATCCTACGTGGCTTTAGCATATCATTAATACTAGTAACTCATTGTTGATTTTTGATGGATAGTACTGTGTTATTTTCAAGTTCTTTTGTATATCTGAGCTTCATTTGTCATCGATGCAGAAACTATCACCCGAGTCCATGGCACAGATATTGCGGAGCCCATTACAAGTCCAAGTTTGCATGACCTTCAAATTTATGGGATTGTTGTATCTATTCTTCTCTGCTTTGTCGTTTTTGGTGGAGTTAAAATGATCAATCGCGTTGCACCTGCATTTCTTGTCCCTGTTTTATTCTCATTGCTTTGCATATTTGTCGGCATCTTTTCTGCTCGGCATGATCATCCAGCAGGTTTGTGTTGTCTATGCCTTATTCTTATTCTTTCCTGTATTACTCTCTTTCTGTCTTTCCTTGAAAGGTTCTTGAAAACTTTGTGTGTTATTCTTGTGTGCTATGCACTTTCCTTGCATACTCCCTCTGTTTCATTTGTGACATTCTTTCAATTTTTAATTTGTTCCTGAAAGAATGACAATTTTCTAAAAATGGAAATTCTGTAACTTTAAACTTCCCATTTTACTCTTAAATGACATGCTCTTACAGTTAAAAAATTGTCATGGCATGTCTAAGACCACGAGTTCTCTACTTTTACTTTCTTTCTTAAATTTCATACCTAGTCAAACACCATTATGTAAAATGAAACTGAGGAAGTAAAAATTACTTAAGAGCATGCTGGACATTGACGGTGATAGTAAAGGGTCTTCTTTGCTTCTTGTTTTATAGATCCGTCTTGACCACGTTCATCAGCTTTCGCTCTGTAACTGGAGTCTATGTTTACTGGTATTATTGAAATGGTCTTTAATTCTTGATCCCAATTTGATATCTCAACCTCAGATATTTTCACTATTTTATGTTGCTTTAGTGATGACCTTCAGTAGTGCGTATGTCGATCTGGTTAATGTGATTATCTTGAGGCCGTCATGGAGTATAGTGAAGTCGAACATTGTGTTTTTTTCGTTTGAATAAATTGCATCTTTTAAGCCATATTGATAGTGAAAAAGCTGTAGAGTACCAATTAATTACTCGGTTTGATAATAAGAATAATGACTCTTAAGAACTATAACTCCAACTCTCCAAGCAAAATAAAGCTAATTTGGGAAGGCAGTTAAATAACGTCAAAATCGTAAAACTAGAAGGAAAAAAGCTAGATAACATTACCCCAGAAGGTCTCAACTGTAGACAGAAATACCTTGGCTACAACAACGCTTTGCTACACGAATGTGAATTTTAAACTTTGCACGGTGCTTTTGTGAATGATACTTTATTAGCTTCCTCTATTCGTGCATCATTTACATTTTATGAGAAAGCATTTCTGTGCTCCTGTATGTAGGATTCATTTGTTTAATTATAACATGAAAAGGCAAGGTAGGAATGAGTTTTCGGAAATTGAAGCACGTGATGGTGATTCACTTATTTCCTCTTCTCTCCAGTGAGATGGATTTCTGTGTCACGATATTTTGAGGACTGGTGTAAAGTAAAGATGATTTAATTTTACTGAACTATCACTTTATTGATTTTAGTCAATCCCAAAGGTATTAACAAAAGCATTACATATTTCTGTTCTCCCTGAAGTTTTAAAACTCATGTTTTTCATTTCTCTATACATGTATATGTGACACCGCCTTTTTACTCTGTTGCTATGCATGGTACAGTCGGGATCACAGGATTGAATTTGGAATCTTTCAAAAATAACTGGGGATCTGCTTATCAGATGACTAATAATGCTGGAATTCCAGATCCCAATGGCAAAATATACTGGAATTTTAAGTAAGGCATGCAATTGTTTCTATTGGTTCCTTCATTTTACACTATCTTTTTACTAGGATTAGTCATCTGTTCATCTTTATGCTGTTTACTTCTATGTGCATACTGAAAGCATTTTAAACCAAGTCTAACATTTGTTTCATTCTGCATGTTAGTGCATTGGTAGGTCTCTTCTTCCCTGCTGTGACAGGGATCATGGCAGGTTCAAACCGTTCGGCATCTCTTAAAGACACTCAACGTGCAATTCCTGTTGGGACCTTAGCTGCAACTTTGACAACTTCTGGTTTATATCTGGTTTCCGTGCTTCTTTTTGGAGCTTTTGCAACTAGAGATAAGCTTTTGACTGACCGGTAATATGAACTTATGGAGTACTTTTATGATATATTATCATACTTTTGGTGCTGTCCTTCTTCCTATCTGCACATTGCAGTTTTGAGTTGTCTGCTTTTTTAAAAATGAGTGTTGAGTATATTTGGTGGAGAAAGATATAGTAACAACATCAACATCAACACTACCTCAATTCCAAGCAAGTTGAGATTGGTCATATGGATCCTGGGTCTTCTCTGGCCATGTCATTCCATTTAGTGCAATTTCTAACTTTACTATTCTAAAATGAGTAGGGGTAGGGAGTGGGTAACATCTCTTCTTCTGAAATGGAATCATCAAATTATTAGAACACTTCATTTCTTTTAAAAGTTCTAAAACACAGTTTAGAGCTTGGTATGAGATGTTTTTTAAGAGGAGCACCTCTCTATAGCCTCTCCATATTCAGTTCACTGATCAATTAAATTTTAATTGGTATTCACTGCATTACTAAAACTATTTGTGCAGGTTGTTAACTGCTACAGTTGCCTGGCCATTTCCGGCTATTGTTTATGTTGGTATAATTCTCTCAACCTTGGGGGCTGCCCTTCAAAGCCTGACTGGTGCTCCGCGTCTCCTTGCAGCAATTGCAAATGATGACATTCTACCTGTTCTTAATTATTTTAAAGTGGCAGATGGACATGAGCCTCATGTGGCTACTCTCTTCACTGCCATCATCTGCATTGGTTGTGTCGTGATTGGGAATCTAGATCTTGTCTCACCTACTTCAACAATGTTTTACCTCGTATGCTATGCTGGTGTGAACTTATCCTGCTTCCTTCTAGATCTGTTAGATGCTCCCAGCTGGCGACCTCGGTGGAAATTTCACCACTGGAGCCTCTCTCTTGTTGGAGCATTACTTTGTATAGGTATCTTCTTAGCTGCATCTTTTTGACAGTAGTTATATTTTCCTAATTATGGATTATGTAGATGGAAACAACTGAATCATTAATCCTAATGAGGATTTCATGGACTGTGTAAGGGCCTCCAAAGGATTTATATGAGGGTCTTGGCTTGCTTTATCCATTTGCTTAAGGTTTTGGGTTGAATGCTCAGATTCTTTTACAGTGTACCAGAGTTAAATCTATTTTAACGCTCGTAACTCTCTGGTGAATTTCACATGTGAACTCAAAATCAGGTTATACATGTGGGCTGGTGTTGAGTGATATGTTTCTCCTGCATAGGTTGTGTAAGGGGTTTGTGTAGAGAAAAATAAAGAACACAAATAATTTACGATGTAGAGAAAAATAAAGAACACAAATAATTTACGAGG
>JAABOM020000049.1:14105935-14136423 GCA_011800125.2 Solanum clarkiae | reverse complement strand
GTCTGCGTACAATCTACCCTCCCCAGACCCCACTTGTGGGATTTCACTGGGTATGTTGTTGTTGTTGTTGTTGTTTAAGTATCTATAAGTGGAAACGAAATTAGAATTTAGAGCTATTCTAACCTGGTGAAACTGAAGGAGTTTCAGCATACACTGGATCACTTGACCTTCCAAAAACATCAGACACGATGCATTCACATCTAAGAGAACGACCTATGTCCTCAAATCGTAACCTGTATGAGCAAGAACGTTGTGATGGTAATGGCTCAAAGGACTTATTATTTCCTGTTTCAGTCGAAATGAACCTGCAGCAGCCAATAAAGTATCAGAAGCTTCTCAATATACTCTACAATAGAACCTTCAGAAGCAATGCAATCTTTGGATTATGCTAGATGACTCAATTGCAGTTTGCAATCTTGGATGCAGTAAAAAAATTATACATAAGAATCAAGAAGTAAATCATATCAAGATAACACCAACTATATGGGCTTCCATATACATCAGTTTAAGCAAGATATTTAACCAACCCAAAATTATTTCCAGAGAACAGATATAGAACCAATACCAGCCACGAAATACAAGCAGCTTTTGGTTAATTTTGCTCCGACTATAGGAAAATTAGCAAGTGGTAACAGAAATCATCTCTATATTATCACTGTCTAACTTGACATGAAATAATGTCTAGTAAAGAATAATCATCCATTAAGGAAAAACAGTTGATTCCCAACATATCAGATGATGAAAACAGAAAAATACCAAGTATATTTGATGTCCTTCTTATACTTCGCCCATACACGCTCTTGAATTTCACAATTTGGAATGACTTCAACAGCAGTTAGTATGTCTCCTTCAACAGCCTTCCCAGTAAGAGCCAGCGTCTCAATTCTTGGAATATCTGTGGACACAATTTTACAGTCAGAAGATGACCTTGGTAAACTTTTCACAAGCATTGAAAAGACAGTATTCTAGATAGTGAACGGAAACATTCTAAATGAAGAATGCTCTACAGCGAAGCAAAACCACTAAGGAATATTCGCTGAAAACAACATTTGACTAGTAACTAAAAAGCTTGACAGTTGGAATTGTAGTAGAAGATTGAGAAACTCTTCTTTTCTTTTAGATTGTCCCATGTTGATCGAGGGAACTGTTGTGTCTCCTTATATGGTATTGGTGATTCTCACCTCACTGTATTCACAGGTGTCTGCGACGAGTTTTTAATATTTAATTTCAAAACAACAATTATGACTTACATTTGTAGAGCTAGATTTCGCAAGTAAATAGATTGTTCGCTTTACTGCTCTAGCCTTTAGACGTTCTCACTTGGTGGCTTGTGTCTTTGTGTTTATTAAAGGGAAAAAGAAAAACGAAAGGAAAAACCAGTTTTCATCACTCTGTGGTTAAAGAGGGGAAATAAAAGGAGAAGCAAAAAAGGTACACAAGGAAGGAAAAGAAGAATCAGCCATGAATGAAGAAAAGGACAAAAAGGAGATCTAACCGTAAAAAAGTTTATTCAAATAAGAATCGTACCGCGAATGCAGAGGTAGTTGCCCCTCATATTTCTGTCTGTTAACCACTGCACCAATTGTCGATTGAAGATCTAGGTTGCCCATTAATTTACATATCCATCTTTTCACTAATTACTTAGTTACCTATAATAAAGTCTAAAGTTTAAGTTGGACAATGTAAGTGCTTGAGCACCCCATGTTAACCATGTGGGTTCACCACCACTAATAAGAGACTTGTTTAACCAACAATATACAAGAGGGATTCTCAGAGGAGTTTTAGTCTACATACAATATGACAGGTAAATTTCCAGGTTGTATAATAACATAGCAAATATGATATGATTAAATAGAGAATATCCAAAACATATCCTATAGACAAATATTTGACTTGCTCAAGTTCAGGAATCTAGATATGCGTGAAGCTAGAATGGTATTCTCTTCATAAGTAACAACACCTATAAAAAGGTCTGTCGTGCATTTATCAATTCACCAGTCAACAGTACATTGTTCTCTTATTCATTTCTCAATTACTACTAGACTTTGTTGTAATGTCACAATGGCGCCAAACCAGTTAATCATGCGAAGGTAAAGAGTGGCAGTGTCTATCTCAAACCGGTACAACACCAACTCATTCACAAGGACCTGCACATAATTGCATACAATAGACGACTACCTTATTTCAGATGCTATGATCAGACAAATACCTGGGAGAATCACGTGAGTTGGCTCGGATAACCAACGTTCTCCAATGATTGAATCTGAACGAACTGGAGTATATCTGCAAATTTTGGGTAACATGTTTTAGAAAGAAAAAGATACTACACGTGCACCTCTGCTTTAAAGTTCTTCCATACATCATTTGTGTAGTTTATTTTTTCTTTAACAAGATTGTTCCCAAAAAAACAAACAGAAGAAACACTCCGGCAGAGGATTAGAAATTCATCTGCAGATATTAGCATCAACTGCTATGCCCCTATATCTCACAATAAAACACCTCAAAATCCAGTCAAAAAGTTAGCGAAGCTGTTACCCGAAAAGTAAACGACAATTGTAATCTTCATCTACAACTTCATAAGTTTTAGAACATGCTCCATTGATGAGAGTGATTGTTCCCTCATCAGTTTCTCTGTACCAACTAAACAAGCTTGTTCCTTCATGACCACCAAAATACTCTCCTTCCCCAAGGTAAATACTGGATGAGAGCTCTTTCACACGAACATTAGAAACTACTGGAAAAGCTGCCACATATTTCACAAGAAATCTTCAGTACAACACTTCAAAATAAGCAAGGACTCCGTATATTTCATTTTAGATGGCATTATGTTACGTTTTATATGGCATTCTTTCCATATAAGTCTAGCACCCTTAAATTGAAAGCTCTGAAATAGAATATACTATCTCATACTAAAAAGTTAACAATGGAAAGTTTTGAGGGGGTGGAACTTGATTTTGTAAAAATGAAGAATAGTGTTTTGTCCCTAGTTTATTTTTGGTGTATTTGTGAGGTCCCAATTTGTATCTAGAATTGGAACTCTTTTGTTGAGAAACATATTAGGTGTAGGTTCTGCTCTTTTGGTACATGGATTATATTCAGGGTTTCCGCCACAAATGTTGATAAACTTATTTACCTTATCCCAAAAAAACAAAAGAAATTCCACTGCAAGATATTACGTTGTTATCAATGATGAGGGAGAGATATATATACTCAGCAGCAGGAATCAAGGTCTACCTGGGGAGACTGGAGACTCGCAAGCTGATGCTAATGGGTTCCCAGATTTGCCATCGATGCGAATTGGCAGCCAATATAATGACAAATATGCTCCCACATCTTCAAGCGATGGCTTATATGTTCTGGTAAATACATATTCAACAAAGATACTCACAGAATAAACAAACATGAGGTGTGTTCTTTTGAGTTTTTTTTCAACAAGTAGTCAAATTCAGTATTATTACTCTTAAGAAGACTTACAAAGTCCTTGCACAAATATGTACATCCTCTGTAACGCTAGGCAAGTTCAGCAGAGCAGATTCATGAAGCTTATTCTTACTCCTATACCAAACATATTCACTATCACCTTCTTGTCCTCCAAAGTATCTCTGCTTGGGAACTATTGTCTCGCCCTCGCAGCATTCAGGAATTGACAGTTCAACACCAATTGGGTCTCCTATCTCAATGCAAGGTCAATATAAGGTAGAAGCACCTCATATGAATGAATTTAACAGCAGAATAATAAGTTCCAAGTCAAATAGAATTATGGAGGTTGACAGCATTGAGCAACTCAAAAAAATAGGGTACCATAAAACGTTCAAAGTTCATGAAAATAAAAGGCTGTTAAATATAGGAACATCTGAGGAAGTTCATATTCTAACTAATCTGCTAATGTCATTCAGGGATCATGAATTATCAAAGATATGTTAGTTGGTCAGAAATATCCTGCTCAGGCTTCAGCAGAAGAGAGTGAATTCATTTGATTGATTGCAGAGAACAAAAAGAAGCAAATCCAAATGTCTGAAGAACTTGACAAAAATTATTGTAAAGTCCTTAGTAGCAGAACAGACATGGAATAAGAGGCTTATGATCCAAAAAGTAGAACAAAGGCATACATCAAAACCTGAACTTTCAAAGTACACTTCTCAATTTTTTGTTGGGAAACCTATAACAGTGCCAAAACTGATGCTTTTGCTGTATTTATCACGCATTTGCATACCCAAGTGTTGCAAAGAAAAATGTGACTCGCTACTATACAAAAAATAATCAACTTCTGACTATGCTACAAACATGATTGGCACCGACAGTGCCTTTTGTAACAAAAGATGATGTAAGAACAAATGGCATACCAGGAACTACTGGGCAAGATACTATGCTCCTACAACTTCCTTTTAATGCATCTTTGCGGATGGGAGTATAAATAAGCTCTATGCACTTACTGACATCCTCAAGAGTCAAATCCAGAAACTCTGCCAACAAAATTGATTTACTCGACAAGCTTTTTGCAGCCTCATAATAAACTATGAAAACATATGCCCCTACCATCACAGCTTATTCTGTCTTTGCCACCATCATAATTCACTCTAAACCATTCATGCATGCATTCTCCCTTCTCCCTGCGCATGAACACTTTGAACTTCAGACCAAACCAAAACGAATTCAGAAACTCAAGTTCAAGATCGATGATTTTAATATATAATTGTACCCTCCACTATAAGAAGCAACAAAGCTCACACGTTTCCCTTCAACCAATGATCCTTGAAATTCAAGTGAATGGCAAGTAGGTGGCCCTGTAGTAAAGGGATTTAGATATAACTCTTATCGATGTATCATTTTGAACTTAAAAATAAGGCAATCAGCATGGCTGCATGTCTGCCCTAAATAACTAGCAAATTGAGTAATCTAGTTATATAAAAAAAGAAAGTAATCTTATTAACTTCTGATCAACCAATTCAGAAGTTGAGAAACCAATAATAATTCATGTTGGCCTATTCATATGCAGAGATTCATTCGGTAATACCTGGAACAACAGGTCCAACTTGTTCCGAGATAACAATAGGACCACGAGCCCAATCATTTCGAACAGGTTCACAGGATACAGATATAAAAAATCCAATATCATCAATAGAGAGCTTGTATGAGGAAGTCATCTCATCATTGACTTCTATGTTTGTTCCACTTGAACTAGTCTGCACAGTAACATTCGTAATAGTCAGCTTATTTGCTTGTTAAGAGGACTAAGCATTTAAAGACATATTTAACTACCCGGAACCAGCGGTAAATTGAATCTCCCTCTTCACCACCCCAGTATTTCTTCTCAACGTTTAGTGTGGTGCCTTCAACTGCAGTTCCAGCTATTCGTAGAGAAAGCAATCTTGGAGTTCCTAGACCATGCAATATCAAAACAAGAAACTTTCTCTGAGTAACACAAAAAGAAAATATTAGGTGACAACTAATTAATGAAATCCAAGTCCATCAAAAAGCAGACCAAGATTTCTGCAACCATATTCCTCTTGTGAACCTTGAACACTGTCAGGGTATTTAAATATGGGTTGTGCTCATTGGAAAAAAAAAATGTAATAAGGCTTTGAAAAGAGGATACAGACTTTCTAAGAATTGGCAACAGAAGCTTTCTAGCCCTCTTCCTAAACCAGGTAATAATAGCGGAACGCGAATTTCATCAGATACCTTTTTAGTAATAAATAATTTGTAATGCCCCGGAAGTTGGAAGGTCGGAATAAGGAGCAAAAAAGTTGCAGAAACTGATCTGGTAAAGGGACTACAGAACCCATTTACGGGTCAGAGACGCTTCTACGATCCATAGATGGAGGTGGGAAATTTCTTTAAAATTTTATCATGATCCAAGAGTCAATCCCATGGACCATAGTATACAAGTAGTGGATGGGCTCCCATAGTTGAAATTCAGAGAGTATGGAACTTGAGATTAGCCAGGACGAAAGGGGGGTTTTCTAAGGGCCGTGGTTTCGTGGTTCAGACTCAAAGATTCAGACTTTCAGTACTTGGTTCACGTACATGCAAGATGGGACGTACAATTTTCTACGGTTCATGGAATGTGTTCGTGGTTGAGATTCAAAAGCCTAGAATTTTTACAAACTTCTACGAACAAAGGTCAATGGTCCATAAATGGAACTATGGACAGTCCACGGGGGCCATGGTCACAGAAGGACAATTTTTCTCAGAACTATTTTAGACATTTTCCAACAACAACATATCCCGTGTGATCCCACAAGTGGGGTCTTGGGAGGGTAAAATGTACGCATACCTTACCACTACCTCATAGTGATAGAGAGGTTGTTTCAGGAAGACCCTCATCTCAAAAATATCAAGCCCCAAAAGCAGAAGATACTAGATATGAAAAAGAAAATCGACTAAAGTGAAAAGTCAATGATAATATATGGATACAATAAAAGTAACAGATATAAACGAGACAATATAACCTACTAACCTATTATATCACAAGGCTAGACAACATCCTACCCCTACAAGCCTATTAACCTTCTACCCTAATACGCAACCTCCTCTACTTTTTATCTAAGGTCATGTCCTCGGTGAGATGAAGTTCTGTCATATCCTGTCTAATCACCTCCCCTCAATACTTTTTCGGTCTACCTCTACCCCTCCACATAACCCATGTATCCAACCTCTCACACCTCCTAATTGGAGCGTCGGTACTTCTTCTCTGCACATACCCAGACCATCGCAATCTCAATACTCTCATCTTGTCTGCCACAGAGGTCACTCCTAACTTTTCTCGAATGGTCTCATTCCTAATTTTATCAACCCTGGTATGCCCACGCAGCCATCTCAACATCCTCATCTCTGCAACCTGCATCTTCTCAATATGTGAGATTTTGATTGGCCAGCACTCCACTCCACATAGCAACGACGGTCTAGCCACCATTCTATAGGACTTACCTTTAAGTCTAGGTGGTACCTTCTTATCACGCAATACTCCAGAGGCAAGCCTCCACTTCATCCATGCTGCCCTAATACGATGTGTGACATCATCATCGATATCACCACTACTCTGGATGATGAACCCAAGATACTTAAAACTCTCTCTTGGGAATAGGTTGAGTGTCAAGTATAATTTCAATGCCCGCTTCATCCCTTGCCACACTGAATTTGTACCCCAAGTATTATGTTTTGGTCCTGCTCAATTTTGAACCCTTTGGATTCCAAAGTATATCTCCAAACCTCCAATCGATCATTAACTTTATCCCTGATCTCATCAATCAGTACTATGTCATTCGCAAATAGCATACCCCATGGAATCTCCTCCTGAATAGACCGTGTCAGCTCATCCATCACTAAGGCAAAAAGAAAAGGGCTCAGCACAGATCCTTGATGAAGTCTCATCTCAACAGAAAAATACTAAGTCTCCTCCCCGTCCTTACTCGAGTTTTGGCTCCATTGTACATTTCATTTTATCGCCCTAATATACACCATTAGATATTTTCCATGCTTTTAATATTAAAGTTACGTCGTTTCTAAGTTACTGTTAAGGCTTATAACTCATTTTGTACTTCTAATTTCACTCATTCACTCAAATTCAACAAATTCTCAAAATACTTTCAAGGGTTTATTCTCCCAAGATCATCTTCTTCAACAAGTTTAGAGTTTCAAGGATCCAACTCGTCTTTTTAAATTCTAGGGCTAGATTTCACCTCAGGTATGTGGGTATTCATTCATAGATTTCATTCGTTCATGGTGACCAAAAGAATTCTCTACTTTGCATGAATTTTTCAATGTAAAAACCTAGGGATTTGATGAT
Organism: Solanum clarkiae; assembly: GCA_011800125.2. NCBI lineage: Eukaryota > Viridiplantae > Streptophyta > Magnoliopsida > Solanales > Solanaceae > Solanum > Solanum clarkiae. The sequence continues at coordinate 14,128,634 of JAABOM020000049.1, read as the reverse complement.
CTAGCATTGGATTTCATAAATTATAGTTTTGAATTCTGCATGAATTGACATGAATTCTATGATTTCAAGATTCTTCATTCAAATTCTTTTCAGTGTCGCCTAAGGTCCATGAAATTTTTATGGGTTCTCTCAATTATGACTCAATTGATATTGTTCTACATGATTATGTATGAATTCATCAAAAATACATGATTTAAAGTTGATTACCTATGAATAGTTTTCACTATGAATCCTGATCATGAATTAACAGGGATTTCATGCAAGCTTTATGAAAATGATGAATTATAACTCAATGAAATCTCTCAAGAAAGAATAAAAGAATTAATGATGGTGAAAGGATTTCTCTCACCTACTCACAAATTCGAGATGTTGAAAAGACAATGCTCACATTGATCAAATTAAAGATTCAACAAGCTACTCTATAATGATAACTTAATGAAATTGGATTTGTAATTAGATATTGCATTTCCCCGTGATGACTTAATGATTTATGATTTCTATTCAGTTGGAATTTGAATTAGCACTGAGAGGACTTTTAGGTGGGGATCGGTCCGAAAGTTCCAAGAGTGACACAGGGGAGTCGTAGTAGCAACCTCTAACCCCAAAATACGTGCTCCTATAGGTTGCCTAGATTGGCTTTGCTAGTAGATCCACATATAGCTCATGATGATTATGACGTTCTCACAAAGTCTACCTTGGCAAGTAACCTCGCTCTTTTCGATATGGGAGTAATTCTGGATTCCATGTTATAACTCACATGGTCTGATTGTCAATTATGCTCGATATATCGCTTTTTCTCTTCCAAAGTTTTTATTTATGATTCCGACCTTATTCATGTTCTATTTCCATGTTTTCAATTAAATATTTATCATGTTTTCAGACTTGGTCAATTGCACATCATGACATCTTGTACATTGCATTGCTCACATACGTGGTACTTTGCATTACTATTTCCCTACATTATATCATAATGCAAGGGCCGACGATCACCCTATACACCTCACTCGTGGCTAGATTGGAATTGAAGTTCACTTGATTGGTGAATCCTCATGCTTCGAGTGTAATGCTTTTGTTTGACTTTTATTTCCTATGTAAGGGTGAGCTAGGGCTTATCCTATGCCTCCTTCTAGACTCGTAGAGACATGATTAGACACTCATGAGATGTATCTCTGTTTATTCGGACGTTGACTCTTATCGTCCTTTTTACCTAGACTTCTATCGTTTGGGACTTTATTCCGCATTGTGATTATCTTTGAAGTTTTTATGTACCTTATGTATGCAATGAATATTAAGAGGTTCAGTTGGAGTCCCTCGGGATTCTAATTGTCGTGCCATGCCTAGGGCCTAGCTTGGGTCATGACATGATTATTAGACCTCTGTCCCCAAGAGCACAATAGAGGTCATGTTAATAGCATCTTTTAAGAGGAATCTGGTCCCACTTTTCCAAGAAGGTTACTAGTACCCTTCATCACAATCTGAGATTGTTTTTTTTTTTTTGATACAGCACAATCTGAGATTGTTTTACATAAACCCTATAATACTATTTTTTTTTTTGTGAGAAACACATCAAATTAAATTTTGTGGCACCCAGGAACTGATGTGTACACATATCATAGCTAGGCCTACGCTTCACTCATGGAAATCTGTGACAAGAAAATATCTTAGAACTTGGACTGCAGCAAGCTCTGAGACCATCAGTAAGCGTTAAGAAAATGTATGCTCTAGAATATCCATAGAATAAAATCATAACAATTCTTAAAATTCGTCCCAACATATGTAAATGAATCATTACCTGGGCGGACACGCTCCTGTCCCATATAAGTTCTTGGCTCGCCTACTGTCCCATCATCACGAACTGGAGTACATTTGAAAGATATGAATTTGCCAATTGCATCTTTGGCAATACGATATTGAAGAAGACCCGAAAACGCAGGTACCAAAGCACCCAAGCCATTTTCAACCTGCGGTAAGACGAGTCGATCACTGATAGCTAAATACAGCAACAAAAGAATGTTATATTAAGTTTAAGAAAAAGTTAAAATAAAACTATCATGCAATCTAAGAACTGTTAGCTAGCCAGTTACGGTATTATCCCCACAACACCGTAACTAACTTAAATGTTCAAAAACTACGATAAGCATGGATAAGCTCACGGTGTTCACAAGGCAATCTCTTTGCTCTGGCTTTTAACTTGTATAAAACCAACGAAGTAGTCCATGACACATGTATTGTTTCAGTAATTAAGACGTAATGATAACCCATGCAACCAAATTATGTATCAAGAGTTCTTCAACAACAACAACAACAACATACCCAGTGAAATCCTACAAGTGGGTCTGGGGAGGGTAGAATGTACGCAGACCTTACCACTACCTCATAGAAGTAGAGAGGTTGTTTCCTGGGAACCCTCATCTCAAAACAGAAACCAAAAATGGACTTTTCTTCATTAACAGATATGTTTTCATTACAGCAACATAAATTATGAAGTATATGCTTTCACAAAAATTGACACAAATAGACTTTCCATCAGTTGTGTACGAAACAACAATAGAATCCATTTGCTTTTACTTTACATTCTCAGCGTTCCGCATCACTCATATGATAAGTCAGAGTTAATGTTTCTTCCCTTTTATTTCTCGTTTTTTTCTTTTCATTCTGTTTCTTTATGGAAGTTGAGAATCTCCCATGTTTAGACAAAGTTCATCACTAACTCTCATAGATAAACAATCATCCAAGATTTACTTCTTCATTTGTCACTGAATTTGACGAACTCCTTAAGTATCTAATTCAAAGTTCATTTGAACTGAGTAAAGTATACTCTGCTTCAGAGAATATTCTCATTTACTCAGTTCAGCACCATCCATCATTTGGTGTCTAATACGTATTAATCCAAGAGAGCAGGTATAAACATGATCAGCTATTTTTCTCTCTACAGTGCGGCTATGATTCTGAAAAGAATCTAGAGAATACAGAGCCTACAATCATGTTGAGACAAGAAAACGGCATTCTACCTCATGAAGATACCAATTGTAAATGCTTTTTCCCTCATGACCCCCAATATAACCATAAGATGCAGTTATTATTCCACCTTCGGCGTAATGACCAGTTAGAGATAAAAAGTTAAGGTTGGGTGGAAGAGCTGCAAAAAAAACATCCATGTTAATTGATAATTCAAAGTTAAGAACAAATGCACAAAGTAACAGATGAAATTTAACTATATTATGCTTACTCTCTGCAGCTCTTTCAGAAATGACAAAGACTGGTTCACCAGCTTCGCCATCTGGAGTCATTGGCGTAAATTTAGCAACAATATGGTAACCAACAGCTCCTAAAGGTATGCGGAATGCCTGTAGAAAAAAGACATTTACTGATTTCACGCATCATTTTATGACTAAGTACTGGTTATTGATTTGATGCATCACACATAGAACTGATATTTAAAAGCTTAACCTAATATCTATTACCTTTGCAATTTTGGATGTACTTAATGCATCAAGATAGCTCTCACCCTCGAATGTTGATGAACTTGTTTTAAACCACTGAACTCTGCTGGCTCCTTCAGTTCCCCCCGTAATGATACCAGTTACCGTTATTTTACTGCCCTCTTTTAGTTCACCGATTATCTTTACATTTGTCACTTTAGGAGGAGCTGAAGCAGTGATTTAGATATAAAAAGAAAAAAGAAAACAATAAGATCTACATTGCTTCACTATGCAGAATAATAATAACTTATAGCAAAAATTAACTCAAATTTGGAAGAAGTTACATATGCATTTTGGTCTATTAAGTATGGCTTGTAAATTGGCTTCAGTAAACCTAACCAGCATGTGACACTGTGGGAGGTGGTAGAAGCTGAAAAGACCAGAACAAGACAACGGAAGGAGCACGGGCCACGGGATGTGGAGAGTAGAACGAGAGTGAAAGTATTCTTGTCAGGTAGACCATAGACCCACAAAGGGTCACTTGTCAACAAAAAAAAGATGAGCCTCTGGCACAACTTACGTTAGTTGTATAAGATATAATCTAAAATTTCTCCATATTATGTTGTATGCTCTTATTGTTGGCATATTCCTCTTATATAGGAGATATTTCCATTACTGATACAATTATTGACCTTAAACAAAAAACTATGACCGACGCACCTAAACATCCCATCTTAGATTGACCAATTAGACAAAGTATCATATCTCAATGTCTACTACTTCCCTCACAAAAGATTCACTACATGAAACAATCTTAGGATGATAAGTTACGAGACAATAGAATAGCAAACCTTGCTTAACTTTCGGTGACACAATCGATACAGATTTCCCTTCCTGTCCTGCAAAGCAATATCAGATGTTACGATGCTCATGGACTGTAAAAGAAGATGGAATTAAATTACAGAATATCAGACCTTCAAAATTCACGGGTACATAAACAAAAGCCAAGCAGCAGCCGACATCCTCTTTTGTCAAAGTATATTCATTCATACCAGATGATACCAGCACAAATTCCCTGTCTCCACACCCCAAGCCAAAAAAAAGGATACCAGGCAAGTCAAAATACTTATCAACCAAGATCAACCAGGTAACAAAGCGGATATTAAACCACATGGACTAGCATTATCTTGGGAAGTGTATGATCACTTCATCTAAAAGCTTAAACTACTACATAGAACATATTGTTGTTTCCTAATTAATGTCTTCAATACACAGAATCAAGAGCAGGCTTGTTTCTTAGTCATGGGCCAAACACATAGAAAAGCTTTTTTTTAAAAGAAGACAGTTCAAGGTTGGTAATGAGAATCGAACCCTGAATCTGTGTTTCTTTGATACCGTGTTAAGAAAATAGGCATAAGCACCCCAAAGGGTTGCTCAAATGGTAAGATGTCCAAGAAGAGATATGGTTGACTATAATGCGTTCACTTAAATCAAATGAGATTCTGACAAATAGTTCATCACACAAAAGTGTATTACATCAGAAAACAAGCCAGAAATTTTTAAAGGTTGAACCCAAATTGGAGAAGTGTACATTGTAGTTGTAGCCACACCTGAAACCATTCAAACCAGCTAGGTTAAGGCCTACTTAGCATTAAAAAATAATGATTTTTGCAACAGCTTTTTCAAGGTGAGTTGCCAAGAAGTTGTGATCACTTCCATTATTGTGAAGACTAGGGGAATTTAAAAGCATGCTCCGTCCAAGTGCATCGCAGTTGAATGGATGTGGTTTTATTATATTGCAAGCTTTGCTAGAAGATTATGTGGCAGGTGTACTAGTAAATACTACTCTCAGTCTGTGAAATATTTCGAGTATCTGAATCAGAACAATAAGGAGATGGTTGGGTTAACACGACCTTTAGGAACCCCCTTAGAATCCTCCATTAACACTTATGTGGAAGTGGGACAAATATAATTCAACCACCCTGCACATGTAACCTGATGTATGGTTTAATTATGCATACTTGCTAGAGAGAGAGTAGGATTAATCGAGGTTGGTTTGATACCATGTGAGAAGAATATGAACATCCTACCCAAAACCTTAAGATAATGGGTGCCCAAAACCTTCATATACTCTTCCAGAACCCTTACCAATGTGAAACAGGAACATATATAACTCAACATTGGAAAGCCTTACAAAATGATGTACCACAAGCAAGAGAGTTATTTGCACCTGTTTGGATAGACAAGCATGACCAATCCAAAGAAAACCCAAAATAACAGTAACCTTCACGAATAACTAAACAACAGCATACCCAGTGTAGTCCCACAAGTGAGGTATGGGGAGGGTAAAGTGCACACAAATCTTACCCCTAGCTTGGAGGTAGATAGGTTATTTCTGATAAACCCTCAGCTCTAGGAAAAGCATATCAAAGTAGATCCAAAAAGAAATAACAGAAGTGTAGAAATCATGGCAAAATACTATAGAAGCATGAGAAAGCATTCTGAAAAAAGATGATTGACTACAAGAGAATTGTGCGATAATCGAAGTACAAGAAACAGTAGATAGTAAAATACATAGAAGGACAAGACAACTTACCCTGTATCCTTATCTTCACGCAACCACTCAAACTTGCTGGGTCCTTCTTTTCCTCCAAAATATTGCCCAACTCCACTTATGGTATTTCCTTCAACAACATCCCCAGAAATTTGCACATCACTCACTGATGGGGGAGCTGCAGCAGAAACCACATCATGCCATCAGGCAGTTACCAATGAAACTAGTTCAAGAAAGACTGCCTTTGGAAGATAGACCAAACTGAGCTCAATAAAATAGGTGATATCAATCCCTGAAGCCACTACTTCTGTTTTGAATAACTTAGAAGTGCAGTAATGATATATCTACAATTAAGAAGTTATTTCTCCCATCAAGCTATCAGCTTAACATGCAAACAAAGCCATGTAGGATGTCATTGAGAAGCTCTAATGTAAATGACATAGAAGAAAACCACATTCAATATTTTTGTTTAAACTTCAACTTTTCCTGATTGAGGAATGAACAGCTCTTCCATATTAATAATTGCCAGTCATATTGCAGCCTTTTTGGAATCTAATGACGCAATAACAAATGACTCCTAACTCCATACCTGCTTTCACATAATCTGTTATAGCACATTGAGCTTCTCCTTTGACACCTTCCTCTGTCATAGGAGTATGCATAAACATCAAGCACCAACCAACATCATCAAACGTCAACTGGTAATCCTCTTCTTCAGCACCAACAATGATTTCTGGACTGCTGCTCCACGTTTTCCTAAACCAACTGCAAGATTAAGCCAGAAGGTCACTCCTCCAAATCAAAAGGGGACAATAACACCAGATTTTTCCAAAGAATGGAGCTCATTAAAGATACAACACCACTGATAGACTGGTGGTCTAACGGGAGGAGCTCAAGATCCAAATAGTATATAGGTGGCTATGACAGGGCTCTATAGCAGACTCTACTCAGAATAAGAAACATGGAGACCATCTTTTGAGATGCAGGGATGTCCTAGAATTACACAAGAGGAACAGGAATGGTTACAGAGAGCTTTTTCTGAAACCAAGGTGCTTAATATCATTAAGCAATGTAATGGTGACAAAGCACCTGGACCTCATGGTTTTACAATGCAATTCTTCAAGAAATTCTGGAGCATTCTGAAAGATGACTTAATGCAAACAATTCAGAACTTCCATCTGACTGAAATTTTTGAGAAATCATTTAATGCTACTGTTATAGCACTTATACCAGAGAAGCCAGGAAAAGAAGAGCTAAAGGATTTCAGACCTATCAATCTGATAGGCGAAGTGTATAATATTATCTCTAAACTGATTACGAAGAAAATGAAAAGTTACGGGGAAGCTTGTTGATGAGCACCAGATGGCCTTCTTGAAGGGTAGGCAGATTATGGAAGCAGCCCTACTGGGCTGATGAGTTGGTAGACTCTATGAGAGACTAAAGACCCCTGGAATAATGTGCACGATGGATACTGAAAAGGCCTACGATCATGTCAACTGGTCTTTTTTACTGAAAGTCATAGAAGATGGGGTTTGGCACCAAATGGATTAGTTGGATAAGATTTTGCATTTCCAATGTCAAATTCTCCCTCATTATTGTGAAAAATATTAGAAAACAATATTATTGAATCTTGTATCTACGTTATTACATTGAGAACCTATTTACAAACGCTACATTAGACTTCTTTTCCAACTCGGACACTACAGTACAATCCTTTTCAAAGTAGAATTCAATATACTATTCCTCTCCCTATTTAAGAAGGATTGTATATATTATTCATGTTCGGATTATATATATTATTCTTGTTCCTACTCCTATTCTAACAATTATTAATGGTGGCACTAAAGGAATTTTTCTATCAAATGGGGGCTTAGACAAGGTGATCTCATATTCTTATTTATTCTAGCTACGAAAGGTTTAGATCACATGCTTAGAATAGCCAAAGGAAACAGGTGGATCAAAGGTTTCTGTTCTCAGGCAAATAAGGGCAGTGCTATGGAAATTATTCACCTTTTTTAAGCAGATGAGTCACTTGTACTTTGTGATGCAGAATTAGACCAAATCAGACATGTAAAAGGGCATCCTTACAAATTTTCGAAAGCATTTATGGGTTACATGCCAACTGGCACAAGAGTTGTATCTTTCATGTTAACCAAGTGAATAATTTAGAACTCTTGGCTAAGACTCTGGGATGTCGGATAGCATCACTTCCCACCAAATCCCTTGGAATGCAATTGGGTGCAAAGAATAAAGAACTTGAAATATGGAGTAAGTAATGGAAAAGTGTGATAAGAAACTACCAAGGTCGAAGAGCTAATACCTATCACTAGGTTAGGTCGACCCTTATCAAATCTGTGATGGATGCTCTTTTTAAATACTTAAGGAGCTTGTTTCCAATACCCAAAAGCATTGAGAAGAAATTAACAGATTACGAGGTCCTTCCTACGGCAAAGAAATAAGGAGAAAGGAGGTTATAATTTGGTCAAGTGGAGTCACTGAAACTAAATAGAAACCAAAGGGGCTTGGGCATTAAAAAACTCAGTATACAAAATGAATGCTACTTCAAAAGTGGCTTTGGAGGTTTTGCACAAACAATATGGCATTGTGGAGAAGGTTTATTGAAGATAAATATGGTTTGCAAACCAGTGGGCAACTGAGGTGGTCATGGGCGCCTTTTGGATGCAGTGTCTAGAAGACCATCAGGAAATTGTGGCATCAATTTTACAACGATTCCTTCCAAGCGGATAATGGAGTGAAAGTTGATTTCTGGAGTGAGCCAGGGCTGGAGCTACCCCTTGGTTAAGTGGGGTCATCCGAACCGCCTTCGGTGACAAATTATACTATTTATACATAGTTAAAATAATCTTTTATGAATATATAATAATTGTTGAACCCCCTTCAACTAGTTCGTGTGTCTACTTTTTCAGATTTTGAATCCCCTTAGTAAAAATCCTGGCTCTGCCATGGGAGTAAGCATTGGGTGGGGGAAGATAATTTGAGAAGTCTTTCCCCCCATCCTTACATTTTGAGCTCACAAAGGAATGCCTTAGTCTCACAAGTGTGGAGTCCCTAAGGTTGGAATTTAATCTTTAGAAGAGCACTAAATGATTGGGAAGCAACAAAGATGGCCAGATTTCTCCAGGTTTTGAGCAGTTTCCCAGGTATTGCCACTAATGCAAACAAGCCTATTTGGTCACTGCACAACAAAGGGGCCTTCAAAGAGAAGTCTTGCTACTGATGGAGGAAGAAAAGTCAACACAAAAGTACGGCCTGGAAGCTAATTTGAAATGTTAAAAGCCCATTAAAAGTAGCTTGTTTTAATTGGTTAGTGATAAGCCAAGCATGCCTAACACGTTAAGTGCAACAAGAGGTTTCCAAATTTGCTCAAGGTGTTATATGTGCAATCAAGATGTTCCTTTGTATCCTACGTGTCAGTTGGGTAATGCCCCAAGTCTACTATGGATTTACTCAACTGCTATAAAGGTAGTGGCAGAAGAGGAGCCAATGAAGATTGGTGGAGATCCATCCCAGCTTGTGTCTAGTGAACATTGTGGAATGAGAGTAATTCAAGATGTTATTAAGGCAAAGGTACCAACGTCCAGAAGATTAGAATTCAATGCCTTAGTTTACTTTATTTTTGGTGTAAACAAGATATGGTAGGGAATACACTAGACATAGTTGACTTCATGGGTAACTTGTGAAGTATTGTTTGTTGAGTAATCCTCACTGAGGAAAGTGCACACACCATTGTGGATTGTAAAATGCTCCTCATCATCTTTTGTTGATGAGTTTCATGTGAATACAAAGTTACTTTTACACAGAAAAAAGGTTTTCGAGAAAAATTAAGATTTTCAAAATTTGAGGAGTGTTGTGGCTGCAATTTAAGATGATCATCTCACCTAGAAATGCTTTTCCCTGGGGTCCCACCACACCATGCGATTTCTGCAAGGCCTCGAATTATATTTCCTTCTATTAAATCTCCACATACTTCAATCTTCAACACTTTCGGACATCCAGTTCCTTACCAAAAAAAATAGAAAATGAAAAATGGAACAAGAAACAGAATAAAAGATGATATAACTGACAGCCAATAGAAAATCAAGAGACAGTTACCTAACAGTACACATGCAAATAGAAACAATTCAGCAGAAACACCAACCACAGAAGATGGTAGAGGCAACAGATAATGCATATTTCTTAATATATCAGTACAGGATTGCATATACCTTCTTCAGCCAATTTATGCTCCAGTATTTTTTAACTGTTAGTTATACTGATAAAAAGAATTCAGAACAACACCTCTTTGCATTGAGAGACTTAATTGGTTCTTAATAATATGAAATATGCACTTTCTTTGGACTAGCAATTGCAGTTAACAGGTGCTTTAAAATGTGACAAATGGGATTTTGTTTTACTTTTTTTCCTCTTCTGATAAGACATGTGCAAAATGTAGCACCTTAGCAGCTCCTAGTCGTGTTAGTTGGACCAGAGTAGATAAAATGCATAAGGCCTAGCAAGATTCTCAATAATCCCTGTTTGATTCTCATTAACATAGCCCAAGCACTTAACATTCTTCCTATGCCATATTGGACATGGCATAAATTAGCAACCAATAAGTTTACAAATTCAACAACAACATCAACATACCCAGTATAATCCCACAAGTGGGGTCTGGGGAGGGTATAATGTACGCAGACCTTACAAATTCAGAAATTGACATAAAATTTCTCAAACACATGTTTGCAATTCAACTATTCCCACTGTCTCAAAAATAATAACAGAGCATAGATCTGGTGAAGGGTCAAAGGATCCAATGCTCAATGTGAATGCAACAGCCTATATCAATTTCTTTTTATTTTAAATTAAATATCACTTCTACATATTTATCTAGTGAAACTACATAAGAGTAACATAAATCTAAATCTTCTATAGTTTAGAAACCAAAACAGAAAATTTTGTGCCCAAAGATAAAACTGTTTGCTTTCCCAAATAATCATAGTGCCATTCTTTTTGAGACAGAAAGTTCTATATCAAGCACAAACTCATTTTTCAATCTTACATATTTTTCAAATATCTCAGATAAAGAGGGAGCAGTCATTTCAACATTAACTCTTTTTTACTGATAAGTCGCTTCATTATTTTGTAATTTCCTATGTACAAAAAAGAAATAGCATACCGGGTGAAACTGGAGAAGACATTGCAAAAATAGTAGGATATTCCGTCTCTCCCAGCTTTGGGGTACACTCAACTTTCAAGATTCTACCAATGTCATCATGCTTTGGCCAATAGAACTGATCATAAGACACTAAATCATATAAAGATGTCTCATGGATATAGAAACACAGAACCTCAAATAGAGTAGCTAAATACTATTACCTCCCTCGTTGCACCATGTATTTCTAAGAAGTTTGATGGAGTTCTCCCTCCTATAAACCATTGGTATTTCAAGTTTATATCTGAATCAATTTTCTCAGATTCATCCTTAACAAAATTGAAGTGGCAATAGCAAGCATCTTCCTCAAATGGACGGTCAATAAAGGCCTCTTCGAGCAGGAATCCTTGAGGAAGTTGTTCCTTCCATTGCTCAAGTAGAAAGCGAAAAGTTGAATCTGTGGAAGAGAGAAGTATAGAGAATGAATTAGTCGAGGTGTGTGCAAGCTAGCCCAAACACTATGGTTATACAAAAACAAAAAAAGCATTACAGAGAAAAAAACATTAAAACTGAAAATGGCATAACCATTTTGTCATATCTCTGAGAGAAGACGAGGAGTAAAGCTCTATTATACAAAATTATAAGATGATAACCTAATATGGTTTAGTGCACTCTTAACTGTACACAGATAAAACGCAGTAAGCAAGTATGTTTGAAACCAAGCATACGTCAAGAATACTTCAGTTTTTTCTTCTACTTGTACTTTATGTATAAAGAAGAATTACCCCAAATAGTCGTCCATTCAACCATTTAAACTAAAAATAGTTGGCTGATGTATAATATATGTATAAATCCATGTATAATATGCCATATGTGTATAACCATGTATGATTACTGCATAATCTTTGTACACCGGCTGAAAAAATAAACAGTGAATCCAACCATTTATCAGTGTAAGATCCCTTTCTTCAATAAACAAAAAGTGGAATATCCCGGTGTACAAGTACTAGATCATAAGAGCACTAAACAGAAAAGTTACATCCGAAGAATCTCATCCAATCAGCTATGCAACAAGTAATAGGCATTATGCTCCAAGAGTAAGCAAAATCAACACTGTATTCTTGATATGTGTCATGGAATTCCTTCAAGCGCTCTTCTATTCTGTTGTACATGAAAAAAATTATTGAGAACACAATCATGTGAGGTTACCCTCTAGCTCTAGTTTTTTTGTCTTATTCCCACACATTATCCTGTTTCCAAACATCAAACACTATAATTGTGTCACTGAACTAATGTCCATCAAGCTAAGTTCAGCACCACCAACATATATTCTCTTAAAGCTCCAAGCTGCAATCCACAAAGATAGAACAAACAAACACACAGACACACACAATCACAAACAAAAACTTTTTCTGGAAATGTAGATTGGTAGGAAATTCCATTCTATCACAGATTAGATGGCCAAAAAACTGTTCATGCCATTAACAGTTGTAAGAAAATTCCAGCTAAAAAAACAACTCAGCATCTAGCTTTCAGGGCTTGAGTTGGAGTTAATATTCTATCAAAACAGCTTTGGTTTCCTCCATTCCACAAAACCCAAAAGCTGACTGCAGGATAGACCTTCTTGATGGTTTTGTCAACTCTTCAAGAAAATCCAGCTAGTGTAAGCCTCTTTGATGGTCTGAGGGAGGTTCCAGGATAGTCCACAAATAGATAGGACGAAATTCTAGTAAGAGGGCAGTGAAGAAGTAAGTGATTGACACTCTCAAGGCTTTGGATTCTCCAAATTATTGTTGAAGAGAAAAGCTGATTCTCTCTCCTATAGCCTCTAACTTTTGTTTATATCTCCTCTCGAGACTGTTCTACACCTTTATCTTGCTTGTTACCAGAAAAACTATGAAATGACGTAAACAAAGAAGAAATCGAAAAAAAAAATAATTCGACGGCCACTTGATTAAATGTTGTGCTTCTTCACATGAATAAGATTGGATCCCACAAGAAACCTAGCTCCTAGCAGTAACAGAGGCTAATCCAATCGCAATATACTAGTCAAATTTTAACTTTTTCTTTTTGATAGATTAGTCAAAGTTTAACTTTAAGCATGGACATGTGCCAAACTAATCTTGGTGTATACAACAGAGCACATCACCCAGTTCAACAAACAAATCTTACACATCTGGTATATATTCAACTAACACTACTTAAGGATGTTAGGAAACCGTTTGAATGTAAAGAATATGCATAGACAGATTATCACTGCAATGGACAATAAAAGAACAGCTGTTCCTCAGAAACTCACCAACTGCTTGTTCTGGACGACAAAATTCCCAACCACCTCTGATGCACACAGGAGTGTGAGAAGGATAACGTTTAGCTAGAGCTATCTCCTCGCGGGAGAGATCTGACAGCATATAATTTCATTTAGAAAGAAACAACAAGCAATACTATGAGATAAGAATTTACATTCAACAGAAATAATAGGATGCAGCTACCAAAAGAAAAGCAAGGATTGACCAAACCATTGTACCTCTGTCATTGAACTTCTTTAAAGTAGGACCCACAAGCAAAATGGAAGCTGCCTCTAGGTGAGGCATCCTAAGGATAGGATTCTCCTCCACACGCAAATGCTGTAGATTGTCGTAAAAGAAAAAGAAAAGTCGGACAAACTCAACCAAAACCTTTGACATATTATATAATACAGCATTTGACATTAAAAAGGATCTAGAGACGGAATAGTACATGCACATTAATATAGAACACTTACAATTCACATGTGAGAGAGCTTTCAGTGTCCTCTATCATATTATAAGTTATCAGGAATTTACTGAATTTACAAAAAAAGTTTTCTTATAAAGAAGGTGACAAGTAAAAAGCTTCCCATTCAGCTATTCTATGTAATAAATAAGTGATGCTACTGTAACCTTTCCTTTTTATGAGAATGTTACTGTAAGCTTAGTGGAACGTTTTACCTAGCTGTGGTGCATATTATAGCTATCTATTTTATTGTATGACCATTCACCAATCTAACACAAATTAATCAAGCAAACGTTATGCACACTTATAATGTAATTACATCCAGAGCCCATCAACACTACATAGCTTTTTTCAATATATTTTGAGGCATCTGAGAGACTCGGACCACTTAAGTAAACTTAATTGAGAACGGAGAGGGAAACACTAATTTTATTGATAGTTCACCCTCAATGGCTCTATCTTCCCCTCTTCCATAGCCAAAAGGAGAAAGAGTGAGCGAGAAAAATACAGATAAACAGGTGACTACATGATTTTTGGTTATGCCTATCAGCCTATATCTTTCACCTTGCCGTCATTGACTTCAGTAGATACCGAGATTCATATAAGAAATAAAAAATCCCGTAATTCAAACTACAACACATAAGAGTAATTTTGATTAATCAGAACAAATAAGAGTAGCAAATAAATGGAATTAGATGCTATGATGATATTGGGCAATACAACCGTTTTATGTGGATCATTATTACCAGTAACAACAACAACAACAACAACAACATACCCAGTATAATCCCACTAGTGGGGATTATTACCAGTAACACTTGTACCAAATTATGTTGTTAACGTTTGTAGTTTCATGATTCTATGAGAAAAGAGCAACAATAAACAAAATGAAACTCGCTGACTAAGTTCCTTCATGATTATTTTAGTAGAATGGTAGAAGAATGGAGATAGAGTATATCAGGTTGCCATCTGTTTAAATTCATGAATGTGCTACTCAATTTACCTGTTAAACTCAGTGACTATTGGATTAGCCAGTACAGACCCCTTAAAAATTTCTAATGTTGCAACTCCTTTGAATAGTCTGTCTAATCAGGAACATACAATGTGCACATACCCACTTTCCACCACTACGAACAACAATAAATATCACTCCTCTACCAAATAGAAACATGATGTCATCATTTACAAACACATTTAACAATAATCGTAAATTGACTAGATGTTCATTACTAACCTCAAGAGAAGGTAAATAAGGGAATCCTTTCAATGTAGAGATTTTGTTCTTGCTAGCAGCTAAGACCTGCAAATGAAAAATATATGTGACGTAGGTTCTAACCATACAAGCAGCAAGAAGTAAAGAAAAGATAAAAATCAGAGATTAACCTGTAACCGAGGCTGACTGGCCATTGAAAGAGATTTTAACTTATTCTGAGCAACAGATAGGAACTGAAATTTAAGAGTCATAAAAAAAATAAGCTGATATTTTTTTCTCTTTGATAATTAAGAAAACAACAATAACCTAGAGTAGGCATTGAATCTGTATACTGAAAACTGCTTTTAGTATGAACAAGGAGTGAGGCAGACATTTAAAGACTTACTTCTAAGTTCGGAAGCTCTGGAAGGCTTATGAGTGATGTAATTTGATTTCCAGCAAGATAGAGTTGCTAAAAGGTCAAAAAGTTGAAAAAGAATGACAAATTACTCCAGATATCAATGAAAGAGAAACCCTTTAAGTCTTTGAAATAAAAAATGACATCAAGAAAAGTGCTGACCTGAAGGGCTTTGCAATTCTCAAGTGGTTCAAATCCAGGACCTCTAAAATCATTGAAGCTCAAATCAAGAACCTAACAGACAAATATCAATATATCAAATTTCTATGAGTGGAAATAAATAGACAATTGCATTATCTTTGCAAGTAATGTCAAAACTCAAAAATTGAAGAAATATACTTTTTGAACTGCACAGAAATATACAAAGAAAACTGACCTTCACCCGAGTCAGTATCTCAATACCATCCAACACTGATAAAAGATTATCTCTGAGGTAAACAAACTGCAAAACAGAATTTCGTTTGTATATTTTTCTTTTATGATCCATTATTATGTACGAAATCTCAATTTTGTCGTCAAACCTTGACACAGAAAGCACTCTTGGAGCCCCAGATGGGATTTCATTGTTCATTCTAGTCTATGTTGCCTGGACTCTTCAAAAAAAAAATCAACAGGTGCTTGTTGGATTCTCCAGAAATAGTGTACTTTTTGGAGAATCCAACATATGTGCAGCATCGAAAGTGAAGAGTCCGCAACTTAGATTCTAGTTACCTCATAAAAGTAAAATAAAATGGACTTATTAGTTACCTCTAAAGTTGGCGACAAGTTCAGCCCACCATTTTTGAGACTACGTATTCTGTGGCCCCTCATATCCAAGCGCTTGATGAAATTAAAAGAATGAAGTTTCAATAGTTAGTAAAATTACTAAAGAACCTTTTTTCGAATAACATAGGGAACATATCATATGTCTTAACCAAAAGAGCTTCAACTGAAGGAAAATGGAGAACAAAGATTTTATAAACAAAATGTTGAACCTTTAAGGCAATCATGCGGAATAAATCACAAAACAGATGTAAAAGATTAGCAATGAATTATAGAAGATAGTATATCTGCAAAATATGCTCGTGAATTATGAAGAATACTTACCAACATAAAAAAATCTCACGAGGATAGCTAACTCAACTAAAACATTAAATATTAACTAGAGACCCAAATAATCTCTCTTTGCACATACTAAGGATTCATACAAATATGTTATTTTCCGAAATCATAGTTTATATACTTGCATGAATACATTGTTTACTAATCTATACTGTGACGGTGATGTTGACTTTGTATTGCTAGATATCTTGATAGGCAGAGAAATGCCATCATTAGATAGACTGAGCAGCATTTTTCAATCGACAAGAAGATAAACATCACATCTGAGAGCATCAAACTTAAAATATAGTCCAAGTTTACAGCTGCTTATGCAAATAGATCAAGTACTACTTGCCACAAGCGGAGAGACCCACAATCATAAAAATCAATAGACGACAAGCAAGAGAACCTTCTCTCCTCTTAAAAAAATGGTATCAGATAAATTTATTGTATGTTTAGGAGTTTTTAGGTGAGGTGGTATAGTTAATTACTACTTTCCACAAGAGAAGAGACCCGCAATCATAAAAGTCAATAGAAGACAATCAAGGAAAATCTTCTCTCCACCGAAAAAATATGGTATCAGATCATTTATTGTATGTTTAGAAGCTTTTAGGTGAAGTGGTGTATTCAAAGCAAAAGAAATTCAATATATACTCCATCAAAAGCAATTGAAAATAGAGAGAACTTGAGTATGTACTTTAAAGCTTTTCTGTTAAAATATATAATTCAAAAGCATATTTAGTGTCAAAAATCATGTTTTGTTTGTTTTGATAAGTAGAACCAATCAATATAGAAAAGTGGAATTTGTGAGCCAAAGTTTTGTAATAGCTAAAATTCGATGGGGGTTTGGAATTCTTTATATAGAGCATGTGATATGACGATTAGTAAATGCATGGAAAGCCACTGCACAAGGATCTATTTTTTAATAAGGTCAACCCACAGCACAAGGTTCTAAAATGGAATACAGACGTATGCCTCACCATGAGCACTAAAACCAATAATTTGATGGTTGAGAACAGAGTAGCCCTCAATTTAAGCATTTTCAATTAAATTGTTTTGTGCTTGACATAACCCGTACCTAAATGCTTCGTTTTAACTTTTAATCATAGGAGGTTTGTTCTTAAAGAACACACTTGAAAGAAAAGGTACTAGTGGAGTAGCTTATATGAGAAGGTAATTCATCCACACTCAGGAGACTTAAAACGAACTACTGTTTTTCACTCATCGTCAATTTAACGTCAACTAAAATTATTTTTTTTGCAACATTAAGAATAGAGACACAAGTTATTACCACATCATCGCCAGCTTTGATTTCCACTTGAGGAAGCATAATAAGGCGTGAATCACGACCTTCAGGAGTACTCCCTTTCTTCCTGCTTGATGAACTAGAACTTCTGTCCAGTGATTTTGACAATGAACCAGCCTTTGATCCAGTGGAAACAGAAGGTGACCGAGCAGCTGGAGAAGACAACTTTGTGGAGTACTTCCTAGTTGAGACACTACTAGCAGTACTCTCCAACGATGTAGAGGCACTTCTTCTTGCAGACAAAAGTGACGACGATGATAATTTAGCTGAGGTCTTCTTAACTGATTCTTGTTTGCTTGCATCAGAACTAACCAATGCTCTTGGAGTCTTTGCAAGGGGCGAAATTGGAACTGATCTTCTGGTCTCTGAAATACTTGATCGAGTAGTAGTTCTAGTACTGGTTGATGGCAATGTGCTTTTTCGCATTTCGGGAAGAGATCGCCGCATAGGATCTGTTGCCAAAGAGTCAGTCTTTTTAGCTGTACCTGAACCAACACTCCCACTAGGTCGTTTAGTTACTGCTATTAGCTGCTTGTCTGGCAAACCACCAGTGCTACTCCTTCTTGTGACTGGAGTTGTTCCTGAAATTCGTGAAGCGCTGCTAACAGTTGATTTTGTCAAAGATGATCTGGCACCTCTAGGACTAAAATCAGTGCCATCTGTTACTCCAGTTCGCCTCTTCACAGTCCCAGCATTTGTTGCCCCATTTTGAGTTGTTAAACTTGGTCTCACTGTCCTTGATTTTTTCAAACTCTCTGCTGTTGATTGCTTCGGTGACTCTGAACTTTGTGGATGTTCAACTAAATCCTGCAGCAGAGGTGGCCTTTCTATTATCTCTGGACTTTGGTTCTCTTCCACTGAGTCTTCAGTGGATTTTAAAACTGAGTCGTCCATTTGCAACCAGTTCTCCAAGAACAATTATCTGTCCAATTAACATTGTCAAAATCAAAAGCAAGCTAAATTAGCACAACAGACATCATCTTTGTAGAAAAGTGAAGTACTGACAAAGCACTATACAGAGCATCATCGACATGAAAGAAAGCACAGTGAAAAATATAGTACTAAAAAGCCTCAGCCTCACAATCTAACACCAAAGTGCTACTTATTTAGCCGAAATTCAAGCACTTTATGTCACATTCCCTCGGAATCACCACCTAGAACAAAGAAACAGAAGACAAAGAATGCATCTTTTCTGCCTAAAGCACTTCTTTTCCAATTCCCAGAACAATAGAATAAACACCCACCATCAAAATGAACAGAACAGCAGTAACGCAGCTTCTTTGCAGCTAAAATTCAAAAGGAAGGCAAAAATGCAGCTTCATTTAACCAAAACTGTAGCACCTTTCCCATATTCCAAAACAACCCCACTAAAAATCACTAAAAGAAAGGCAAGAATGCAGCTTCATTAGAGCAAAAAAAAAAAACAGGAACTTTTTCAACATTCCAACACCACCCCACAGTAAAGATCAAGAAAAAAAAAAACAAGAAAGTAGTTGGGTTTTCGTGTGTACCTAGTTAGAGTCTAGATCTGGTGAATGAAGGAAGAAAAAAGCAGTTCAACCACTACCTAGACCATATTTGGTCCTTTTTCTTTAGGGTTTTGGCTCAGTGCTAGAGTATAGTAGTAGAGAATCCATATGGGAGTTTTCGAAGCGTGGCAAAAAGCGAGGTAAAGTGGGAGAGAGAGAGAGAGAGTAAAACGTAACTGAAGCTGATAAAGATGGAGAGAGACATTACATTATTAATGGAGTAATGTTTTCTTCCTGAAATCCGCAACCGTTGTCTGCACGCGGGGTGACTGAGCATGTAATGCCGGGGGAACATTCAAACTTTTTATTATCCATTTTCTAGAAGATAATTAGGATTAACTTATTTTAAATACTTTTTTATTAAAATATTTTTATTTTTGAAGTGTTTGTGTAAAGTAAATGCCTAAAACTCTGTTTGGATTGGCTTTTTGTTATCTATTGAATTTTTTTCCATTGTTAGAAAACTTCTTTTAGATAAAATCGTATTTTCATCATCTTTTAAAATTTATTTTACTATTACTATAATAATATTAAATATAATACAAATTAAATTGAGAACATTTTCTTATTATAGTTAAATTCCTACATAAAAAATCTTTTTTTCAATTAAAATAGACTTGATCTAGAAAGAAAATAGCCAACAAAAATTTCCTTTTCTAAAGGGGAAAACACCCTTTTTGTTCCTTTTTCCGGCTTGTCAAAAAAAAATTCATAAATTAATTTGCTAATTTTTTCTCCCCTTTTTGCCTTATGACTTTACTATTTCAACAAAAATTCTTCTATTCTAATTATATGATGAAAAGTTTTATGCTAAATATGATAAAATATTATTTTCTATCCTTTTTTATTTACGACTTCTCTACTTCTATAAAAACACTTCAATTTCAACTTTTGATTCATTATGCACTCAACAATCAACAATTCGATTTGCATCTTCTTATTTTATAATAGCAATTAAATTTTTTCTCGCTTTGATTGATGATTAATTCACTCATTCCCCTTCATTGATTTGTGCTAAGTGGTGTTGAATCTTATTTTACGTTTTTTTCAAACTTCAATTTGATTATTAGGTTTACTTATATTATGCACTCACTTTCTTTGTTTCATATTCTTTTCCTTTCTTTTTCACTTTCTGAATTTGAAAGAAAATAGTATTAATTGTTATGTTAGCTTAATTTGCTTCATTCAAATTATATTATACCCTTAGTTTTGTTAGTTGAGTCTAATAAATTTTTGTTACTTAAAAATTTCACTTATTTAGTAATTAATATTTCAGTCTATTCACAAGTTTCATCTATTTCAGCTAAAGTAATGTATCAAGTAAGGTAATACTTTTTCATCTTATATTTTTTTATTATAAATTCATATATTATTCTTATTAGTATTTTTGTCAACAATTTATTTAAACAATCTTGCAATGGACTCTGAGAAGAACTTGATCAATGAAGTTGTGTCAATTAATACCTTGAAAAGATACGATTCTTATTTGATAATAAATGTGTTACTTATTGACAATGGACCAATAAACCGATATAAAAGGGGCACCAATGAAGACACTAGAAAGACTTTAACATTTGTTGAGGAAGAGGTAATAGTTTTTTTCCTTTATTTTTAATATTACGTATATATTTTAGTCGTTAATATTTATTTTTTAACAGGACACAAAAAATTAATACTACACTTTTTAACCATCATGTTGTAAAGTAGCTTATTATATCATAAATGGACGCATTAATTATGCTAATCATAATTTTCTATCGGTAAACAAAGAAATTGAGGTTGGATCCATCGATAACATAATAGTCTAGGACTGTAGCAGTCAGTTTTCTACTGTCTTTTTTTCAAGCAATTTTTTTCATTCGGAGATACAACATTATATATTGAGGGGAAAAAACTTGAGTATGTCTTCAGATTTTATCAATTATTTAATATAAAAATAATATGTTTCTCTTACTTAATAATTTGTCCTTAAACTTCTTTCTAGATATACTTGGCATATTTTAGAGTTCAAAGATTTTCATTAGAGAAAAAATAAAATGAAGAGACATCGTACAATGATAAGTAAGTTAAATTTATTTTTTTAAAAATTATTATGAAAACAGCAAATAATTTTTTATTAAAAAAGATCTTCTATCTGTTCACTATTTTTCTTAATTTATTATTTTCATCTTTTTTATTTAGTTTCAAGATTCAGTTTTGACTTGGAATTTCTTTATAGTTATAATTCACTCTTGATTTAGGATTATTCTATATAAATCATTGTCTAGGGTATGACGGAAAAAGAAAAATATTATTATTTTTTTAATATTGTAAGACTTTGAAATTAATTAACGAAAACTTTGATTCTTAAACATTTTGTTAATAAATGTATACAATATAGCAAATTTCAAAAGAAAAAAAGTAACTAAATTACATTGAAACATTGTTCTACTCCTTTTATATTTAGAAATCTTTCTAAAAAATTAAACTTTTAATCAATTAATTATTTAACTCCTAACTGTTCAACTTCAAATTATTACTTTATGTATTCATAAACTATTGATATATTTCCATATTATAAGTTATTAAATTAATTTTCTCATATTTGCCAGTTCATAATAAATTAAACTATTATATCAAATTAATAGTATTCATTTAATTTTGTTTACATAAATATTGTATTTATTTTAATGGGAAGTAATATTTATATATAATTTTTTAGATTGACGCGACACGTATCATAAAGTATATGGTAAGAGAAAAATATAAAGCATGAGATATTAGGTAGAATTAATAATTAAGGAGTTCGAAAATATATAGTAAAATTTAAAATATTAAGAAGATTTTAGACGTTTCAACAAAGATGTGGTTTGTAAAAAGTTAAACTGGTTAGTTTTATTATCTTTTTTTCTTTTACTTATGAAAGTTATCTATATTTTCAATCATTCATGATTAATCGATCTTTATTTGCAGATTTTTTCATCTAAGTTGATCAACAAAAAATCCAACGATTTGTTCATTTATGGAGTGAACATAATTCAAAGTACTATTACTCTTAAAGAAGTTGAAAGATTAATTTTTTTATTCTCATATTTCTTACAAATCAAAGTGTCAATTTTTTAAATTATGTTATTTAACAATAATTTTTAAAGAATTGTGAAAAAATGTATTTCAAAAACTATTTAATGAAATATAGTTTTTCAAATTTTTACCTTTTTTTTAAAAAATATGATCATTTTGATCCCTAATAAAACAAATAGAACTATACAAATTATTCATAAAATATACCCTTTACACTATATTTAAATTAAAC
>JAABOM020000049.1:14086351-14101264 GCA_011800125.2 Solanum clarkiae | reverse complement strand
CCGATCTACAAAAAGTTCTACAAATTTTATTTTATTTTTTTATGTTAATATAAGAAAGAAATACATCTTAACATATTAGTCAAAGTTAATATCATTTAACTTTTGAGAAAAAATTATAATAAATAAAATGAAATAGAAAAAAATATTTAATTACTCGTTATGTGTGTAAATAAAATATTTTACTTTTAGCTAAAACATGATAAACTATTAAACAAAGAAATTAATGGAGTTTGAATGTTATCGGTTCAAACTCCAGAAGTTCTTCCTTGAGTTAGAAAATATGAAGTTTGGACTAATCAAATTTTCATTGTTTAAATTTCAATATTTTGTGTTGAAATTGTCCTATGTTTTACTTTAGAAGATTAAAATTTCTTAGTTAAAAGAAAGTTTTGTCGGTAAAAACGTCATAACTCTAAGAAAGTGTCATGGTTAGAAGAGAATTCACCCCTTAATCATGAGATATTGTTAATGTAACTTCACTAATAACATTTATTTTGACACTTGTATAAGTTATGACAGTATTCGAATAGGCTATTTGCATCGTAGCAATAGCCACGACACAGAGTTAACCTAGTACTTATAATATAATGTGAAATACCCTTTCATTGCCACACACACACATATATATATACACACACACCTTAGCGAGAAGTTTTTTTTTTTTTTTTAAATAAAGCAGCTTTTGGGAATAAATTATGTAATTAGGTAAACACATGATATGTGTTTACAATATATTAAGAATGACAAAATTAAATCTAACCCGCCTAACCCTGGGATGTTTGGACGAGTTATTTATTAGCTCAACCCATCTCAACTCAATTCGTTTAAAATTTAGTTGATATGCAACCCAAATTAACTTGAGAGTAGCCTTGTCAAAATATATTTAAAACACATTTTTTTTTTTAAAATGATATGTTTTTATATAATCAGAAACTAAAAAAATACAATTTAACTAAGTATTGAAATATTTAAGAAAAAATAAATAAAATAAGTAAAACTTAGTAAAAGTTGGGTCGGGTTGAGTATTGATCCACTCTACAACCCATTACTTAACCAGTTTTGACCCAATTCAGTTCGATCCAAGCAAATCCAAGTTGGGTTGGTGTTGACTTGTATGATCTGCTCAAATTTGACCCAACTCGCTCAATTACCAACTTTACGAATATATCATTATAGTTTGAAAAAATTACAACTTATAACTATAGGTAGAATTTTGTTGTTATTTTCTCTCCCCTCTCTATTTCACTTCCTATTTCTCTCTCCTCTCCCTACTCCTTTCTCGCCTCTTTTTGCCCCTCTCTACAAACTATAATAATTGATTATACAAATATAAATGTTAACGATCGTTTACATGTATATAAATGATAAAATGTCAACTATGTAAATCCTCTCTAGTGATACAAAATATAAATACATATACATTTGGATACATATTATTTTCGTGTGCAAATTATATTTAGATGCAAATTGTATTCGAACACAAATTGAATTTTTCAATTCATTATACAGATCCTCTTCAGTGATACAAATGTAGTTTGATACAATTTGTACTCATTGCTATAAATTGTATTTAGATTCAAATTATATTTGTTATTACCGTTCGATTCATTGATATACATTATATTCTTTACATAGATACTATTATCCAGTAGTTATATAGATATAATCTTTGATATATATATACACACACAAACACACGTATCAAGTAAATATACAAATACGACTTACATCTCTCCTCTTTTCATGCTACAAATCATAATTTTAGCAAACTATAATTAGGAATATTCACGAGTTAGATAAAAATCGATTGAAACCAAAAATTGAACTAAATAATTTTGTTTGAGTTTGATTTGGTTTTAGTTTAAAAAAAAAACGATAAAGTTTGGTTTGGCTTTGGGTTTATTCGAAAAAGTCTGAAATTAATCAAATCGAACTGAGAAATTATCTACATATATTTTATAATTATACATACATAATATATTAATTTTATAAACAATTTTAAAGATCTTATATATGTTTTCATCAAATTTTCTTTTTAATATATTTATGAAAAGTACAAATGTTAAAGATAATAACATTTATCTTATTGATTTCATGTATATGAATGCTTATGTCAATTATCGATGGGACTAGAAATGTCACTGTCTCTTCCTTCTAGGTCAAAATAGTAAATTTTGAAACTTTATTCACATTATTTTTAATGATTAAAAGTTCTATAATATCAGTTGATCTAACTATTTTCCGTTTTAAATGAACTATTGTCATTTTTTCTCGATTTTTGAATGTACCATTGCTTCTATTTTAGTTTATGGTTAATAATCGAATATCCGACCAAATCAAACCAAAATCGATAACAATCCAATTGATAAATATATAATATAACTGATTTCTTTTGATTTTGAGAACTTAAAAACTGATTAAGTTTGAATTGATTTTAATTTTGATTAATAACCAACTTAAATCATCCCATAAATATTTATAATTGTAACTTTTTTCTTTTTCGCATAGTATTTGCTCTTTTTTAAAAAATCCTTTTTTTTTTCCTTTCTAAAAACATATAATCGTGATAAGGTGCCGAAAAAGAAAGAAAAAGATCATTTTTAGTTATATTCAAAAAAAAAAAAAAAAAATCAAAATCAGTGCGCATTTGACGAGAGGGAGATTCCGAGAATAACTTTCAACCCCCAAATTAGATTTGTTTTCACGGTCGTCACGCAATATATCTTGTGGCCGGACCGACATTATCACAATAAGTTTCCGGCGACATCACGGTGCCGATTCAATGGCGAACCACGCAGCTCAGGAGAAGCCCCTTAGGAAAATGGCGGAAGCTTTCAAAGACCTAGCCAACACTTTAAATTCTCAAACCCTAGATGAAGCTGCTCAGATGGAAGCAGCTCCCTTTTCTCACGCTTGCACTTTGGTTTCTCCTCTATTCCGCTGCCTCGGTATCGCCTTCAAGTTTGCCGAGCTCGATTACGTTGCTAAGGTTATCATCACCCCTTCCCTGCGATTATCAATAGTATAATTTTATAATTCAACTTGCTATTCGATTGCGGATTCTTCAAATTCTGATGAATAATTTTGAGTTGTGAACATATTGCCTGTGCAATACTTATGTGGAAGCTGGTAAACGGCAATGCTTGCCATTTTCTACTTTTGGAAGATTAAATTGGAGAATTTTTGATCGTACGTTTTGTGTAGTTGTTCAGCGTTCAGTTTTGATTTTTTCGTATAAAGTTATGTGCAAGTTCAATGAGAAATTTGTCAAATTGATTATTTGAAGTGTAGTGGGCCAGAAGTTGTGGGAAGGAGTAATGAATTACATGATCATATAAAATTTATTCATTTGATCACTTGTCTTATAGGCCTTTTGTGGGGAATCTAGGCTATATTTGTGGATATGCACACAGTGGTATATTGTTCCTCTTACGTGCAAAGCTTTTCCAACTGTGGATTTAGCTTACAGCAAAAAACTTGGTCCTCATCCACTGGTAGTAGGTTTTCCTTTGGTTGTGCATGCTCTCGGTAGCATATATTGTGCATACGACTCTATGTGTTTAGGACTTAAGGTACATGCAAATTTACAAAAAAATATGGTTGATTGA
Organism: Solanum clarkiae; assembly: GCA_011800125.2. Lineage (NCBI taxonomy): Eukaryota > Viridiplantae > Streptophyta > Magnoliopsida > Solanales > Solanaceae > Solanum > Solanum clarkiae. The sequence goes on along the minus strand of JAABOM020000049.1, from coordinate 14,097,656 downwards.
GTGACTAGACAATTATTAATGGTGACCGCAGGTGGATGATCTAGCAGAAGCATCAAAGTCTATTACAACGTTGCACAAGATGATGGATCAAGATATTCAAGCAAATTGTGTGAGAACGGCAGGTAGTCATACAAGGAACTTGTTAAGAGTTAAGCGTGGGCTGGATATGGTCAAGGTTTTGTTTGAGCAGATTCTAGCCGCAGAGTATGCTTATTATCTATTTCCTCTATTATTAACCCTTCTGTTTTGCTGTTTTGATATGTAGAGCTCTGAAATCATTTAGATGCACAACTTTATCTTTGCCAGAATTTAAAAGCGAAAACATAAAAGACTCCATGGGGCTTGAGGCGAAAATTGAGAAGGGAACTATACATTTCTTTGAAGTGAAGTGTACAAGTTATATTAATTTTAAAATGATAAACATTTATGACTTAGTGTTATAATAATCAAATTACAATTAAGTCAACTTACTTTTGCATCCAATTTTTAATAATTCTAATATAGATCAAACTCCTTGAAAGACAGATCACATAATCCACTGCTCCTCTTGAGGATCGTGTTGCACGTCATTGTTTGAAGCGTACATTTGTTAAAGCTTGATAATACTTTATTGCTTTAAGTGATTGGTTTTACTAACACTGACCCTTACACTCATGTAATGGATTTGATCATTCAGTAGCAAGTTCCTCAACTTCAGTCTTTCTATCCTTTTGTCGAGATTATTGCTTTATGTTCTAAGCGTTATCTTCTACTCCAGGCTTGCAGACTCATGGAAGTCTAAGTTAACCGGCATTGCATCAAAGAGTACCAATAGCATGAAAGCTCTGGTCTCCCGATCAGTTGTAACATAGTGAAGAAAAAGCTATAACTTTTAGTGTTTTTTTATCTCTTATTGATAAGGAGCTTAGCTTTTGATGTTTATGTCATGAAAAGAAAGAAGGCCCCAAAAATGAGTAGATTGGAAATAGCATTTCATTGTGAGTAATTCCAGAACTTCTAATATTAAAACAACAACATACCCATACCCGGTGAATCCCACAAAGTAGGGTCTGGGGAGGGTAGTGTACGCGGACCTTACCACTAACCCATGGAGATAAAGAGGCTCTTTCTGGAAGGCCATTGGCTCAAGTATATCTGCTCCAAGGAGAGAAGAAAACAATTGAACTTCCAATATTAACGAATCCAAAAGAGAATTAACTTTTTTGGTCTTTTCATTTATTTCCCAAGTAGTATAGACGTATAAACACAAGCTTTTGAAATAAGGAGTACAAAAAAGCAAAAGAACAAGAGATTGTCGTTTCATATATAAGAATTATTACTTTGTCTCCGCAGCCTAAAAGAAAAAGGAAAACAAAATTGTAGTAATTAAGAAAAAGATATGCCATAAAAAATGTGGTTTTCCAACATCACTATATTCCTTGACAGAGTTGTTGGGTAAAAGTGTGGGAGGGGGATGAAGGGTTTGACAAGCTTCTCACTGGCAAGCTGGAGTTAACCCAAAGGTATTGTTGGAATCCCACATCAGAAAGGTAAGCAGAAGGTCCTGAACCACAAGGGTAAGGCTTTAAACCAACATGTGCAATTGCCTTTTTTGGCTTAGCAATGAGTGTATGTGTTACTGGCTGTTATAGCATGTCTTCATGGACTTTGGCTTTCTTTTCTGTAACTTCAAAAAAGTAAGCTTTGACCATCGAATGATGGATTGGCAGGAGTGAAATCAGAAGATATTTTCTCCTATGTGTCTGCGAGGAAACTTTATATGTTTGGTCCCTAAGATATTGAGTTAAAATGAAAAGTTTAGATATTACAAAGTACAAATATATTGTCTTGTTTATGTACAGATGATTGGTACCTCTATCATATATTGAGGGTGAAATTGGAAGTCGAGACATCTGGTTATGTGTTCCACAAGAGTTTTAGGCATTGTCCCACTCATGATCATGTGCATTTCCTTATTTGATTTTTTGGGTGTCCAAGACCAAAACATGATTAAGATTCCGTGTTCCATGATCTACAAAATATCTTAATTCTCCAAGTAATGCTTGTTCTTAAAGTATGATGCATCTCTTTACATGAAGTTGTTTGGTCATGTAATGTTGTGTTCAACAGACATAATGGGCAAAGTCATTTTAGTTATTAATAGAGATCTGTATAGAAAACAAGGGAACATTTGATTGGACCGTGGAAGCTGTAAGGTGTATTACGTTTGACAGCTTGTATGAATCAGGGTGCCAGAGGGAGTTAGGTCATCTACTTTGGTGCTTCTGTGTACCTGGAAACTTGGCTGTTTGACCAATTTGTTAGCTTGGTGGTGTAATGGTTCCGGAAGCATGGTTTTTGAAGATCACAGCGGAAATAGTAGATCAGAGGAACTTATTGATAGCTAGTTTTCATGCCAAAGAAGCAGTAATGTGTCCTTTTTTTGGAAAGGGGAATGAGTGGAGTAGGAGTGAAATTCATGCTAGCACTTTGAAACATGACTACTCCCCAAAATAAGCCGATCAGAAGATTTTATGATCTATGAAGGACGGTGCCAGAGAAGTTCATGGGTGTGTCACCTTTCGTTGTGTGAGAAATGTCAGTTTTTTGCTTAAGATGATGGATTTTCACATGAATTTACCATGTAGTTGGAGAATCGTTATCATTGGTTGATGTTTATTATTAATCAGATACTAAATTTTAAATTTTATTTCGCTCGTTGATTTTAAGGTGCGTGGAAGTCGTACAATATTATGGAGCTCTATATAGTCTGCAAGTTAGTTGTTTGACACAGTGATGATATTCACATGAACCTGCCCTTCTGGTGGCTGAATTGACTATAAATGGGATGAGTCTCAAACTCTTAGTTTGCTTGTTCATTCTTTTTAGGTGCACAGAAGTAGAAAAATCACGTGAGGTGTTATTGTAGTACTATGAGATTTGTAGTATTTGTATGTTATCAGTTACTTCTTGTTTGATAAAGTGTATTGTTACTTACTAGTTCTATCAGACCTCTTCTAGCGAGTATTATTGTTTTTAGCTTTGATATCTATATTTGATGTTCAAATTTGGTGGCTGTCTTTGGCAGGGGAAATTCCTTGAAGGATCCAGCATCAAAAGCATATACACAAGTGTTTGCTCCATACCATGGATGGGCCATAAGGAAAGCTGTGTCTGCAGGAATGTATGCCCTTCCCAGCCGGCAACAGCTGATGATCAAGCTTAATGAAGATGGTGAGTGTACAGTTCAGCTTATTTCCCATACCTCTGACTCAACTTACAACTCACCTACCCTGAAATGCAACTTTTTAAGTCTAATGTATCGTTTTGATACATCAATTTTTTAAAAATTCTGAAGTGAATTGGTTTGGCTTTATCCAATGCATTGAGTAATTTGTTTAGATTCTCAATGACACAATTTGTTTTGGGCTAAAAATGAATTATGGACTGAAATTCTAGGACATTGTAATCCTGATTGTAGCAGCTTCCTCCTATATACTGGCATGAAACTGAACATCAGTTTTTTTGGTCGCTTCTCTTATCACACTTGGGAAAAGGCTTAATGACACAATTCTGATGTTTCTTTACTTATTTGGTTTTACCTTCCAAATTGTTGGGTAAAGGGGGTCAGAGCTGAATTTGCACTTTGTTTTGTCCTGGGAATAAATTGTGTTTTCTATAGTGATTTTACTTGTATGCTGACAAGCTCTTCTTAATAGTTGTTCGTTGTTCTTTCTCAACCTAGATGATAGTTGCCCTTTTATGGGCCAGAATCTTTAGACACTAATATCCAATCCTGAGGTATTTTCATAGTTCATGACCCATGTCTGAGCCTTGCATCCTATCTAATGCCAGTCCATTTGCAAAGGTCTGGGATACTAGGTCAGCTGACCTGTTCTAGTGATTGTTTCTTTTCATTTTTGTCTGATGAGTTTTTTGTTTCTTTCTGTTAATTTCAGAGGACTCCGCAAGAACACAGATGCAAAATTATGTTGCTTCATGTGATACTGTCGTTAAGTACATTGACAAACTCTTCATGTCAAGAAATTTGGGTATTGACTGGTGAGCATGAACTGGATGACAGAACGCCCATTTGTTTATGTGATTTCACCTCAAATCACTATTTATTACTTAATATGTATATGTATAATCATTTGAAGCAGTAATCAGAATATTTGATTGTAACTAACTTGTAATAGCAGGGAGATGAAAAAATGCCCTAGAACAGAAAGTATCTACTTGCACTTTTGGCGAGTTTGAGCTCATCATTGAAAAAACGAAAAAGAAAATATGTCAGTTTGACTTAATGTACTGAGAATAGAAAGTGACAAAATGATTTACCAATATTCTTTGCCATGTTAATAAGACGAGGTTGTCAAGTTCATCTCCATCTGAGCATGAAACTATAACTTATATGTTGGTGTTTTCACTACTAAGTTGTTCTGGCAGGTGTGTGTTTCACGAGATGATGATGTTGGATAAATATTCAAAGCATCCTGGGGTTTGTCAGAAAATAAGCTCTTGAATTGATGGCAAATAGCCCACCCAATCTTATTTGTGAAACTTGTGACGTATGGTCCACACAACGAAAATAAGTGTGCGCTTGGGCAAACAAATGTGTAGGTTCATCAACGAGTTAGCAAAATAAGAAGATGAGATTTTAGTGGTAATACGAAGTCGGTTATTTTTCGTGAAAATGTTTATGTTTTCCTGTGTTTGGAGGTTGTTTTGAATCTAAAAAATAATGGTATATTATTTAAATTAGTTGGAGAAAAGGATGTATGGAATTAAAGTCAAGGTGGTAATAGGAAAAGAAAAAATTACTTATTTGGGATGCTGAAAGTAAATTAAGTTTAGAATTACTAACCACTTTTCTTTTAAATATACCATAATTATTTTGATCAAGTCAATGTCATTTTTCATTTAAAAATGTGACTCAGTGGTCAATAAAGTGGGAGAATTTAGGTTAAAATTTCAACAAAGATAAAATACTGCTCGAAAGCTCAATGACATTTTTTTGAGAAAAAGATCAAAAAGGTTCCTTAATATAGGGTTAAGACTCAAAGTCATACCTCAATTTTTACATGGAGTCCCTTATGTTTGTAATATTTGTGCACTTCAAGCTTTTGCCTATGTCCATAATTTTATGTGTGAAATGTTTAGTCTTCTTTTTATATAATCAATAAAAATAATAACTCCATAAGAAAGAACGTGAGGAAAAAAAATACCTTGTTAAATTCAATAAAAGTTTTATTGTAACTAGACTAGCAATACCTTTACATATGACAACAACAAAAAATAATTTCTTTTACACTATTACACATAAAATCAACATGATAAACCTCTCGATTTTAGCTGCAATAATATTTCTAGTAAATAGATAAGGTGTTCTTCTTTTCATATTTTCTCACGTGAAATTACTATTTCTACTAAATATATAAAAACATGATTGAATATTCCAGACATATAATTATAGGTAAAATCAATGTTAAAAATAGTCAAAAGTTTGAGAAAAGACCAAAAGTGCATCAATATTATAATAAAAGAAACTATTAGTACTCCATATGAAAACTTAAAAATGACTTTGAGTTTCAACCCAAAAATAAAGAGATTATTTTGATCTTTTTCTCGACATTTTCTTCAATCAAGTTGGCTATAGTCTAAACTAAAAATATTTTAAGTACTCAATAATTTGAAAACAATAAAGTAACACATTAATTTTTTTTCCTCAATTTCTTTTTAGAAATTCCTTTTTGGATGCCTCACACTACTTTATATTACAAAAGTTCAATTTAATTTGTGCTTAGTAGGTGGTGTACACAAATACAATGATACTTGTACCTTACTAAGGAACAATAACAATTTCCCATCTCCACCAAAACAACCAAAATCCCTGGGGTTTAAAACTTGAAAAACCCTGATGTCTCCATAAATCCCCAATTTCAAGCAGAAATCAAAGTTGATCGACACAGAGAAGAATCTACAGGAATTACTCAATGGATGATGGAGAAGGAGGATTAAGCTTTGATTTTGAAGGTGGCTTAGACACCGGGCCAACGCATCCAACTGCATCTGTACCAGTAATACAATCCGCAGACCACAACACCACCGGTCCCGCACCAAATGCTTCTGTGGCTGTAGCTCCCACTGGCGGCGGCGTGGGGCAAGGAGGAGATGGTTCATTTGTTGGAAATCGTAGAAGTTTCAGGCAGACTGTTTGTAGACATTGGCTGCGGTCGTTGTGTATGAAGGGTGATGCTTGTGGTTTCCTTCACCAGTATGATAAGTCCCGGATGCCTGTTTGTAGGTTCTTTCGCCTCTATGGAGAGTGTCGTGAGCAGGATTGTGTTTATAAGCACACCAATGAGGATATCAAAGAGTGTAACATGTGAGATTATATCTGATTTTTTGTTTTTCTTCTTTGCAATGTTTTGTGTGTGGGTGTGGGTGGGATTTGGGGGGAAGGGGAAGGGGAAGGTAAGGCTTATATTTGCATACTTGCTTTTCTAGTAGGGAAACTACAGACATATATAGGTGGGAGTCAAACTCTTACCTAGATACTTTGATGAGATAATTTGTGACGTGTTTTTGGTCTCACTAGCAGTGGTGGAGCCAATATTTTTGTCAAGGGTGTTCATGCTTAAGAACATGGATGAGTATTTTTGTGTCAAGGGGGTTCAACAATTGATAATATCAATATATATATATATATTTTATCTATATATTCGAGAAAGTTTTTTGACGAAGGGTGTTCATCCAACAACCTTGTGTGAATGTAGCTCAGCCCCTGCTCAGTAGATTTGATGCATGTTGAGTTGATTGGTGTGCAATGAATTGGATGTACTTTATGAGTTTGATATTTCTTTACATGTATTTTTACCTGTTCCAATTCATTTGAACTTTTAGTTATGAGATGCATGAGTTTGTTACTTACTGAAAATTGAACAGAACATAAGTGCGAGAACATTGTAAAATTGGATGTTGGGTGTTTTTCTTTTGCGATCCTCTCCTGATATTTAGTTATGCTCATTTGCTTTTGTTGGGTCTTGGTCACTCTATGACTGTATCATCATTAATTACAGTGTTGGGCTTTTGATCTTAATGACAGTGACTACTTAGAGTTGCATGATACTTGGTTGGAGGCTTGCCCATACACCGTCGTTAAGAAAAGATAATGAGTGATGACTTGCTTTCTCTAAAGAAAAGTAATTGAAAAGAGAGAAAAATGACCATATATGTTTTTTTTTTCTTTTTCTTGTAGCACATTATCACCTGCTTTTTGATATAATTTCTATAATGACAGGTATAAATTAGGATTTTGTCCAAATGGTCCTGATTGCCGATATAGACATGCAAAGCTGCCTGGACCTCCACCTCCAGCGGAAGTAGTTCTTCAGAGAATTCAGAATTTGACATCCTATGGTTACTCAAACAGGTTTTTTCAAAATCGGAATACCAATAATTCAACTCATGCAGACAAATCTCAAATTTCGCAAGCGCATAATGCAATGAATCAAGCAGTGAAATCTACAGCAGAGCCACCCATTGGCCAACCGCATCAACAGCAAGTTCAACAGCCTCAACATCAGGGTGCCCCAACTCAAGCACAAACCCTTCCCAGCAGCCAGCAAAATCAGGCTGATAGAAGTGCAATCCCCCTGCCTCAAGGACCATCTAGGTGTGTTCAGAGTTTCAAGGTCTTTAATTAGGTCATGTAATCAGTCGGTCTACTTAAATAGGTGAATAATTTGGGGTCTTCCATGTCATCTGTAAATTGTTTATCCAGAGCCTTGTTAGAATTATAAATGTTTCCACATATTCTGTATTGTGGTTTGTCAATTACGTTTCTTCTATTCTTCATTCTGCTGCATGCCCGAGGAACTGATGCAAACTCTTGTGAACTCATTATACGAGAGTTCTTCTATAAATGATGTGTATTGTTGGCTGGTAATTTACATCCCTGATGCACCCTACTATGTTGGTGAAATTTTAGAAACTATCCTCCTTCAAAAAAACAACAGGAGAAACGGACTACAGGTTATGTGTTCTCGTACTTATTTCCTTTTCTGCTAAAGTTGGTCCATTGGTTTGTGTATCTACAAGAATTTTAGGGCCTAATTGTGATAGCAAGAGTTTCGTTTTCTTCTTTCTATTGCTTGTTAAGCCAATTGATGGTCACAGTACCATTGGGCGTTGATTCTTCTTCGAAACCTTTCATCCCCGCTGTCTAGTCTCATAGTCCGAAGCTAATTCAAAGTCATTATTTAGCTGCTGTACCTTTATCAGAGTGATCCAAGAGATAGCTCTTAACAAAAAAAATCTTATCAAAGATATCAAAACCCCAAAGCTTTGGTATTGACTAAAGGATATTGGATCATTCTTCTGGGTGGGTCATCTGATGCACCTATTATGCTTCCCTCCAAACTTGTGATGAGACTTAGTGAAGAAGTATGTACTTTTGTTTTAACTTTTAAGAGCATGTGCACTGAAATATTTGTCTCTTTTAGTTATTACTAGTATTAATTAGTGAAAACTGGCCATAGGGTCCGTTAGACACTCTTGAGACATATGTTGAATGCCTCTATATCTTTACAGGTTTCTGTATTTCTCACTCCCCACCAAAAAGAAAAGAAGGAAAAATTAAACAAAGTGATAAAAAATATTTGAAAGCTTATAGAAAAGAGTCATTAATAACATGGTATCTCCTACTTCTTTCGGTGTCATAAATTATAAAATCATTGTCAGTATTATTATTCCTGGATACTCCGGCATCTTTGTGATACACAGGATAAATTCCTCTCGTCTTTTTATAACTTTTGTGTTTCCAATGTGCCAATGTCTTTTCTGTGTCATATTTAGTTTTCTGAGCAAATAAGAACACAAGAAATTACTGTGAAATTTTTTAAATTTTGCCCCCAGGGCTTAGTTCAAGTGGCAAAGGTTGAGGAACTTGTGATTTAGGTCATAGGTTTGGGCCCTGCACCATGTGAACTTAACATGGTATTTACCTTACCTTACTCAAGAATTGTGTTCATATAGTGTCAGCTTCCCTCTTGACATTTAAATGTGAAGAAGGAACAGTTACAATCCATATCTCTATCTTTCTCCTTCTGCTTATCTGATGTCCTTGCATGGTATTAGGTACTTTATAGTTAAAAGCTGCAACCGTGAGAATCTTGAATTGTCAGTACAACAAGGAGTTTGGGCAACTCAACGAAGCAATGAAGCTAAACTAAATGAAGCTTTCGACTCTGTGGAAAATGTCATTCTAATTTTTTCAATCAATCGGACTAGGCATTTTCAGGTAGTCTGTTTTCACCTATCCCATGAAAAGTTTAGGTTGAAAGTCTTGCGGATGATTTAACAATGCATAGCTTGATTGTAACTTGTGTTTTGATGAAAGCAATGTGTCATATTCATTAGAAATGAATGGAATGTGTCATTAATTTAGGATTAGCTCATAGAATTCAACATGTATACTGTTTGTCAGGGTCTTGCAAAAATGACATCTAGAATTGGTGGTGCTGCTAAAGGAGGAAATTGGAAGCATGAACACGGAACTGCACATTATGGACGGAATTTTTCAGTGAAATGGTTAAAGGTACTTTTGATTTTATAAAATAGAGGTCCTTTTGATTTCTTTACCTGCCCCACCTGTTTTAGTATTTCTTTCTTTCTAGTCTTACCTTTGCTCAGGAGCCTAGCATGGTTGTCAGCGAAATATTTCCTTGTAACTTATTAGATTCTGGTCCATGTAGAGTGTGGTGGCAAGAAAGATATTTGGCCTCTCTTTTTTGATTTATGCAACAACAACAACAACAACACCATACCCAATATAATCCCACAAGTGGGGTCTGGGGAGGGTAGAAAATACGTAGACTTTACCACTACCATAGAAGTAGAGAGGCTGTTTCTCTTTTCTGATTTATGCAAATGTTAAAAATCGAAGCTATTTCAAGAATGGATAATATGTATTTCGTGAGGATTAATGAGTCAATAGTGGCACAGGCTCTTTACTTTTCTTTTTCCTTCCCCTTTTTCTAAGATTTCATCACGAAAGTGCTTGCATGCATGAACTCAGGGACAATATTGGGTTCATCTAGACCCATAGTATCTAGATCTTAGATCTGCTTCTGCATGAACTGAATCTATGGATTAAAGTTCACTGATTAGTTGATTTTCTCCCCCCTTTTTCCCACCTCACACCCAAAGCCTACACCCTGGACATGGTCGAAATTTGGAAACCATTTCTGGTTCTAAGCGAACCACTTGGCCTGGCTAACTTGCACAGTGGAAGACTCAAACAAATAAGGGCAAACCAATGGATACATTAAAAGATCATATATCGCTCAAGTCTTTATAGGGAATCAAAATAACTCAGAGATGTCCAACATGAAATTGAAGGAAGTAATGAAATACTGTTTGCCTAGTGTGTGAAGCCTTTAAAAGTCTGACTCCAAACAAGTTACAAGACAGGTTCACGGCTACCCAAACTGAATGATAATATTGAATAGAAAGACATATTCCCCTCTGGTTGCAAGGTGGGCTTACCATAACTGAGCAGTAAAGCTAGATCTTCAACGGTGCACTTGTTGAGGATCTCTATCATCCATGTTTGCATCATAAAAGGATGTAGGTTGAAATGACATCCGTACGTGGAATGTTCAAGTATGTAAAATTGTCGAAAAAGGAACTCAGAATGGAATACTCAACTTTGTAACTAAACTCTGAGACAACTCAATTAATGAAAGCATGCTATGCAAGTGAAAAAATATGCTTTAAACACGTCTAAAAAGGGCAACTCAATATATAAAGTAATTATAATACTTAAAGTTTGGGGAGTTTCTCTAATCGACAACCATTGCTATGAGCTTCGTGATGATACAATGTCTTGCCTACGTTAAGGGATGAACTTAACTTAAAGATCTATCTTATAGGGTTTCTCAGAGGCAAGTAAAGAGTCGTACAAGTTTGGTACGATTCTGACCTATGTTGACTATGTATTTTGTGAGTTCGATTTGTTATCACTCTTACCCATATCGATGCTTAATACTACTCTCAAAAATATCATTTATATGCTCATAATTTAAGAGTGAAATTACTCTATTAACTCGCTTAGTCAGTTTGAAACTCAGTTCAACTTTAACTTCCTCAACTTGTCGTGTCTTTTCAAAGGCCATAATCTGAGTTTAGCTAGATAGAAAGAAGTGGAGGTCGCGAATTAGAGTAGCAGGCCAATGGTAGAGTTGGGTGTTTTTTTTCATGTGTTCGCAGTATCTGGCGTCTTATGTGTTAGTTTTATCTTATTTACATATTGTCATCCCTT
>JAABOM020000049.1:14066229-14080481 GCA_011800125.2 Solanum clarkiae | reverse complement strand
ATACCGCGCCGAAAATCTGATAGTTGCGAATAGCTTATTAAAACCAGTTCCTCCTCATCAGGATCCTTAGTCGCGTTATTGTCGTTGTTGTTGTTAATCTTGTCAGTAAAAACAACAACACGTTTGGATTTTCTTAAACGAAGTTGATGATCTATCATTTGCTTTAGATAAAATCGTCTTTTCACTATTTTTTTTAATTATTAGTATTTATTTATATTTATAATATTAACTTATAAAATATATGAAAATAATTGATAAAATAAGGACTTCTACCTGTGGAAAGACTCCTAAATTTTTCTTGTTTAATAGACTTTTAGTTCTTCTTTATTTGAATCAAAAAAATACCCCGTCGTTAAGCAAAATCTTGAATATTGTCCCCAAGGCCTAGCTCAAGTGGCAAAAGGGTTGAGGATTTGTGGGAGGTCACAGATTCAAGTCCCACACCATGCAAAATGAAGCGCGATATTTAAGTGGAGAAGGATAAAGGAATGAACTCATTATCCATCATTATCCATCAAGTTTAGAAGATTGTGGTTGGTACTAAGGACAAGTCACGGACAAATTTCATGCTTTCACAGTTGATTTTTGTATAATAATCTCTCTCATGTAGTTAATTATTCACGAAAAAGTCATTTTATGTGATGATACCCCGTTAATCCTTGTGCGTAAAAAACATAAGCAAAGGGCACGTTGGTCATCAAAATTATAGAGGTGAGAGTGGTCAGGGATAAGTTTAAAGAGGCGATAATGGCGCAGCAGATTTCTCTAAAACTGTTGAAATGCTTATGTGCTCGCGCTTCTTCTTGGCGCCAACTCTCTTTAGAGCTCCTCATGTTACCCTCTGCAATTTCCTCTCCAGATTTTCGCCAAACACTCGTGCTTCATTTCTTTCTACTACTCCTACTAGGCTCTTCACACCTGCAGGTTCGCTTTTTTTCCTTGACCTAATATGTATCCGTAGAATTCTCAGGCAAAAAGATGAATTAAATTTTGATACAAAAATTAACACTACCTGATTCTTTTCTATGCCTGGTGGGAGTTATCAAGTGCAATTGGTTGAAATTTGCCAAAGTTGGCTTGAAACCACGGTCATAAAAAAAGAAATTTGATATACAAATTGGGTATACTGGGGGAGCAAGAGCAAAAGCATAAGCATTTTTCATGAAGACATTTTTCAATTTTTTTTTTTAAAACTAGAGTGTGATTCAGCTCCTTACACTTGCAACTGTAAATAACTTTGTAAGTGTTTTTTTTTTCAGTTGCTGGATCCATGATAAATTTCCTTTAGCAATAAAAAATTTAGAGCTTGTGGTATTCCATAGGGTTCCTAATCAAATGCTTGAATATCTATTTTGTTACTTAAGTTCTCTCTTTTTTTTTTTCGAACTTTTCCTAGCTAGTTTGGGGAGAGATGAAAATAGGGAGGTGGATGATTATGCTGAACTGAAGGAAAAAGTGGAAAATTTGGGTATATGCTGCAATTCTGTTACCCCTGAAGAATACACAAGATTAATGTGTCCCAAGGTATGTGACATTTTATTAGGTGTTTCTTCTGGTTTCATTAAGTTTTTCTTTTTCTCTTTATGAGCGTTGTCAAGTGGTAGGTATCCATTAACCATATGTAGTGACATCAACTAGTTGGAATTTGTACCTGCAAGCACACACTAGTAAAGAAAATACTGTGAGTTGGGTAATTGTTCTCTTTTCATGGTCATGCATCTGTACTGCCTAATTTGGCGATGAACTGCAAGATGAAAATAAGAAATAATGAAATGAAATGCTTATTTTAAGGTTTATATAACTATGTGTAAACTTTTTGTCTCTTTGTAATAGAGAATGCGGAAAATGAATATATAGGCTTCAATTATAACATAATCTTTTAACTGTTTGTTTATTCAGATATAACAAGGAGTAGACGAGTAGATACATTTAAGATGTTCTTCTTTGTTTTCCAGTCGTACAAAGGAACCTTGATTTTCTGCTAATTAATGCTTGTCACAGAAAAATAAGTTGAGGTTTGCTGCGGACACTTGGCTATATTTGTTTTGTTTTGTTAAGACAGATATGAGCCCCGTTTATTTTCTTTTACCTCTCTCTATCTTTGTATTTATTAGTCTTGTCTGAAACAGTGCAAAGGTGGTAGGCTAATGGAAAGGAGTTTATCATTTCATATATCCTCAAAAAGGTATGGTAGTTCTCATGTTCACTGATGATCTCCTTTTACAAGCAACTAGAGTTCTTCAAACTTGATTTTGTGGTCATCAAGGAATCATGCATTATGGAGGTGTTTCAATTTTGAATGTGGATGGGCAGGCCAGGTAGTTTAATGTATGGTTTTAAAATTTGATTACATTAATTTCTGAGAGCTATAGTATCACCTCATTGGATATTAATTATGAACACAGATCCCACACAACAGCACAGCATCTGATGGGGTCCATCAACTTGGCAGAACGAATTTTCCTCAGATACTTACAGAAGAAAGCTTGAAGTTAGAACCATTAGGTGATATAGTAAGCAAACTTTCTTTTGCCATGTGTACAATAAAACTGCTGGCTAGCATTTTATAATCTAATATTTAGCACTGGGCAACAGATTTTCAAAAATGCATTCTTAATCTCTAAACTTGATTTACAGTTCTTATGTTATGATTTCACAAATTCATCATTATAGGCATAATTATATCAAGGGCTAGTTACTACCCTTTTTTTTTAAAAAAAAAATATTTAGGGTTAATTAGACAATCAAATCTATGATGATTTTAGCAAAAAGAAACTGAGGCTTTAGCTGTAAAAAGATACAAGATGCCCTTTTTTGTTTATTGCCTATGTCTTTTGGGTGTATTACAGCTGGCTACATATTTTTCTGAGAGGATGATATCAAAGGATACTCTGAAGAGAAATCATGTCATGCAAATGGCTGGTGATCAGGTCAGACAATGCTATTGCATTTGGTTTGGTAGAGCTTTTGATTGTTAATAACAAGTAAAATTTAGTCAGTGCATCCAAATGCTCAGGCAATTCCTGATATCAATGGACAATGTTATTTTGTCAATATTTGGTAGAGCTGTTGATTATTAGTAAGATTTTTTTTTGATCAGGTAAGATAACTTGATTATTAACAAGAAGTAAAAGTAATTCTGTTTGTCCAAATTCCATCGATTAATAATACGAAGTAAAATAATTCTGTGAGTCCAACTGTTCTTGGCATTCATGATATCAATGCGTATTTTAAATTCTTTAAGTTGCTTAACATGTATAGTAGTAGGACATAACTTAATTGTGGGTTAAGAATGTAACTTCTGAAGAAGTTCTCTGAAGACATTAGCTTTACAACTTTGAGAATCTTCAGTGTCTCTTTTATAGCACTCTCCTTTCAACTAAGAGTTCAAGGTAAACACATGCATTTGTAGGAGAGGATTGACATGAATACAGCAAGGTAACGATTGATAAATAATCTGATTATTAACCTCATTTTGAAACTGCAAAGTAATAACTTTATGGCTACATCATGGGTAGAGATATGAATTATGTTCTATATTTGGGTGATTGCAGATCATCATTGCCTTCACTTATAGGCAGAGTAGTATGCTCGTTGGCTGCAAGTATCGGACTATTGAGAAAAGGTTTTGGCAGGTAAATTCATTCATTAGGTTATAACCTTAACTGCCTGCATGGAATAATGGGGAAGTACGTGAAAACATAATGTGCCATTACTGCTTAACTGTATGCAATGCATGCTTCCATCTATTTAAAGTAAATCTAGTCTTGCAAAAGTTTCCCGATGAGCAAATTCTTTAGCTTCAAGTACCTTTTAATAAAAAAATTATTTGTAGCCTTGAACGGAAATTAACAGTCTAGTATCTTACAACAACAAGGGGATTGTTTGCCGTGCTAATATATATGACACTTTGCAATTGTTTTGCACTAACCACAATTCCAAAAACTGGTCTCTTCTTTGTTTGGGACTCTTTTGTATAACTTTAGCTTTTCCCCTGGACAAATGTTTCTGAACAGTTTGTTTTGTGATGCCAATAGTTCTTTCAAGCTTTCTGTCAGAGTCTGCTGTTTTCATTACCATTGATTTATCTGAAGAAAATTGGATAGAGTCTGAACCGAGAAGCCGATATTTTTGCATATTTCGTTGTGCCTTTATTAATCAACTTCTATTTTCAATTGCCAGGAGAAGGGTACAGATAAGGTACTTTATGGACTGGATGATGTAAGAGAAGCAGATGAGATCATCATTGTAAGTTCCTAAACTTCTTCTTTCTCAGATATGTATTTCTGGCTATTGACTAGATTTGATACTCTATTGTTGACCAAAGGTAGAAGGTGAAATAGATAAGCTTTCAGTGGAAGAAGCTGGATATCCTAACTGTGTCAGTGTTCCTAATGGTGCACCACAGAGCATCGCATCCAAAGAACTGCTGCCACCGGAAGAGGTTTGTGTGATAAATGTTTTGACATAATGTTGCCACTGTGGTTTACCACTTAATTTTAGATTATTTGAGATCTAGGATTAGATTTCCAGCTTAATATTTCTTCTTGCACCTGAAGACAGGATATCAGATTTTCATACCTGTGGAACTGCAAAGTGTGCTTGGAGAAGGTAGGCAGTCTTGATGCTTGTATTGAACTGATAACTCTAAGAGAACATGTTTGTAATGTCCTTGTTCTTTCTTTTCTTATTTTTTAATTTGTATTCTATTCAGGCGTCCCGCATTGTGCTGGCGACTGATGGTGATTTACCAGGCCAAGTACTGGCTGAAGAGCTTGCCCGCCGTCTGGGAAAAGAAAGGTTTGTTCCCTCTTACTCATATGTTCATTTTGTGTTGCTTTATTCTGTGTTCCGAAATGTTGTCTACTTTCTTAAGTGGATGATTTCTCCACGCACTTTTTTCAAGTTACTGAACATTGTACAAGCCGAGAAGTCGAAATTTCAATAATTGTTATAATTTCAAATTTATCGTAAATAAGCTCCACATAGTTTGGACTAACTTATCTCCATTTCTGCAATGCCTAGAAGCATTTTTCATTGTCATACTTAGAGAAAGGCTTACAGATTCTAATGGAGTTATAAGAAGGTCGTAGTCTTGCTATTCTTGTTTGAACTTATCTTCTACTTGGAGTTCAACTAAGCTTTGCTCTCCCACTTCTGGAAGTTCTTTTAGTGGCTTGCCATTGCATGTATCTTCCTGTCAGTGCAGCTAAATTATGCGAGGCCTTGCTGTTTGGTAATAATCGTTGTCATCAATAAAGTTCATGGATTACAAATTTTAGATGAGATCTAAATAAAAATAAAGCACTTGCTTGATGTAGCCGCTAAGTTGCTCTTCAAATTAGTCAAATGACAAAACATAAGTCCATCATGAGAAGTTTGGGTCGTTTTGACTTTTCATAACCCCAAACTTTTATCGTTTGTGTTTTCTCTTAATCTTGGCTCGAAGAAAGTTCCCAAGAGATATATATATATAGTATATTGATGTAGCAAGTGGAATACTAAACAAGAAAGGGTGGCACCCTTCAGGAGGTGGAGTCAAATGTCATCGGGTGAGAATGCAGAATAATGTAAATTATACCTTTTTACTAGTTAAGTGTATTTTGCTTTTTTTCAGTTATGAGAAGACATGCCTTCTTTTCTTCTTTCGTTCTGTGCATGAGAATCACAGCCTTTCAGCATGCTCAGACCTAATATTATTTTCTTTATCTATCAGTGGTATTTAACTTAGTTGGCTGCAATAGTACTCAGATGGTTCTACTTGTAGCTTTCACTTGTTCAATCAATAATGCAGCCCAAAGCCCTTAAACTTCACCAATGGGTCAGATTATAGTTAGTTGACTGCGCTTGATTTGCAGGTGTTGGCAAGTATCTTGGCCTAAAAAGGATGAGTTAAGCAGTTATAAAGATGCGAATGAGGTGATGCTCTTGTTATTTTCTTTTAGGTTGTTGACGTCATGTTTCTTTCTTTCTCTCTCTGTTATGATGACGCATTTCTTCTGTGCAATTTTCTTTCTTTATTTACTTCATTGTTTATAGAGGTGCTGCTGTAAATTTCAACTTAGGGTCAAGAACAATGCCCCTATTAGACTACTATATGAAAGACTTGAATGTTTATCTTAATAGTTATGATCTGCGGGTTGTGAGGGCTAGATTTTTAGGGATTGTGACTCATTTAATGTCAATCTGGCCCATATGTATTTCCATGAGTAAATAACTTTTTAGAATGTCATTTTGGGAAGCCAACCAGTATACATCAATAGTGTACTGATGCGTGGTGTACCTTTGTTGCTTAACCAACCACCGCCCAGGTCAAACATTGGCCAATTTATCCCTCACCATTACCATGTCTGTACTTGTGACCAAGGAAAGGTTTCTCATAAAGGTAAAGCCCAGAATTGAATGGGAAACTAACATGCTTGATCATCAACTCAGGGCATGATCAGAGATTTAATTCTTTAGGCGATGGCTCAGGTATATAGATTCTCTAACCTTAACCATACAGAAGCAGATTGATCAACTGCATTTCAATTCCCATTACCAGTGGGCTAGTTATCTGGGTAGCCCTTTGTTGGTTTTAATCAAGAAGTTATCTGGCAACCTATTGAGTATTTGAGCATCAGAGTTAACTTTGACAGTGAAAAGGAATTGAAAAGGATATTGGAGGCACTGATCATGTACTAACAACATGCTTGCAGATCTTACTCATCTGGTAGATATATCAATATACAGATAGAGATCAATTTTTTCTAAAAAGAAGTTTTAAAAATAGCAGCAGGAAATGCAGTTGACGTCCCGTTAAAACTGTATGGTCCTTTTGTTCACTTTGCGGATGGCCTGCATTTGCTCCAATAATGTTGTGAGACTGGTATGTGGCAACTCACAAGCAACATATTAGAATAAAGCTGCCCATCACTCTCTCCCTCTTTTTTGAAGGCCCTTTCAATTCACTTTCCATAATGGTTTCTCTGTTAGAAGTTAGAACTCTGAATGCCAGCTTTGCGGAGTGGCCTTCTCCTCAGCCCACATCATAATACGGAATCTGGATCTCCTTTCATTAATCACAATTTCCTTTAGATAGAAAGGTGTTCTGACTTGTTGGTCCTTTATTGTTCACTTTGTGGTTGGCCCGCATTTGTCCAAGTCAGTGTTTAGTTTAGGGATTTCATGTGCACCTTGGATATTCAAGCATTGCTTCAGTTGTTCAATCTGGTGCACATCAAGTAATTATGGCACTGTAATTAGAATATTGAAGAAGTTCCCTGAAGTTTAGTGGTTAAGCATCATTGTATTTATTACTATTAATTTTATGGGGTTTTCTTCTTTGTCCTGAATTAGTGTCCAAGTTTAGATATTATGAAGGAACATGTTGTCAAATTTCTGTTATGGTGTTGGCAATCTATTGAAATCAAGACCTGTGCTATTCATTTGCTAATGCATCTGCTTCTACTGGGCAAACTAAATTGAAAGCAAACTGTTGTAGGTACTTGTAAATCTGGGAGCAGAAGCTCTGAAAGAAGTGATTGAATGTGCCGTGCCATATGAAATGCAGAATTTGAACTAACCCACAAAGTTCTCAGTCGAAGGTATGTGTTACAGATTCCCAAGTTCGACAATGTGAAGTCTTTCCATTCTTTTCGCTGCCCTTTTGTTTCTTTACTCTCGTTCTTCAAAAAATTCAAGATAAAAAAACTAAAGTCTTTTGATATGCAGACATCTTTCAACAATACTCGAGTCTCCTCAAGACTTTATGCATCTACTGCATCTGTAAGTAACATTACTCAAGGTGAGAACTCGAAGCAATTTTTGACAACACCTAGATTTCTCTTTTTAAAAGTTTCGTTTTCTCCTTTAGATCCTCGACTTGGATTTTCTCAAAGTGTGCTTAAATAGGTGACTGATTGGTGAATGAAAGGTTTTCTTTCTTTACTTGGAATGAAGGTTCTTGGGACATATTAAGCATATCAAGTACCTTGTTATAAAAATACTTGGAGGGAATGGAATCGGCTTGGCCACAGGTTTAGGAGAAATGAGTTTCTTGTAATGTATAATGATCTTCTCTGACTACTTACAAATTGAAGAGAAGAAAATGGTCTTTGAATGCTTGAATGATCATTTTAACTTGGATTTGTTGGCTCTCAAAGTCAGTAATCTTAATTCGTCTTTCAAAAGTCATTTGACTTTGCCTAATTAACTTGCAGGGAAAAATATTTTTAAGGAGAAATTAAAATCAGCATTTGAATTTATTTAGGATCCAAACCATCCTGAATCCGACCCAATTTACAGTTATATTTTTAGCTGTGCCCTTTTCATTTCCCTTGTTTTTGGTGTTCATCTACTTCCATATATCCTTTTTGTTTGATTTTAATTTTTAAAGATATTTTTACTAATATTTTAACAAAAGTACAGAAAGTAAACAGATATTGGTAGTGTTGTCAAACGGATACATTACCACTTTTGATACAAAAAAATTAGACCATGAACTGTCATAATACTCTAATAAGTAGCATAATTTGCCTAGTTGTCTTAATTATGTTAAAAGGATTTTTATAGTGGAATAATATAATTTGACCGGAAACTAGAGATTAATATAAATAAAGTTCTGATAAAGTTGAAACTTTGCCAGAATATTAAAACAAGTTCACTATTTAAGGCCAATCAGAAGATTTAAATTAGGGAGGAAAAAACAGAAGTGAAATTTTATAAAAATCAAGTCTTTTGAGTATGGGACCCTTCCGGTGGTCCGATAGTTTAGCTTCAAATTTTCATGCCGGAGGTTTCAAATTTGAAATGCTTTATCAATGAAATAAGTGATTTGTCTTTTGAATTGAATTTGTTGCAACCAATGTACAATGAGTTAGCTCTCGTTTTGCGAGCTATGACATAAAAATATAAATTTTATCATGTGTGTACTCAAAAAATAGTGGAGAGGCTTCTCTTATTAAAAAAAAAGGTCCTTTTGACTATGGGGTATTTGTTTAAAAGGAAGCGCCGTCTAGCACCACGTGAATATATAGTTGTTCATCAATGTTAATTTACGGAAAAGACAACAAAGGAGAGAGTAATTAACCTTTAAACCAAATTAACACAACAAAACAGAGATAATTATATGTTTTTATAGTCAAATTGCCAACTCAATGACCAAGTGTTTTAAGATTGACAATGAGACTCTAGTAGCTCCAAGATGCTATGTTTTTAAAAGTTTTTTATACCGTAAATTACTGTCGAAATAAATTTCTAAAACTGTGAAAGTGACCAAGAGTTAAATATTTGACTGGCTCTTATAGGAAATTAAATTAATGGAAAGGATAATTACACTGAGAGACGCTTCACTAAAAATAATTACAAAAAAAAAAAAAAATTTTGTTGTATAGACATATATAATCAGTGTATATTGTGTATCATAATATATATATAATGTATAGATAATATATATTGTATAGTCAGTGTACATTTTCTGTAACTTTTGGCAAGCTACATCGTATAGTTATATATAGTTTTGTTGATTTAGGACTATTTTTTATGTAAATAAAATATGGACTATATTTATTGTAAATTAATTAATTTTTATTTATATTTGAAATGATTGTCCTCTTAAAACTAGACCACTTTGGACTATATAATGGCCCAAAATACAACAACAAATATATTCAGTGTATAATCCTATAAAGTATGATTCGAAGAATATGTGACCTTTATCAATACCTCAAAGATAGAACAATTGTTTCAATAGACCCTGGGCTTAAATAAGGCAGTCACAAAAAGAAATAACGAAAGTACAAATAAATAAACAACATACAATAATAAAAGCAACTCTAAGCAATAATAACAAAAATTATAACAAAACAGTACGATAATCATAGTATAAGAAATAATAGATAGTAATGGAAATCGAAGGCCAAGAAATTATAAGAGGCTACGACTACTAATATGAACAGACAACAAGACAACACGTTATTATCCACTAACCTTCCATCCTAATGTGTCCTTTCAACTCATTTTTCATTTTTGAAGTTGTATTAAAGATATTTAACCACGAAAATTATTTTAAATATTCTTTGTGAAAAGTATAATCAAACACAATTTTATCCTCAACTCCATAAACTTCAAATAAAATAGAAAAATACCCTTTTCCCTTCATTTTACTTGGTCTCTATATTACAATAATTTTTCTTTTTTTACTTATCCATACCAACAAATAAATAGTGTTTTATTATCTTTTTTCTCCCTATATTATCCTTTTTTCCTTTTAGTATTAAATAAATAAATATATTAATAAGCTTAATGTAATAAAACATACCTCTATTATTTTTTTAAAAGTTCTACTCCCTCTGTTCCATTTTATGTGGTACACTTTAACTTGACACGACATTTAAAAAAAAAACTTTTGAAACTTGTGATTTAAATTCATTCTCTAATATTTATGTGGACTAAGAATCATTTAACTAAAGGTAAAAGTGAGATTTTAAAATTAAATTGTTTTCAATTAGAATAAAATAATATTCTTTTTGGAATATATCAAAAATAAAAAAATGCTACATAAAATAATAATACAGAAAGTACCAAATTAACATGAGTCGTATTTGGAATGGATGGGGTACTTAAAAGAAAATAGTGTAGTATATTAAAAAGTGGGATTTTGAGGGAATCAAATAAGGGTTCACGAATAAAACGTGTGTTTGTGGGACCTAATGATTAAAAAGACAAGTAAAGTTAGCTGGAATCCAGCCTTCTTCCCAACGGCTCTAACATGCCATGCGGTGCTAAAATTAAATTTGACCGTTTTGGGACCCACTAAAACCCCTTTACACAAAATATATAACCGTTACAAAATCCCTCTTTCATTGTAACAATAGCTAGAGCAGCTCATTCAACTGAGAAAGGTGATCTTTTTACTTTTTAATTCTTGTTGATTTTAGAACTATTTGTGCTAGGAAGATTGGTGACATTTTCGTTGTAATGTAGGGATTTAGTTGATGAGCTCTGTCGAAAATAGTCTCGCTATGGGCAATTAAGGCTACACACACCACACCCCAGATCCAACTTCTTGTTATTTGTAGAGGTTTTAGTTAATGGGGGGTTTTAGCAGAAATAATTTCTCTACCTTCTTAAAGCTAAGATTCCCCAACCCCATTTTGCGGGATTACATGGGCTGAGGGTAAGGAAAATCATGATCGGGATAGCGACCCAAAAGCTATGGAACTCGGGTGTGGGTCTTTTGTCAAAATCAAACCACTTTTCTTTTTATCTTTTTATTTATCGAGAATGAGATTATGCTTGACTGGCATATTTTTTTTGTTTTATGCCTCGTAACTCTTCCTCAACTAGGCTTGGGCAGAATAGCAGAGCAAGTATTAGTAGGGTAATAAAAAAGCCTTTTCATCAACATTAGTTGGGATGATGAGATTCAAGATTTAACTACCTTGACACTGAAAATCCAATAATCATGAACAAAATGTTGATTTTTAGGGTCTGTAAGAGGAGTAATTTTCACATTTTTTTTAACTAAGTAGGGCTTAATCTCAAATTAGTTTCACTTTTGTAGTAAGTAAAAAGAACCATTTTTTTTTTATGTATGACATTGAATTGGGGTTTCAAATTTTGTTGTTTGTTGATTTTTCAGCTGTTTAGGGAGGTGATTTTGCAAGATCAAATACTTGTGTAGTTGTGTGATTTGTCAATCAACATGACTGTTGAGGTGCAAGCTGAGGCAACTCAAGTGGCTGAAGTAGTTGTTCCACAAGAGGAATTAGAGGCTGCTAAGAAGGTTGTAGAGGAGGTTGAGGTGAATGAGAAAGTTAAAGAAGATGAAGAAGAGGAGGTTAAGCCAAATACAATTGAGAAAAGCTCTTCTTATAGAGAAGAGAGCAACTTCTTCTCTGATCTCAAAGAGAATGAGAAGAAGGCATTGAATGAGCTGAAATCTAAAGTTGAGGAGGCCATTCTTGGAAACACTCTCTTCAAAAAAGATGAGACCAAGAAGTCTCCAGAGGGAGAGGGAGAGGGAAAGAATGAGGAAAATCCCGGTGGGAGTATAGAGGGGAAAGAAGAGGAGGAGAAGAATGAGGAGGAGGGTGATGATGAAGTGGATAAAGAGATTTCCATTTGGGGTGTACCTCTTTTGCCTAGCAAAGGGGGTGAGAAAACCAATGTGGTTCTCTTGAAGTTCTTGAGAGCAAGGGATTACAAAGTGAATGAGTCTTTCGAAATGCTCAAGAAAACACTCCAGTGGAGGAAGGATTTTAAGATTCAATCAATCTTGGAGGAAGATTTGGGATCAGATCTTGCTCCAGCTGCTTACATGAGTGGGATTGATAACCAAGGACACCCTATTTGTTACAACATTTTTGGAGTCTTGGATGATGAAAAGCTCTATAACAAGACGTTCGGGACTGAGGAGAAACGGAACCAGTTCTTGAGGTGGAGAGTCCAGTTGATGGAGAAGGGCATTCAGCAGCTCGATTTCAAGGCTGGAGGTGTTAGTTCACTGCTTCAGATAAATGATCTGAAGAACTCCCCTGGACCATCCAAGAAAGAAGTCAGGGTTGCTACGAAACAAGCTGTTGATCTTCTTCAGGATAACTATCCTGAATTTGTTGCCAAAAGTGTGAGTACTAAAAGTTAGCATAGTTACGAAGTATATGAAAATGTTATCTGATCATTTCACCTGTTTGTTTTTCAGATATTCATCAATGTTCCATTTTGGTATTACGCTGTCCATTCGCTTCTCTCGCCTTTCCTAACGCAAAGAACCAAAAGCAAATTCGTTTTCGCTCGTCCTGCTAAGGTCACTGAGACCTTGCTCAAGTAAGTTTACAATTTTAACAAGCGTTCATGAACTTTAATGTCGATTGGGGGCTAATGTTTTTTAACTGTTTGGCTTGAGTAGGTACATTCCAATCCATGAAATCCCCACTCAATATGGTGGACTCAAGAGGGAGAATGACTTTGAGTTTTCGGCCTCCAACTGTGAAGCTTCAGAAATTCTTCTTAAAGCTGGAGCAACCGAAACCATTGAAATACCTGCAGTAGATGTAAGTGGTGAACTTGGATATATTGAGAGATTTGATCTTGCCTTTTTATTATTACACAGTGATTTTGAATGTTTCTCTTTTTGTTCACTTTTTCTTTCATTTCCTTTCTTGTGACGAGGGTTCCATGAAAAAATCTCTCTACCTATAGAGGTAGTGATATGCATTCTATCCTCCCCAGATCTCACTGGGTATGTTGTTGTTGTTGGTGGTGATTTTGAATATTTGTGTTCAAATTGTGTCAGGTGGAAAGTACATTTATCTGGGATGTCACGATTGTGGGCGGAGAAGTGAGCTATAAGGAGGAATTTGTGCCAGAGGATGAGACTTCTTACACCATTATCATTCAGAAGGGCAGGAAGGTGAGCTCAACAATTCGCAACACATTCAAGAACACTGAAGCAGGAAAGGTTGTGCTGACAATCAAGAACGCTTCTGGAAAGAAGAAGAAGGCGTTTTATCGACACAAGATCAAGAAATCAGCTATTTGAGATGAACAAATTGCCATGTTGAATGATGATGGAACCTTTTCTATGATGTAACTTTTTGTGGTTCATATACTTATTAATTTTGTCGTTCTATAATTATATATTGTATATGTTGATTTATTCTTTTTCTCCCTATAAGGAAGAACATGATCTCTGTCTGAATTTTTTGACCTTTTTGTTTGCTTTGCTAAAACTTGAACATGAGATCTCACGATTTCTCCATAATTAATTGATCGCTAGGCCATACTCTTAGACGTTCATCATTCCTCTACCATTTGCTTACCGAATTCGAGCAATTTGAATCGATGGAAGTATTAGACTCAGAAGCACTGTAAATAAGAAAAAAAGCATATTCTCTAGTTCTCCCACCTGCATTCGGTCAATAAAATCCTCCAAGTGACTACTATTTGTGAGCTCATAGGATGGAAAAAACCCGTCTCTTCATTTTATTTCATTGACGGGTTTTCATGACGTAAGTCAGTGGAAGCAAACGGGCAAATGGACTCCCTTTGTGGTTGAAGGCTAAGTACATTCTTCGATATCTCACTCCTCTATGATAGAAGGCTGAGCAGCTTCAATTTATTATCAACCTCAGGTTCAACAACTATCGGGTAAAGTCTAAATTTTATCTAATAAAAAATTCATAAACTTTAAATTTTGATTCCTAAAGATCTTAGGAGTGCATAAACTCCTTATCACATGTAATATATCTCAATTTGCATAACAAGGGAAA
>JAABOM020000049.1:14042965-14056052 GCA_011800125.2 Solanum clarkiae | reverse complement strand
GGTTTCCTAATTATCCTTAAAATTAGGTGGCGACTCCTAAAAATCAAAAATTATTTTTTTCAAAATCAAATCATTTTTTCCCATTATTCAAACCCCCTTTATTTTTAATCATTTTCATCGAGTTGCCGCGACGTTGCGCCTTCGGGATGTCAACACTTATTAGACTTATGTTAATATATTTAGTGCTTTTAAATCATGATGTTTTCACTATGGCTTATTAATTTGCAAAATTTATTTTATGCGATTTCATTACTATTTTTTGTTTAATATCTTAGTGTTCTTACTCATATCATATTTTATGTTATTTTCTTAAGAAATATCTTAGATAATTTTTCTTTAGGACTAAAAAAATATTTTTAAAACATTATTTAATTATATATTTGTATGTAGATTTTATCAAAAAAAATTCGGAAACTCAAAAAAATCATAATCATTGAGACTTAAAAACACAAATTTTATTTAGTTAAAATTAAATATTTAAAAATTTTGTTTCAGTAGCCTTATAGTCGAGCAGATCTTGAAAGAAGGGCAGGATCTCTATTTGTTTCCACTATTTTCGATCGAGGAATATGAAGTTGATTAAAAGTGGAAATGATGCTCATAAACATCGTGTTCATATAACAATAAGTCATGCTAAACATAACATTTAGATAGAACACACGACGGACAAATTAAATGAGCAAGTATAAGTTGGAATACACAAAAATAGAAACTCTATGTTACCATTTTTCCATCAACAAAATTATCATGAATACTTTTAACAAGTTAACAATCTTTCACTTTCTTTCAATTTGCCTTCTTTCATCATGGGCCAACAACAACCATCATGACTTTCTTGAATGCCTTTCATCCTCAAATTTAATATCACAAGTCATCTACACTCCTAATAATTCATCATATTCAAACATTCTAAACTCTTTTTCAACTAATCTAAGAATAACCTCTAATTTCAAACCATCAATTATTTTGACTCCTAATGATGAATCTCAAATCCAGGCAACTATACATTGCTCCAAGGAGCATGGCCTACAAATCAGAATTCGAAGCGGTGGACATGACTACGAGGGACTTTCATACATTTCTGAAAACCCCTTTGTCATTATTGATCTTAGGAACCTAAGATCAATTTCCATTGACATGGAAAACAAGACTGCTTGGATTCAATCTGGGGCGACCCTAGGGGAATTTTACTATAGAATCGCGGAAAAAAGTAAAAAAATGGCCTTTGTTAGTGGGACTTGCCCTACTGTTGGTGTTGGTGGACACTTTAGTGGTGGAGGCTATGGCATGATGTCGCGAAAATTCGGTCTTGCTGTTGATAACATTATTGATGCAAAACTAATCGATGCTAATGGACGAATCCTGGATCGAGAATCAATGGGTGAGGATCTATTTTGGGCTATTAGAGGAGGTGGAGGGACTAATTTTGGTCTCATTATCTCATGGAAGGTGAAACTGCTCGATATTCCAGAAAAGGTGACCGTATTCAATGTGCAACGGACGTTGGAACAAAATGCAACTCAACTTGTTTACAAATGGCAACAGATTGCGGACAAAGTTGATAACAATCTTCTCATCAGGCTCTTCTTGAGTAATAGTAAATTTCGATTTGGGGGTGGGCAAAGGACCCTCCACGCCTTTTTCACTACAATGTTTGCTGGAGGAGTGGATGAACTCCTCCACGAAATGCAAAAGAGCTTCCCGGAGCTAGGGTTAGTGAAAGATGATTGCACTGAGATGAGTTGGATCGAATCTATACTCTTCTTTGCCAATTTCCCTAGGAATACATCACTCGATGTGTTACTAAATTGGAATACCACAACTAATCAAGTTGGATTCTTCAAAGGAAAATCAGACTATGTCCAACATCCAATTTCTATAAATGGTCTCGAAGGTATATGGAAACTATTCAATCAACTAGGCGAAAATTCAGGCGTGGAATTACAGTTTAGTCCTTACGGAGGAAAGATGAATGACATCTCAGAATCTGAAACTGCTTTCCCTCATAGAGATGGAAATATATTCATGATCGAGTATGCAGTGTATTGGGGGAAAATGGAAGATTCTAAAAGAAACATAGCTTGGATTCGAAAACTTCATGGATACATGGCTAAGTATGTGTCAAAATCTCCCAGAGCTGCTTATTTCAACTATAGAGATCTTGATTTGGGAGTCAACAATAAGGGAAACACAAGTAGTTATGCACAAGCAAGAATTTGGGGAGTGAAATATTTCAAGAACAACTTTGATAGATTGGTGCAAGTCAAGACTAAAGTTGATCCAACAAATTTCTTTAGGAATGAACAAAGCATTCCTCCTGTATCATCTTAACGTATTTGACATCTTGCAATTCCTACTGATTCACAACTAGTTTGTGTCTCAATGAATTGACGGGATGTGTCTTGAAATTATGTCTAACAATTGTTAGATACACCTATATTGTTTTTAATCATTGACAAATGAAATGCGGAGGATTTGATAGTACTATCAAAGAATTGATTGATAAATAATTCAAATTTCATATAAACAACAATTAGGCAGTGTGTTTCTTTTTCTGTCTATGGCCATTATCAGTATCTTTTGTCTTTCTCTTCATCCCCCTTTTCCCTGCTCGCTTCGGAGCCTGCAATCAAAGAAGACCTTGTTATCAATTACCTCAATAACCTCACATCAATTTTCTTTTTTCCACTTTCTTGATCATGTGGAACGTATTAACTACACTAGAAACCAGAAAAGTCGATCCAGTAATCTTAGATCATATATATCTGTATGCATAAACAGAAATTTTTATAATTATTTTATTAGTATGAATAAAATGGACCTCATTGATAATTCGACGTAGTATTAAGATACATAATACAGTACTACCTAACCCCACAATAGACAAGTCTGCCGTTCCTTAACCAAGCAAGAAAGACATTAGAACATATCATCATGTTGACAAGACTCGAACAGTAGAACTTGCTAGTTTCTAACTACAAATATTCCTGTTTCTAGAAACAAATTGAAACTTCAGAGAGTATGCTTTCTACACCATCTGAGACCATACTTTGATGACTACAATTGTGATAGAAGAAAACAATGGCCAAATGAAGTTCAACTCCTAGTAGTAAAAAGTAAAACATGAATGTAAAATCACCAACACACACAGCTAGTGCAAGTAGAGGTTTAGGGGGTATTACCTCAGCAGAAAATGTTTTAAGAGGGTCTCTGCTTCTTCTGAACCTTCCCTTTGATCCTTTGCCACGAGATGCATTAGTATTGCCCATTGCTGCTGCGGACAGCTTCACAAACTTGCTAGCTTCTTGTGTTGGTTTATCCACTAAGTAGTCAGGAATATCACGTAGGTGTTGGGCAGGAGCCTTCTTGCTTAACATTTTATCATGCTTCAAAAGATCTGCCAAGAACATTTGAATATAATCAGTACTACAATGTTCACTTGAGTATATCCCACAAAGTACAGCTTAATTACCTAAATCTTGTGGATTATCTTGAAAATGAGCCATCAACCTGGATAAGACAATCGGGAAAAGTATGTCAGTTGGATAGATTTCAAGTCAAGCACAGCAAAATACAATGATGGAGAAAGTCAAAAACCAGTAACAAGAGGATCACAAAGTGCCTCGTAACAGAGTAGGTGAAGAATAATAACAAACAAATAACTATATGAAAGCAAACTATTAATCCACAAAATACAAGCCTAGTCGAGCGCTGTACAAGCAAAAGACAGTTGACAAATAGTTTAACTTCTTCCCATAAGTATAGTTTATTGCGCTTCTACACATTATGAGTCCTTCAAATCATTTGATAAAGTTTGAGTCATTCAAATCTTGAATTTCCTCGCAAAGAAATCCAAGTAAATTTTCAGCAGATATGCATCATACATTCAAGAGTGAGTTAACCATTGTACCATCAACCACCCCTTTTTAACTGAAAGAACTTCTATTTGAGTGATGTCTGAATCAGGACAATTAGGTTGTCAGCACATTTCTAAACATTTTAAAGTGATGAACAATGGAAACAAGAAAATTATTCTTGGACAGGAAACATGGTATTTAAATAAAAGAATCTGAGCTATATTTTCAGTAATTGTCAGAAAGAAACCCAATAAGCAAAGGATAAGCCTGTTACCAATAAGAAAAGTAAAATCAGCTATTCAAAGGAGAAAAAGAAATAAGAGAGTAGCTTACTTTTTAGAATTAAGAATTTCATTCCTCAGATCCTGAGCCCGTGCTTCTTTTACCCGAATTGTTGTAACACTCCGTTGAACATCCTATATAAAAGATGGCAGTCAAGCTATCTAGACCTTCCAAAACAAAGAAATTGGCAGGACTGCACCAATTAGCAATTCAAGTCAACTTCTTTTCTAAAAAAATAAATTAAAAGATATTTGCTTCCTTTTGGCCCGGCGATGTGGGGAAAGGTGATGGAATTGCAGTAATGACCAAATTCATACAAGCAGTCACATGAGTTAATTTTAGATTCATGGATCTTCTTGTATTGTCATCGCGTGCTCGTGCACCAAGAGGTTGACAAAACATGGACTAATTTACAATCTGTCGATTTACAGATTGGTGCATCTGGATTGCACTTGTCTAAAGTACATCAAGACAACAACTCCAATTCATTTATGCTTTAACTAATGAGGTTAACTTTTAAACATTCTATAAAGCCGAATGTAACATCTTACTATTTGTCGATTCATTTCATAAAAAGCGTACTCAAAATAGTTCAAGCAGGAAGCATCATATACCTCCATAAGACACTCCCTTGATAACCTCAACTTCACAAAGTTTCCTGCAACTGGGACTAGGTGACACCCTCCTAACTCTGCTAGGCTCACAATTGATACTTATCCCATATTGATTATTGAGTGTCACTGAACTGTCTTTTGATACTAATATAATTGATGAAAATTTTACCTCAGCTCGGTAACGCAAAGACTCCACTGCATTTTTACTCAGCAACGGGAATGGGGCAATAAACTGTGACACCTTGTCTTCATTTTCCCCCAGTAAAGATTTAATCTCTTCAAATATTTCTCTCTCTTCAGCAGAAACCTACAACAGAAGAAAGACAAGGTCATAAAGACAGAAAAAACATAGGCTTCGACTACATTCTTCAGAAGAGAATTCATAGGAAAAGAAGAATAGGTAATGTTAGAGAAGATGTATAAAACCAATTCCCCAGCCTTTAATTCTACAAAGTCATGCCTCTCGAGAATGAAAAAATTAACTTCAGAGAGTAGATGACATAAGAACTTCAAGTAATTTGTTAATGCCAAGAGCGAAATTCTATGAATCAACAGTTCAGCACTTAAAAACCAAACAACATTAAAACACCAAACCTATAAACCAAATATTAAGAAGTAGTCAAATAAATGATATGTTAACAATCACAACTGTACATTAATGAACTCAGATATGTCTTCAAGGTACTCACAAGAGAGACAGATGCTCCAGTATTATATGCTCTTCCAGTACGTCCAATTCGATGTACATAGCCTGCAGCTGTTTGAGGCATCTCATAATTTATTACCTGTTCAAAATAATCCATAAAGAGAATATGGAGTATTAGGTCTATACAAAATGCAGAACTTCTATTAGGACTATGGTTACATATCCTCCATCACTAAATGGCTCAATGGGAAATGATAAACGAAAAAGAACATCAGCAGCCAAATGGAGGACAAGATTACATAAAGAACACAGCAAACTTACAGTATGCACATTTTTGAAGTCTATCCCTCTGACAACACCAAATTCTGCATCCAATTTATGCTTTCGATGTTTTTTCGATTTTTTTCGCTCACCGCCGTTTTGATCATCAACCTGTTCCTTTCCTTCTGGTTGACTTTCATCAGTCGCAATCAAGTAATCAAATAGCCCAGCATTAAATTCCTGATTAGAAGAAGAAAATTATGAGATTAGTTGACTTCACAAGACGGGTTGAACAATAACAAAAGCCATTCAATGGGCGTGCATTTTTTGGCATTCCACATTCATATGACACACCTCAAGAATGTGTAGACGAGAACTCTGAGGTAGCTCGGCATTTAAAACTGCAGACTTGATACCAAACTGCAAAAAATTCAGATTTTATATTTACTATCAGGAACACATCAGGCAAGCAGTAAGTATAGCATCTGAAACATAGACCAATAACGTATGAGTGCCCAGAAGATTACAGATCATAAAAGGTAGCCTTATAGAAAATAGTTAATATGGAGAACTGCAGCTTTTTGGGGCTAAAAGTGCTTATTTTTTCTAAAAAATGCTTATTTCAGAAAACTGTGGTGTTTGGCCAAACTTCTAGGAGAACATAAGTGCTTCATGAAGCTAAAATAGTAGCTTTTCCCAAAGGTACTTTTCTGAATGAGAAAATACACTTAGATGCACTTGTTTAAAAGCTTGGTCACTAACTGCTATTCAAATTGACTAGCCAAATACTAATTGCTTCTCATCAAGAGTACTACTGTTGAAAAGCACTATTCAAAATAAGCTGATTTTAGAAGGTTGGGTAAACAGGCTACTATTGAGTTTTGTACAAGCAAAAGCTACACTTTTGCACATCCAGCGGATCCACAACTCCTAATCACTTTCAACGATGACTAAGCACAAATAAGCAAAAGGGACTCCCTCTCTTGGCTGCACCATCCACATAGACTGGGAGGTATCGTAGAACTAACTTCAACAATTCCTAAAAGAGGTGCTTTTTTAAAAAGATAGTAATAACATAATAATTACAATTATACTAATAACAAGAGAAGAAAAA
Organism: Solanum clarkiae; assembly: GCA_011800125.2. Classification (NCBI taxonomy): domain Eukaryota; kingdom Viridiplantae; phylum Streptophyta; class Magnoliopsida; order Solanales; family Solanaceae; genus Solanum; species Solanum clarkiae. Next base: position 14,049,278 of record JAABOM020000049.1, on the reverse strand, counting down.
AGAAGTTTCAAGCAGTAAAGATGTTTTGGTTCTTTCAAAAAGAGGCATCATAAGATAAATATGATATTTTATATAGTACAGCATTTATAAATTGATAACATGTCTTGTGATAATCAGTGACATCATATACATGAATGTACCGGCTCGAAGAATAGTCTGAGTCTAAAACTCATGTCAATTGAATTTGTAAATATCAGCACTTTTTTCTGAACCAACTCTAGCTTCAACAGGGCAAGGATATGCACAAACTTATCACGAGCAGCACAAGAAATCTGGACAAACAGCAGAAGTGGTCATCAGAGACACTAAACTGTAATAGAATACAATAATACAATAACATAGAACGCCACCAAGACACAGTTGTTAAGGTGTATTTTTTGTTGTTGTAGTAAGACGTCCAAAACAGAATAAAGTCCTGCAAAGGGCAATGACTCTGCCTACTGGAAATTAGTGTCACAATATGGCACTCATCCACCACAAGTGATTGAAAACTGAACATGTGATTTACAATTTTAGATGCCTCCTAAACTCACGCCTTAGCACAGAAGATGCAGCTCAAGTATACCGAAGCTTTAAAGTATGAAGATCACATAATCGAATTAAACATATTTATAGGACAACAAAATACCAAGAAGGCCCCAAAAATCTTACTGTATCAGTGTCGAAGAAATGACAGACTACTAAATCAGAAAATTCTATTGAAGGTGTATACTTACATAGAATTGCTGAACATTTTTGGGGATAACATCATCCTTTGTGTCTCCCACCTCAGGCAAAGTCAGGATGTAGGGATTGTGTAAAATAAGCTTCTTCAGCTTTTCAACATCAGAACTGCAACATTAACATGACTAAAGAAGTTCATATCGAAACCTTGGGATGGGGAACAAAGATGGGAAGTGAAATGTAAAAGTCAAGAAGAAAAAAATAAGTCAAGAACTTTTTGATGGAGAAAACCAACATGTGCAACAGTAGAAGCATCAGCAAAAATTTGCTTGATATATACGCACCAATGTAGTAATGTGTGCATACCTTGAAGTTGCAGACATCAGAAGGCACTGGCAACGTCTTGGTACATGAGATGTAAGAGCTTTCAGATCATCTTCATATCCATATGACAAAAGAAGATCTGCCTGAAACAGAAACATAATTATCAACACTCATGTCACTTCAGTTGTGAATACAATCAAACAGAATCCAATTCTAATGCAAACACTCAAATTCAAAAATGAAATAGAAAAGATACCAAATCAAAAATTAGATAAGGTGAGTCAAAAACCTTATTAGATACCAGAGTTGATTGTATCTAGTAAGTTTTACCTACTATTGGGTATGAACCAATGACTCGCCATATGAAAACAGACCTTTACAGCAAAACTTCCTCAATTTTGAATAATTGAACTCATTATATATCTCATCACATCAGCAAAAACTCTTTCAACTAGAAAAAGTTCTGAGAAACAATGCTACATAAACCAACTTACCTCATCGAGAATGAGAACAGAGAGAGAATCCTGAACAGCTTTTGCTTGAATAACTCCATTTGACAAGCATGTCTGTATACAAGCAGGAGTAGATATAACAATTTCTGGAGGCCCCGCCAAGGTAGTCCTCTGAAACCAAAAGATCACAAAATTACCAATTTTCCCACATACCCATAAAGATCAGAAACGCAAACGACACTAAATAAAAGAAACCAACCAATTCAGAAACAGACATAGAGCTTGTCAATTGGACAAGCCTCAACTGCACTCTACATAGTTCAATCAATGAATTCGCCTCTGAACACACCTGTACAGCAAACACAAAAAAAAAAAATTCGGGACAAGCGTCAATTGGACAAGCCTCAATTGCACTCTACAAGTGTAATTGTTTGGATGGTTGTTATGTATTGTTTCCTAATGCATTGTATTGTATTGTATCTTATGAGTGCAATTGTTTGGATGGTTGTTATGTATTGTTTCCTAATGCATTGTATTGTATTGTATCTTATTGTATTGTTCCAATTGGTACAATATTTGGATAGATTTTGTTCTCCATCGTTACATAATGTCATATATTCATAATTTGAATGATAAACCTACACGAAATTGTAGAGTATGTGATAGACACCATGAAAAGATAGAAAAAATGATAAAGTAGAATTATTAAATAAATAAAAATAAAGTAGAAAATAAGAAGAAGATATCAAAATAAAGACGCAACGATACCAAATCTAACAATGGAATTAAGTGATACGATACGATGAAATTTAAGTAACAATCAAAATAAACATTCTATTTAAATTAACAATAGAATACAATACAATACAACGGCTAACAACCATCCAAACAAGGGGTAAAAACAAAAAATCCCAAAATAAAAGCAGCAAATTTGAACCTGTTGACACAGCTCCCTAGTGGGTACAAGAATCAATGCAGTGGGAGCAAGATTCTTGGCTGAAGTTGACTGAGTAAAAAGCTTCTGAAGTAAAGGGAGTAGATACGCAAATGTCTTTCCAGAACCAGTCTTAGCTCGGGCAACTACATCTTTCCCTTCCTAAAAAGAAAAAAGAGTACCCAATGAAATCAGTAGTACAAGTGCGAAGAGGATGAGAGTGTTGAGGGATTGAACTTACGAGGATTAGAGGAATGGCAACTCGCTGAATAGGAGTTGGCTTATCAATACTTTTCTTTGTTAAAGCACGGATTAGACGAGGGTCCAATCCCAATTCTTCGAAGGTTTGTTCTTCTTCTTCCTCCTCCTCACCTCTTCCTTGTTTCTTCATTCTCGGAGGCCAGGGTTTTGGGTTTTGAACAGACAAGTTACGGCAAGGGCTTATTGAAGGGAAGATATACATAATATTTAGGGATATATTCAAGTTAGTATCATATAAAATTACTAGATACAAGATGGCCCAATAAATGCTCTTTTTAAATTTAAAAAAAATCGCATATAACCATACAAAAATGTCTTAATTATGTTTCATAGTTATAGTTTGAGTAATTACATTCCATAACTATAGTTATAGCAACATTGTATGATTCATATTGCATTTGTATAATTCGGTATACAATTCACGACTTTTGTATAGCGTTTGTATTTTTCATTATGCAATTCATGCACACCGTTTGAATTATAATTAGCTATACAATTCATAGTGTTTGTATATTTCGCTATAAAATTTGAGTCGCGCATAGCTTTTGTATAATCCTGCACGTCGTTTATATAAATCACGCGAATTATACAAAACTCAAACTGTAATTACAGCTAGACGGTTGTTGCAAACCATAATTAATTCAAATTATAGCTATGCTAGCTAATTAACTAGTATATGTTTGTTTATCCGTGTAATTTTTCCTATTTTTATCTCAATTTATATGATACTAATAGATTTTTTATACATATATATTTCAAATTTTTAAGTTGTTAATATTGCAACTTATAGTACACCTTATATTAATTTTAAATAATATATGTTACTTACTTTGTTTTAACTTATGTTGCACATATAAAAATTTGAGAGTAAATCAAAATTCTATTTTTTTAAAAAATATTTTAAATTATTACTTGTTGTAATTTGTAGTATCTTTTGCGAAATTTTTAAATAATGTTACTCTCTCTGTCACAATTTATAAGACAATGATAAAAGTTTAATAACCAAAAGTTTAATTAACAATTATTGTGACCTATAATACTTTTTACATTATTTCAAGCAATATAAATAAATCAATTGATTTATGTATATTATATTTTTTTAAAAGAACTTTTGTGAAACAAATATAATCATTGAAAGATATTAAAGTAGTTATTTAATTTTATTTATTCAATTTTAAAAAATTCTTAATTTATGATTTGTATTTGTTTTATCCTAATTCTAGTGTTTACATGACTTAAAATAATTGATTAGTGTAATATAATAGAGTCACAGTTAAAATAACAGTGAAAATGATTTAGTAGGGATAATATTGTAAAATCATAGTTAAGCAGCTGAAGAAGTATAATCAAGCAGATGAAGTAGACAAATAAACATCTACCTTAAAAAATTAAATTACAAAGTTCACAAATTTTTTTGTTGGGTCCCATGTAATAAAAGAGAAGAAGCAGACATGGATTTTATTTATCTAGTTTAAAAAGAAAAACTTAATTTATGATTTTATATTTGTTTTATTCTAATTTTAGTATTTACATGAAAATAGTTGATTAAGGTGACATTGTAAATTCACAGTTGAAGCAGATGAAAAAGATCACTTAGTAATATTGTAAAATCATAGTTGAAGCAACTGAAGTAGGCATGTTGATAAGCAACAACTTAAAAAGATTAAAAAACGTACAATTTTTTTTTTGTGCCTCATATTATAAGCTAGGAGAAAAGTAGGCAGTTCAAATAAGCATGTTGATAGAGAGTTATTCGCTTATTCGCATTTCTCGAACAAGCATGTTGACGGAGAGCTAAATAATATAGTTATATTAATGTTTATTGAATTTAAATAATTAATTTAATTATATTATTTTTTATATTTATTTGAATTAATATAATTTGAATTTAATATAGTCTAAATTATTTTAAGAATTTAAATCTAGGAAAATTTAAATGATTTTAGTTATAAGCTATAGTTAAGAAAAATAAAAATTTGACTAGATATTAAAAATTATAAAATAAATAAATGAAACAATTAAAATTTGGTAAAAATGGAACGGATTGAGTTTTGTCCAAATGACCTTAGAATTCATTTCTACTTCAAATAAAGGGAGGATTAAGAAATAGTTTTTCAACTAATTTTAAATATTAATAGTAAAATTTATTAAGTGTGGAAAAATTTATTTATTTTAGTAAAAATGAACAATATTTTGCTAAGATGCTTCGTGTATGCATTTAAATTGTGTTTGTGTAAGTGTGCTAGTGAATGGGGACAATTTATTTTGGTTAACTTACGATTGAGTTTAAAAGAAGGAGAGGTGAGGAAGATTAAACAATTCAAATAAGTAATAATGAAATCTTAAACGAGTTAGGAACAATGACACGCTTGTAGGATAATATTTTCTGTGTTTTCATTTGTTTTAGATATAAAATTTATAAGAAGTTTTTTTTAAAAAAAAAAAAGAAAAGAGGATATTTTGGATTTTGTAGTATTACATATAAAATATAACTAAGGGTGTGGTCTAGTGGTCAATAAAATGATTGAGAACTCTAAGATCTCATATTCAAAAATTTAATTTAGCACAAAATACTAGGTAATTCTTTCCGTAAGGTTGTTGACATTTATGGAATGAAGCAACGAAAAGGAAAAGCAAACCTATGTAAACTAGAAATTAGAAACGTTACTCTAATAGCTAATTGTACATCAAGTTAGGTTCGCATATGTTTGTAATCACCTTTCATATCATAATGTTTGTAATCACCTTTCATATCATAGTGTATGTCTACTATATTTAGGTTCGTATATGTTTGTAAATGGTGACGAAGATAAAATATGATAGTTGATTTCTATGATGTTTTAGTTCTTACTAATGACTTCTCTTCTACACGTAGTTTTCTATAATTGGTCGATACTATACAAATACCACTGTCACGGTATAACCACATGTATAGAAACCACCGATATAACTATCATGGTACAAGAATAGAAATAGAAATCAAATAGACGAAGCTACTTAGTCAAGACTCCAATTGGGATATTTCTGGATCAACAACATTGGATTTGGGCCGCATCTCTAGGGAAAGCAAATTATAGTCACCAAATAGAATCTTAGAAGTTGGTGTAAGGTGGAAACAGCAATGAAAATATACTATTTTTGGGACTATATTTACCAATTTTAATTCTTCTTTTTTGACTTTTTAAATATAAGGGTAATCATATTTATTTTACACATAGTTTCATGATTTACCACACAATAAACCCTTGTGATCGGGCCTTGGAGTAACTGGTTGCTATTGATCTGGAGGTCACGGGTTCAAGCCTTAAAATAGTCTCTAATATAAGGCTACGTCATATAATAAACCTTTGTGGTCAGATCCTTTTAATGCACCAAATGATGCTCGACAAGGCCCTTAGGAAATCAGTGTCTACAATTTGGATGGTGCAAGTATACAGTGCTTGCAAAGATATGATAGTCTATTTATGGCTAACACTAATTTGGTACATACTGTTGACACCCAATTTTTACCCTTCACGGTGTCAAATTAATTATTAGGGCTTTATTTTATTTTTAAATAATTTTTTTAAAAAAAAAATTAATTAATTTTTTTAAGACGGGCGCGTGCAGTGCACGCGCCCCCTTTTATCCTTCATCCCCGACCCCTTTCCCCTTCATTTCTTCCATTTCCCTAACCCTA
>JAABOM020000049.1:13987052-14024326 GCA_011800125.2 Solanum clarkiae | reverse complement strand
TCACTTGATGTTAAAATCACGCACCACCATTTTTCACGACTTTAAATTTTTTTGCATTTTCCAAATGTTTTTTTTTCCAATTGGATCATTTCTCGCTTTAGCAATTTTACGGGATCTAACAATAAGGCTTAAGGAAAGGCAATCTTTTTGTCAATCTTCTTGATTCTTCTCAATGTTCCGATTCTTCTTGATTGACAGTCTTACTGATTCTTCTCAATGTGCATATCTTCCTTGATTTTCTCTGATTGCGATTTCTCTTCTTTTCCTGATTGATTGGGACGATCCTTGATTGATTTTGAGTCTTTTATAATCTCTTGCAGATCTTTCTTGAACTTATCCTTTATATTTTGCTTGATTGCCTTCATCAGATTTGGTTTTCCGGATGAGCTCCTTTGATTGATTTCCAACTTTGACTTATCCTTTTTGCTTGATTTGCTTTCCATTTCGTCAGGATTGTTTCTTTTTTTGTTTTTTCCTGAAATTGGTCATCATTCAAAATAGATTAGCCACAACAAGCTTTACTTGTGAGTTGAGCTAGTCATGGGTCTATCATTGACACCATTTGATAATGATATAGGCTTCATAGATTGGAGTTGAGTTATTGATGTTGAGATTTTGTTGAGCTAGTTCTTCCTATTAGTCTATTTATTTGTTATGATACTTGAGACTAGGTTGACCATTATTATCTTTAGTTTTCCGTTGATTCATTAGTTGATTGGACGAATGAATGTAATGAAGCCAAGTGGTTCGCTTGGGGACTAGCGATAGTCTCTGAGTGCCAGCCACATCTAGGATACCCTCCTGGGGTGTGACATATATAGTCGTACTCTGAATGTTCCTTTAATTTTTAAACAAACACATATATTCCTTCCAAGCATGTATAGATACAAACAAAAATTGAAGCCAATAAAGATATATACTGTTGACACCCAATTTCGGCCTAACTTTTTTAAAAATTTCATACTTTTATGCTTTGTTCTTTAAATAGTTTAAAATATTTTTCTGCCATGTTAAAATAGTTTATCGATAATTGCCTGTATTTCCAAATAGTAGGATTTTAATCAGTTTGTTTTAATTTTAATTTTTAAGTTTTTATCATAGCCTGAAATATTAATTTTGTTTTATTAAATTATTATTTTATTTCAAATTTTATTTTTTATATATACCTTGGTTATATTTTTTCATATTCATTTTAAATATTTTCTATACAGTCTACTAATATTTTTTTTGTATAGATATTTAATCTGGCCCATAATTTTGGGCCCCTTAACTTTTAGCTCATTAAATTCAGTTGTGTATATAACTTTTTGCAGAGTTACATTAATAGGGTAAACAATTTCTAATTTTGGACAATTCTAAAAAAAACTTATCCTATCCTTAAAAAGAAAAGCTGCTGCCCAAGATTCTTTTCCTCACCTTCCAATGCCAGAATCCAACAAAACTTCTGTCCAACCACTCTTCTTTCTTTTCACGTCTCTGGCAACGAATTAGTCCTACCAGAAACAAACATGGCAGCCAAGAACAGAAACCAAAAACCCCAAAATAGCCACCCGAAACAGCCATCCAAAATAGCCATTGTTGTCTCAATTACTACCACCATAAACGCACCGGGAAAACCCAACCAAACAGCCTCCTCATCTCTTCAAACTCCGTTGACCCACGGTCCATAAAATGCCACTTGAAAACATCCCCCAAAACCCCATTTTTGACCACGCCTTGCACCACACCAAACGACCCCGACCCTCTCCTTCCTCGTCTCCGAACACCATCGTGAACCAGACTATAGCTAATCATTTTAGTACAGAAAATAAGGCATAATAAATCTAAATAAAATGTGAAAAATACTTTATTTTTTATTTAATTAATCCAAATTATTTATTTCATGTAAATAATAAATATGTTGATAAATCCTCCCAAGCCTTCTTTTATTGAGCTCGTTGCACTAAATCTATCGGTTGTGATATACTTCCTCCATCCCAATTTAGTTATAAGGTTATTAAAAGTAATTGTTCCAAATTAGTTATCAATTAAGAATCAAAAAACAGTTAACCACTTTTTTCCAATTCTACCCTTAGTAATCATTATTTTTAAATACGAAAACTCTATTTGTTCGGGTACAATTTCAAAAAGTACAATATTATTAGGATTATTTAAGTCAAATTACATACCTTATTAATTTTTTCTTAACTCCAACACTGTTATTATTAGTAGTAATTAGTACATTATCACCAGGGGCGAACCTAGGGAGGGGGAGGGGTTAATCCGAACCCCCTTGGCAAAAAATTAATTACACCATATATAAATGACAATTTTTTTATATTTTTGTATATATGCAAAACTTGAACCTCCTCAACAATAAGCAAAGTCTAGCATAATGGTAGGTTTTCATGGTCTTCTTCTAAATGAACCCTCAGAGCTCAAATCCTACTTAAAGCATTGTTTTTTAGTTTCTCTTGGTACCTCCTTTCATTTAATTTTTGCTTTTGGGAACCCAACCCAATGTTTAACTTAATTTTTTTTAAAGTGATGAAATAATATTAGACTATGTTGCTACTTCCTTTGGAAATTATATTTTGTTGGTTTATTTGTACATTTATATTTTTACATTTCGAACCCCATGAGTTAAAATGCTGGATCCACCACTGATTATCAGTAGGCGTGCAGTCAAGCACTACATTACGATTAGTACTACCTTCTAACACCAGAGCATAATTAGCACAACTAGCACAATTAGTATTGCATTCTCCACCTAGAAATTTCCAAATCAGTTGCAAGTTTAATAAAAATATTTAACCGATTGAATTACAAGAAGACAAACTACAAGTCCTCAACTATTACTAGATGACTTTTCATCGTTCAAGGATTTAATTACACACTCTTCTAGTAAATCCTCAAAATATTACTCTCTTCAAACAAAATTGCTTGTTCATATGTCTTTAGGTGTTTGAATTGTTCCAACTTAGAGTACCAAAACTCCAATATGATGCTCTTCCTTTGATGATATCAGAACATGGTTGTACTACTAATTTTCTTTCTTCTTACAACACCAAGCTACGGAAACCTTCAAGATTTTTCTACATGCATGTCTTTTCAAACTACTTCAACCTTTTCTAGTATTGTTCATTCCCAAGAATCTCCTTCATATGCATATCTCTTACAAGAATCTCAATAAAATCCAAGATGGTTAAATTCAACATTACTATTTAAGCCATCATTCATAGTGACACCAAAGACACAAAATGAGATCCAAGGGTCAATTCTTTGTGCCAAGAAACATGGTTTACAAGTTAGAGTGATGAGTGGAGGTCATGATTATGAAGGCCTATCTTTTCTTTGCAAAAACCCTTTCATAATCCTTGATTTAGTCGGTTATTGATCAATTAGCATTGACTTAGCAGATGAAACTGTTTGGATTCAGAGTGGTGCAACTATTGGAGAAGTTTACTATGACGTAGCCAAGAAAAGTGAGATTCTTGGACTTCCAGCTGGCTTATGTCCAAGTGTTGGTGTCGGTGGGCATTTTAGTGGAGGTGGCATTGGCACCACGATGAGAAAATTTGCCCTGGCTGCTGATAATATTATAGATGCCAATTTGGTTGATGCAAATGGTAGAATCCTAAACAGAGGAACAATGTGAGGAGATGTATTTTGGGCAATTAGAGGAGGTGGAGGAGCTAGTTTTGGAGTAATATCAGCCTGGAAAGTGAAGCTGGTTTGCATCCGCCCCTGCTCACATTTTTCACAATTCACAAGAGCTTAGATCAAGAAGGTGTCTAACTTGTACATAGATGGCAATAAATAGCTAGTAAACGGCCCGACAGTCTCTTCATCCGAGTACTTATTCAACAAAAGGATGGAGTTGATAGCCACGAAAATGTGAAAGTCTTGTTCAACTCACTCTTCTTAGGATAGAAAACTGACCTGATTTCTGTTATGAACACAAACTTCCCAGAATTAGACTTGAAGACGGAAGATTGCACGGAGATGAGCTGGATAAATTCTGTCGTCTACTTCACCAGTTACCATAATGGGGAGCCATTAGAAGTCCTTTTGGATAGAAAAACACAACACAAGAGCAACTTCAAAGGAAAATCATATTTCGTCGTTGAGCCAATACCAGAAAGTGTTTTCCAGGGGATATCAGAGAGCTTTTTGGACCAAAAAATGGTTTTCATGATAATAGATCCATTAGGGGGAAAATGCATGAAATTCCAGGATCTGAAATACCATTTCCTCCTAGAAAAGGGAACCTTTACAACATACAGTACATAGTGAAATGGGATTCAAATGAGGAATCCAAACAGCATTTGTATTGGATGCAAGATCTTTACAAGTACATGGAGCCATATGCATCCAATTACCAAGAGCTGCTTACATCAACTATAGGGATCTTGATTTGGGAATGAATCAACAAGGTAATTCCTTGAGTTATCGAGAAGCCATCATGACTTGGGGTACTAAGTATTTTAAAGGTAACTTTCAAAGTGTTGAGTTAAATGAAGTTTTGATGATAGACAAAGGACTATGAACATGTTGATCAATTAGGTCCTTCAATGGATTGTCTCAAAGAGGGCAAGAGAAGATACCAGAAGTTGCGGAATGAATAATGTTGTTGGAGATAAGATCACAAGACAAAAGTAGGAAGACAGTTTAACAATCACACGTGAAGAAAAGACTTGTTGTCAAGAAGGAGTTCTAGTCAATATAGAACCCTAATACAGCAAGAGGTGAAGGCATATGATGAGTTTGACCTTGAGAAGAATTCTTCAAGAGGTTGATTATATAGGAGTGGAGATTGAGAATGCAAGGCAACAAATATAGAGTGCAAAAAGCAGAGTGGTGACCTTGAATGTAGTAAAGTGAAGAAACGACTGAACAATCTGGTTCCTGTTGAGTCTTTCCTTAGGAAGTCTTTCTTTTACTCGAGTCTTATTGTACTATGCTAGTTCAGTGAATTATAAACTGAAGTAGGGTATAGTCTTCAAAATGAGGGCAATTTGGAGACTTGGGAATATGAATCTTTGGAGATTTGTGTGAAGTTAGGAGTTTTTGAAGTTTGATGTTTCTTAGATTACTAGGAATTGTAATCTTTTATTGATGCTCATATGATTTAGTGAAGTTGGGGCAAAATCCTGTAGTAGTACAGGTCGTGGTTTTTTTTCACCTTTGTGAGCCGGGTGTTTTCCACAATAAAACTCTGTGTCTTAATTTGCTTTTACTTAACTGAAACAAGTCTGTAAACTTGGTTCTACATTAAGCAAATTTACAGGTCATGCAAATCCTTCAATTGGTATTAGAGTGGGTTTTCTTGTAGGCTAACATCTAAGAATCGATCATGATGAACACTGCACCTCCCTTTGGACACGGAGAAGGACAATCTTCTTTGAGGCCACAACTTTCTAATAAAACTCCTTTTTGCTGGTGGAAAGCAAGGATAGAAGACTTTATTCAAGCTGAAGCTTACGAACTATGGGATAGGATTACTGTTGGACCTACTATTCCAACAAAAACTGTGGAAGGTCAACAAGTCCCAAAAGAAAGGAGTGAATTCACTGTTGATGATCAGGTAGCTCTTAGGAAGAATGCTAAAGCCAAAAATATTTTGATTTGTGGACTAGGACCAGATGAGTACAACAGGATCTCAAACTGTACTACTGCTAAGCAAATTTGGGATGCCTTGGCAAATGCACATGAAGGAACTAGTCAAGACAGAAGATTTAGAATGGATTTGCTCTTCACTGAATATGAAAGCTTCATGCTAAAGGAAAATAAGTCACTGCAGGATATGATGATGAGGCTCACACTTCTTATCAATGTAGTGACATCTTTGGGAAAGATTTTCATTACTGAGAAACAAGTGGATAAGGTCCTAAGGGTTCCACCTAAAGCAAAGTGGGATGTGAAAGTTACTGCTATCAGGGAAGCAAAGGATTGCTACCATGACTCTAGATGAATTGGTAGGAAATCTCAGAACTTATAAGATGAACATGGAGGATCAAAAGAAAGAAGAAGCTACGGGTGAGAAATCACTAGCACTGAAAGCTTCTGATGATGAGGGATCAGATCTAGACGAGGAACAAATAGCATTTCTGACGAAAACCATCAAGAAATTTCTCAAAAAAGGGAATGGAAGATACAAGAGAGAAAACAGTAGCAAAAAATGGTTTGAAGACTCAGGAAGCAGAAAGTGGTATGATGATAAAAATCTATCAGGATGTTACAAGCGTGAAAAAATTGATCATCGTTCCAAACAATGTCCACAATGGGAAATTAAGTGGAGAAAGGAAAGAGCTGAGAAAGAGTTGAGAGACATAGCTGCCAAGCAAAAGGAGAAAGAAAAATATGCTATGATGGCTGCTTGGGGTTCAAGAATTGAGGAATCGGACACTGATGAAGTAGATGAAACTGCATTCATGGCTGCCGGGGACTCAAATATTGAGGACGATGAAAAATCTGAGGTAAGTATTCTTGAACTAAAAGAAAAATTACACTTTTTTCAAAAAGAAAATTAATTTTTCTAATGAATGTGTTGATTGATGATTTTCAAGAAGTATCTACTGAAACGGATCAACTAATTAAGGATTTTTCAGATAAAAAATTTGAATGCCTTGAGATAAAAAATTGTCTGAATGAAGCTAATGAAGAGAATTTCAGATTAATGAAACAGGTTGAAAAGCTTGATGCACTTATACTAAATTTAAAATTTGAGATTTTGAAACTGACAATCAGTGAAAAAGGAAAAGGTAAAATGAGTGAGGAACATCAAAAGACTAAAACTGAGTTGAAAGAATGTAAAATTGAGTTCTTTTGTGAAAAAAAGGTTAGAAAGATAACTCAGGAAATTTTCCACCTAAAAATGGATGTAGAAAGAGCAAATAGGTGGACTTAATTTTCAAGAATAGTGAACCAACTAAAAAGTTGGACTCATAGTGAAAAAGCTAGAATAGGCTTCTTTCAAGAAAATGTCACTACTAGTGACCTATGCTATCTTTGTGGAAAGATTGGACATCCAACTATTGAATGTCCAGTTGCAAATGGAGTAAGGAATAGGAACACTAATTCTCTGAATAAAAGATGGCCTAAAAATGATAAAAGAAATAAGTCTAGGAATGTGTTGCCAGGATGGGCTAAAAGAGATCTCATTCACCTTTTTTACAATAAGAAAGGACCCAAGCTAGTCTGGGTTCCTAAATCTAACCCTTGAATTATTTTGTAGTTAGTAGTGAAAGGAAGCAAGCCTTGGTACATGGATAGTGCTTGCTTAAAGCACATGACTGGAGATAAACAAAAATTCCTTTCACACACACCTTTTAAAAGAGGAAATGTTCCTATGGAGATTGCAAAATGGGAATTGTTGTTGGAACTGGAAAGATTGGAAAAGATAAGTCAAGGTCCTTGGGAAAGGTTTATCGTGTGGATGGATTGAAGCACGATTTGCAGAGTATATCTCGATTGTGTGACAAAGGTAACAACCTAACCTTCACTTCTGCAGGTTGCAAGGTCAAAAAGCTGCACATAAAGGAGATAGATATGATTGCCAAAATGCATAAAAATATGTACAAGGATGACATCATGGGATGGCAGGTACATATTTGAAATACTTAAGTGCTATTGCTAATGATCCCTTACGATGGCACAAAATACTTCATCATGTAAGTCTAAAGCAATTGAATACACTGGCATCAAAGGACATGGTTATAGGCTTGCCTAAAACTAAGTTCAAAAATGACAAAATATGTGGTGTATGTGTAAGGGGGAAGTAAGTAAGATCATCTTTCAAGTCAAACAACCAGGCAAGTACTACCATGCTTTGAACTGGTTCATATCAATCTATGTGGACCTATGAGGGTAAGAAACAGAGGAGGTAAAGATATATGTTTGTTATTGTGGATGATTAATTAAGATTTACCTGGACATTCTTTTTCACTTCTAAAGAAAAGTCCTTTGATGTCTTTTCTATTTTCATCAAGAAAATGGAAAAATTGGAGACTTCCTTGATTTCCATAATATCTAACCATGGAACTGAATTCGAAAATGCAAAATTCTTGAAATTCTATTCAATGAATGGAATAGATAATAATTTCTTTGCTCTAAGAACCCCTCAACAAAACAGACTAGTAGAATGGAACAATAGGACTTTAGAAGATATGAGTAGAATAATGATGATTGCTAATAATATTGCTAAGAATCTTTGGGATGAAGCTATAAAATCTGTTGCTTACATTCTAAATACGTGCATGTTAAGACCTATTCTGAACAAAACTCCCTATGAATTAACCAAAGGAAGAAAACCAAATATCTCCCATTTTAGGACTTTTGGATGCAAATACTTTGTTTATAATAATGGGAAAGATAATTTGGAAAATTTGATGCTCTTAGGTTATTCTTCACATAGGAAAGCATGTTGAGTGTTGAACAAAAGAACAAACTATGTTGGAGAAAGCATTCATGTTGTCTTTGATGAAAATAACACTGTGTTTGAAACTACATATAGGATGACAGTGAATTGGAGCATTACACTAAGGAACAAGAAGCACAACCTTGTTCATCCATAGGAGAATTAGGATTGACACAATCAAAGGGAACATAGGAAAATGAGGATCAAGTACCTAATATAGTCCTAGAGCACTTAGAGTCTACATCTGATAGAACCACTTAGGGGCTCAGGATGAAAAGCTACAAATATCAAGATTCACATCCTATTGAAAATGTTCTTTCAGATCTGGCCTCTGAAATTACTACCAGATCAGTACTAAAGAATTTGTGTGTATTCAAAGTCTTCTTATCCATGGTGGAAACAAAAAAGGAAGGAGAAGCACTACAGGATGAGATATGGAAACTTGTTGTGCAGGAAGAACTAAATTAGTTTGAAAGATGCAAAGTATGGCATCTTGTGCCCAAACTAGAAGGAAGAACTTCCATTGGCACGAAATGAGTGTTCAGAAACAAGCTTGTTGAGCATGGAACTGTTACAAGAAGCAAGAAAAGACTGGTGGTCTAAGGGTATAATTAGGAAGAAGGAAGATACTATGATGAGACCTTTGCTCTAGTGGCTGGACTTGACGCCATTAGGTTACTCATAGAATTTGCAGCCTATAAGGAATTTACTTTATATCAAATGGATGTTAAGAGTGCTTTACTAAATGGCTACTTTAATGAGGACATAAATGTGAAACAACCACCTGGTTTTGAGAACTCCGAGTTTCTAGATCATGTATACAAGCTAGACAAAGCCTTGTATGAATTGAAATAAGCTCTTCGAGCCTTGTACGCAAGAGTATCAAAATGTCTCTTAGACTATGGACACACAAGAGGTAAGATTGACATTACTCTATTCTTAAAAACAAAAGGAAAGGACTTGTTAATTGTGTAGGTATATGTGGACGATATCACATTTGGATCAACAAATGCACTCATGACTCAAGAGTTTGCCCAGCTGATGAATGGAGAATTTGAAATGAGCATGATGGGAGAATTCAATTTCTTATTGGGCTTAAAATTAAGAAAACCTCTATTGGAACTCTAATTCATTAACTGAAGTATGTTAAAGAGCTTATCAAGAGGTTCACGCTGGAGGATGCTAAGGACATTGATACTCTCATTGCTACTTCCACCAAGCTAGATTTGGATGAGAAAGGTTCATCTGTAGAACAAAAGCTGTATAGGGGAATGATTGGATTTATCTTATATCTTACTGCTAGTAGACCTGACATCATTTTTAGCGTAGGACTCTGTGCTAGGTTTCAAGCAAATCCTAAGGAATTACACCTTAAAGCTGTTAAAAGGATCTTCAAGCATCTCAAGGGAACTTTAGAATTGGGACTTTGGTACTCTAAAGATTGTAATTTCAATCTCGTAAGGTATGCTAATGTTGACTATGCTTGTTATTTAGTGGACAAAAAAAGCACTACAGGTATGATTCACTTCAACATGTTTGATTTACTGGTCCATTAAGAAACCACATTCAGTTGCCTTGTGAACTACTGAGGCAAAATATGTAGTATTTGGATAATATTGTGCTTAGTTGCTTTGGATTAAGCAACAATTGATGGTCTTCAGTATGGATTTAGGATGTGTCCCTATTTTTTATGATTACACCAGTTCTATTAATATTGCTAAGAATTATGCACAACACAAAAGAACTAAACATATTAATATTAGACACCACTTTCTTCGTGATAATGTCGAAAAAGGTCTTATTTCAATAATATTTTGTCCTACTGAGAATTAAATTGCTGACATCTTTACTAAAACAGTAAGTAGAGAACACTTTGAAAAAATCATATTAGACTTGGGGATGATTAAGATTGCATAAACTCTCCTCAATGATAGGAAAGAAAATCTGATTTTCATACTAACAAATTAAAATGGTTCTCAATTCAGCTTCTTACATAAAAATGTGTATCCCAATTTTTTTTAAAAAACGAACAATCTCACATTACTGTGTATTAATGTATATAGGTTACAAGCTCAGATGCAAAGGCTAACAAATAATTGAAAAAATCAGCGAATAATTGGTTTGTGTCATAATTAGTCATTGGTAAATGAATTAGGTACCCTAACGTGTTCTTTTTATTTTCCCTAAGCCAAATTTCTTTTTGCTACCTAAACCCAAAAGTCCATTCACACTGAAAAAACTACAGAAGCCTAATCAACTGCTAAGTCTACACCCACTCAAATTCACCACCCATTAATCCACACTCTTCATTTTTTTGTCTTCCAGTTCCAAAGTTCATTATATATTAAACAATTTCTCCTTTCCCTAAAAATCATCCACTCAAACATGGTGTCTTCCCAAACCCCTCTCACCCACAACTCATAAGAACCAGATAAATTTGAGTCTCAAGACCTAGTGGTCCATGAGACAGTTAATTTGCAAAACCCTTTACCTATTCATCTTTCCGATTTTTCTGCTTGGGTTTCGTTTTAAAATAATTTCTCACAATTCCCTACAACCCCAACACTTTCATGGGTTCATTCTTCTTAAAGGATTGAATATTATCCTTATTCAACTCATTCTCACTGATGATCCTTCTCCTGACGCTCTAAACCCCAAGTGGGTAAGGTGTCATCTGAGGAAAGTCACCAATGAACCCATTGATATTCCAGATAACTTCCCCTCTCCTGAACAGGTTCCTGCATCTAGTCCTTCAAGGATACCTCAAACCAGAAATAACAAATGGCAAGAAGATGTTTCTCTTCAATAGGCCCTATAATAGAGCAAGAAACATAAAGGTAATTTTGGTTCTTCTTCCCAAGGTAATATGTTAATATGATAGGTACGAAAGAGTGCGGTGCATAAGAACATAATTCCTAAGGCTCCCCATCCTCATCATGTCACTCTTATAAAAAAAAACCCTCCTCCCCTTCTACCACCAAGTTACCACATAGGACTAGGGCTTCCTCCACCAGAAAGAAACAGGTTTCTCACCTAGTCCTTCAAACGACTCTAAAACTTAAATGACCCTGATCAACCAAATGTTGAAAACTCTGACCCAAATTTTCTTTTTCTTATTCACTTCCAAAAGCACTCCTTCATTTGGGGCTATGTCATTACTCGGTTTAGGAGATCTGACATGGACATTCTCCTATCTAAATTAAAGTTTCAGGGCTGGACTAGTTTGTTCTTACTTGGGGATACTCATCGTAAGTTTGCCTGAGATGTATGAGTTCTATGGATGGGGGATGGTTCGTGATTCTGTGTTCATTACTACCATTAGAGGGACATCAATTCATCTTAAGAGTGAGGATATTGCAAGAATTTTAGGGATTCTTAATGTTGGTTGGGATCATTATGTTCGTCATAAGTGGCCACCTCTGGACAACTTGGCCTCCGCTTTTAAAATCTCAAGAAAGTTTTTATGTCATCCCTTTTTGTCTCAACATAGATGAGTTTCGCAACGAGAGATATCCTCCATTCACAAGTTGTATTTTGATGTGGTGCACAAGGTTCTCATTCCATGAAAGGAATGAAGGTTGAGGACAATTACTTAGATCTGACATCGATGGAACTATTAGACACTGATGTTCTTATTAATTTGCCAAGCCTGATACTCAAACATATGCAACGTGTTCTTACCCAGGATAAAAAATAGGCATGTGTTACCCTATTGCTTTTGTCTCTCTCATATTTTTGAGGCCTATTTTGTTTTAGTTCAAGTTTTGGCCATGCAGACTACAAAGGATGTTTTAGGTTAGGTGAACCATGTTGCCTTACCTGGTTCAATGCAGCGCACTAGCACCCCTCTTCATCGACTCGAAACTACTCTGGATTCCAAGACTGCAGAATTAACCTCCATACATCAAGAGTTTGCACAGTAGCACAGTGCCTTACTTTCCAGGATATCTGAACTAGAGGATACTCTGCACAATGAATGTGTTGTCCATGCTAAAATTGTGCACAAATTTTCCTGTTGATTTCCTTTACTACCCCTCCTACATAACCTGTTCCTTTGACGTTCTTTTTTTTGGGAGCCTGAGTATGTTACCAATGCCTTAAGACACTTGACTGTTATTTTTTTTTTGGTTATTTTCATATTCTAGGCTGCTTTAGTATGCTGAATCTAATGTGTGTCTGCGATCCTTAATACATATTAATGTTTACTTTGTCTTACTATGTTTTTTTGATGATAGCCCTTATGGCCTTGTATTGTGTTTACTCATCTTGTGGTTTGTCTACTGTGGAAATCACTTTTTGATGATACCAGAAAGGAGAACTTATCTTTGTGTTGTACAATTTTTATGACCCTTGTTTAACCTGTTTTATTCTACGGTGCTCTTCTTAGTAGCTGCAGGTAACAATGTCAGGATGCCACAATCCAGGAAGTTTGTTATCATAAAAAAGGGGGAATATATTGAGTTAAATGGAATTTTGTTGACGGACAAAGGACTATGAAATATGTTGATTGGTTAGGTCCTCCATTGTTTAAAGAGGGAGATACAAGATACCAGAAGTTGCGAAATATGAATAATGTTATTGGAGATAAGATCCAACACAAAAGTAGGAAGAGAGTTTAACAATCACACGTGAAGAAAAGAGTTGGTGTCAAGAAGGAATTCTAGTCAATGAAGAACTCTACTACAACTGAAGGACCATGATGAGGTTAACTTTGAGAAGAACTCTTCAGGAGGTTGACTAAATAGGAGTGGAGATTGAGAATGCAAGGCAACAAATACAGAGTGCAAAAAAGCAGTGTGGTGACCTTGAGTGCAGTAAAGTGAACAAACAACTAAACAATCTGGTTCCGATTGAGTCTAACCTTAAGAAGTCTTTCTTTTAGTCGAGTCTTATTGTACTGTGCTGATTCAGTGAATTATAAACTAAAGGAGGGTATAGTCTTCAAGTTGAGGGCAACTCGAAGACTTGCGAACATAAACCTTGGGAGGTTTATGTAAAGTTAGGAGTTTTTGAAGTTTGATGTTTCTCAGATTACTGGGAATTGTAATCTTTTGTTGAGGCTCTTTTGATTTAGTGAAGTTGGGGAAAAATCCTGTAGTGGTACAGTGTTACACCCCTTAATTTCCTTTTATTTGATTTGGATGAGTTTGTGCAGAGGGTTGCTAAGAAAATCTGAGAAAAACTGCAGAATCAAACTTACGAGATGCATTACGAGTTGCTGAGAGGATTGTGAGTCATAAAGACAGGTCCCATAGGGAATTCTAGTGATTCAGGTTTTTAAGGACCCTTTAGGTCATGACAGGTACTTACGACTCGTATAGCAGGCTACGACTCGTAGAGAAGGGTTTCGTGGCTAGTTCCAGTGTTCCTTGTTGCGTGGTCCCTCTAGCCATGAGAGATCAGTCACGACTCCTATTGTGGACTAAAAGACTTCCAATGATTTAGGATTTTGAGACTTCTATTTTACAAGGAGCACTTATGACTCATAGTGAGAACTGCGAGTCAAAGTCAGGTTACATAGACCCTTCCGACTGAGTTAATGAGGGGTATTTTTGTCCATGTTGGTTTGCTTAGTTAAATTCCTGCACAATTTTTGGCTGGTGTAAAACCTTAAAAGCAAACCCTAGGCCATTATTACACCCTTTTTCCACCTTGAAGGTTCTTGTGATTAAAGAGAATAAGAGGAAAAAGCTAGGGTTTACCATTCTAGAGCAAGGATTGATCGAGGGTTGATTATTCTTTGATTACCAGGTATGTAAGGCTTACCAAAGTGAAGAATCTCTCCTTCACACGCTCCTTCCTCTTGTTGAATCAAGGTTTGGGAAAAGAGGAGAGATTTGAAAAATTCTATTATCATAATATTGAAATCCTTGCACTTATCATGAGAAATTTCTATGTTGCATGAGTATTGATATGAGACGTATACATGTATTTCCCCCATTGAAAGCATGAACCCTAGTTTACATGATTTTCATGGAATTTTGAACATACATTGGGCATATTGAGTTAAGTAAATTGAGCATATGTAGTTGAGTAACTTGAGTATATTGAGTTGAGTAGATTGAGCATGTTCAGTTAAATAATTAGAGCATGAGGGAATTGTTTGTCATGCCTAAAGTACCATTAAGACGAATTGGCACCCATTGCCGACAATGCTTTGGAGAATCAACCTGTACCTATGAAACTTCTATATATATTATAAGGGGTTTCCACATTCATCATGCTTTTAGGAAGGTAGGCAGTAATAACAAGCCAAAAGGAAATGCATATGACCAGGCCGTTGGAGCCACGGTGTCTAAAGTATGAGATATGACTATACTTCACTTTACATTGTCTACTGAGCCTCTAGATAAGGAAAAGTATCTGATAAGGATCGGGATAAGCCCGCCCTTGGCTAATTATACAATACAAAAATATAAGCTCTAGACACACACACAATGCCCCAAAGCAACCTAGAGTCCGGTAACAACAGCTGGATAACCTGTACTCCTACTGGGGAGATCTACTAGCACCTATACCTGCAGCATGAAATGCAGGTCCCCTCATGAGGGATGTCAATATGAGATAATGTACTGAATATGTAAGGCAATAAATACTGTATATGAAGTAACAACTCAAATAAAATCATGCACTGGTGTAAGGATAAAAGACCACCTTTAGTAAAATTTTGGAATCATGTACTTTATGTTCTTTTTATTACTTTACGTTTACTGTATAATCTGTGCACAACATGTAATACAAATGACCAGCTGATTAGTGGAAAATCTATATCGGGATCGGCCCATGCTAGGCTTTTTCCTTTCAACCCTGAGCTACCCCCGTAATGGTATCGGCCCCTGCTAGGTGATTCTTCCACCCCTAGGGCTACCACCCATCAGTAAGCAACTTACTTTATCTTTAAATTACTTTTGAGATGATTCTTTTGATGGTCATAATATTTGAGCTATAGGTCTGTAGATATAGCATGTAACATGTAAATAATCATACAAGACAATACCATAATGAAAGGAGTAGGTAACAAAGGTAATGAAATGCGTAGGAGATGAAAATACACATGGACTTTGTTTAGCAGAAAAACTCGTGTATCTTGGTATTCAAGTATGTATGAAAATTCACAAATGACTATGTATGGGAGCATATGTACATGTGAAAGAGTGTAGACACAATTAGTAGTTATGTCGGAGTTGGAAGTTGCCTTTATGTGCCAAGGAAGAATCTAGATTTCTTGCCAATGTAATACGAAATAGAGTAACTTTACATACCTCGTTGTACGACCTTGCTATTACATCGAAATAAACTTCCTTTCCTCCAAATATTTATCTACAATAGAGTAGGCAACAAGACTAGTATTGGAAGCTAAGAAACACTCCTTGGCAGTCCAATCTCATAAAAAATTAACACTCGTGCAGCAAGCTTGTAATTAGCAACCCAAAGGCATTCTTTCAACCTTCCCACTTATAATTGCATTTTCTGATAGTCATTCTTATACACATTTTATATCTTGATTGTTTTATCCCGTTAACAGTTGTACAACAGCTCACGAAGTATAAGACATAATAATTCTACATAAAACACAAGTAGGCAGCATCATATTACGTATTCTCGCTACATTTTGACGTCAACAATTCCGAACTTGTTCCACATTTAAAAAAACTATATCCAACATTTTTAAACATAATACCAGTCTTACAACAGTCCACAAATAGTCCAAAAGTAGGTGGAGGTCATGAAACCATAATTTCCGATTATCAGCCCACAAGTTTCTTCTAAGAGTACAATTAAGATACCCTATAATATACATTTTTACGGATTGTATTAGTGGTGAAGTAGCCTGGTTACATCACTACCAAACCAAAATTTGTTAAAAACATAAGTTTTACTTCATAATCTAACCAAACAAGAAGAGAAAAACCTCTTAATTTACAAGAAAAGTGTACAACAATCCTTAGTACACATGCTTCCAAATTTCCACTGTATAATTAGCTTATTTCTCTTTTTTTTCATAAAAAATTATACTAAATGCACAAGTAGATTTACTTACCTTTAACCTCAAGATTTATGTCTGCTTTAGGGACCTTGTGAGGTTGTGAGGGCTACTTTTATAAGTTGAAAGAAAGCACAAAGTAACCTAAAAATGCAGTTTTTTTGTCCAAGTTAAAATGGCTTAAGAGATGTTTTAAATCCTTTTTAAAGGGGGATTTTGTAAAACTTACTAAGGCATTTTTAGCCTTACTTTATTAAGCTTTTGATATAGCTTCTTGCGCTTTCATTTGGGCCTTAATGGGTTGCAAACTGATGGGCCTTGACTGTCCATTTTTCCTCTTTCTCCTTACTTAGTTTGAGCCCAAATCATTAAGTAAGTTGTGATGTACTTGGGCCCTTTTCCTATTCTTCTTGGGTTGTAAATATTTTCCATTTACGATACTAAAATGTGGAGTCAATTCACACTCTTAACTCAGACTTTATTCATTATCAGACTTGGAAAAATTCAGTGTCAAGCCTCGTCTCTGCCTAGCTAGCAAATTTAAGCTAAGAAATTAGGTGACTCACCTACTAGCTTCCTAAGTCCTACAAGAACCTCACTTCTTTCACTTTGTTTAAGGCCGCGATCTTCTCAATTTTACTTAAAACTTATATACACTCACTCGTCATTAATGTTAGACGTACACATCACCTTTTAATTTGAGATTCAAGCACTTTTAAAAAATTGGTGCTAATTTGACCAAGCCATATCATATTTTATTTGTATAAAACTTGTACATGTAAAATGTGGGGTGTTACATCCTCCCCCCTTAGGAATATTCGTCCTCGAATGTTAGCATAATTGGATAGCTTAACCAAGTTTAAACCATTACTTAAACAAACTTTTGACAACACAATAAGTATCCCATCACACGTACCTATTAGTGTCGTATCTCTGTATGTTGGACTTCTTCTCTAGCTTCAAATAAGTAAGGGTATTTTGATTTCACCGCATTCTCAGTCTTCCATGTTATCTCTTCTACTTGCTGGTTCCTCCAAAGTACTTTTACTGAAGTTATTTCTCTATTCCTTAGCTTCTTGACTTAGCGATCTAAAATAGCAATAGGTACTTCTTCATCAGTGAGATCTTCTGTAACCTGCATATCTTCAATAGAAGTGATAGTGATGGGTCACCTATGCTTTTTTGAAGCATTGAGACATGAAAAACTGGATGAATCTTTGAAAGCTCTTGGGGTATCTCCAATTATATGCAACTTACCTGCACCTCTTAATAATTTTATATTGCACTATGTAACATGGCCTCTGTTTTCCTTTCATACCGAATCTCATAACCCATTTCATTAGAGACACCTTAAAAATACCCAATCCCCTATTGAGAATTCCAGTCCTCTCCTCCGAGCATCCGCATATGATTTGTGATGACTTTGGGATATTTCTAGTCAATGTTGTATTACCCTAACTTTCTCCATGGCTTGTTATACTAGATTTGGCCCAAGAAAGGTAGTTTCACCCACTTCAAACCATCTAATTGGAGATCGACATTTCCTTCCATATAAAGCTTCATAAGGTGCCATCTTGATGCTTGACTGTTAGCTATTATTTTAGAGAAACTCAAT
Organism: Solanum clarkiae; assembly: GCA_011800125.2. Taxonomy (NCBI): domain Eukaryota; kingdom Viridiplantae; phylum Streptophyta; class Magnoliopsida; order Solanales; family Solanaceae; genus Solanum; species Solanum clarkiae. The sequence goes on along the minus strand of JAABOM020000049.1, from coordinate 14,006,329 downwards.
AAGTGGCAAATGGTCCATCTAACTACCTTTAAAGTCCAATGTACAAGCTCGCAACATATCTTCAAGTGTTTGAATAGTGTGTTTTGCTTGACCGTCTGTCTGAGAGTGGAAAGCTGTGCTCAAATTCACTTTTGTCCTTAAAATCCTTTCGATGGACTTCCAAAACTTTACAGTGAATTGAGCTCCTCGATTAGATATAATGGAGATTGGGACACCATGTATCCTGACTATCTCTTTGAGGTATAACTTTGCATACTCTTCAGTTGTGTAACACTTTTAACTGGCAAGAAATGTGCTGACTTTGTAAGTCATCAACTATTACCCATATAGAGTCAAACTTCTGAAATGAGCGAGGAAACCCAGTAACAAAATCCATGTTGATCATATCCCACTTCCATGATAGAAGCTCTATACAGTGCATGTAACCTCCCGACTTTTGGTGCTCTAGTTTGACTTGTTGGTAATTTGGACATTGAGCCACAAATTCTCCAAGGTCCTTTTTCATGCTTCCCTACCAAAGCATTCCCTTCAGGTCATGATACATCTTAGTTGATCCTGGATGGATGGAATATCTGGAATGATGGGCTTCTTCCATTATTCTCTTTCTTAGTCCATTAATATCAAGCATGCATAATCTATTTTGGCAATAAAGTATCTGTTTTGTGTAAGTTCAAAGCCCTTTATCATACCATGACTTACCTTTTCCTTAAGTCATCGTAAAACAGGATCCTTGAACTATTTTTCTTTCACTTTATTACCAATGAAGACTCTGCAGGATTACGCATAACAACCCCTTCTTTTGGAGTTTCAAGAAGGAGAACTCCCAAACTGGCTAGTTCACGCAGATTTTTAGCCATTTCTTGATTTACCATGGTCTGATAACTAATATTCATGATTTCCTTATGACTCAGAGCATCGGTTACCATATTTGCTTTCCTCAAATGGTATGATATATCAATATCATAATCCTTTATTAGCTTTAGCCATCTCCTCTGTCTTAAATTTAGGTATTTATGCTTAACAATGTACTCCAAACTCTTGTGATTAGTATATATGTCAACGTGAACCCTATATAAATAGTGTTGCCATATTTTCAGAGCAAACACAACTACTGCTAGCTCAAGGTCATGTGTTGGGTAGTTTCTCTCGTGCAGTCGTAGTTGTCTCGAAGCATAAGCGATTACCCTACCATGTCATGTCATTGCACACCCTAAGCTAACTCCTAAAGCATCACAATACACTGCATACCCCTCGGTTCCTTCTGGAAGTATTAGCACAAGTGTAGAAGTTAGCCTACTTTTCAACTCTTGGAAGCTCTTTTCACATGCATCATTCCATTGGAACTTAGTTGCCTTATGTGTCAACTTTGTTAGAGGTGCTGAAATAGAAGAAAAACCCTCAACAAACCTCCTGTAATAACCAGCCAACTCTAGGAAGCTTCAAACTTTTGTGGGCGTTGTTGGCCTTGGCAATCTTTCACAACCTCTATCTTTTGTGAATCAACCCTTATTCCTTCATCGGATATAATATGACACAATAATGACAATAATTTCAACCAAAATTCACATTTAGAGAATTTAGCATACAACTGTCGATCACGAAGAACTTGTAACACCTATCATAAGTGATTTGCAGGGTCCTCTTCTGATCTTGAATATACCATTATATCATCTATAAATACTATTACGAACACATCCAAGAATGGCTTGAATACCCTATTTATCAGATCCATAAAAACTTCCGGTACAATCGTTAGCCCAAATGACATAACAAGAAATTCAAAATGACCATAGCGTGTTCTGAAAGCCGTCTTAGGTATACCTTTCCCCTTCACACTCACTTGGTGATAACCTAATCTCATATCAATTTTTGAAAAGCATTTGGCACCCTGTAACTAATCAAATAAATCATTAATCCTCAGGAGGGGTATTTATTCTTAATCGTCACCCTATTCAATTGTCCATAGTCGATACACATTCTCAAGGTGCCATCCTTTTTATGTACAAATAACACAGGTGCATCCAAATGGGACACACTAGGTCTTATAAAACCCTTCTCTAATAAGTCATTTAACTGTACTTTTAATTCATGTAATTCTTCTGGGGCTATTCTATATGGAGGGATAGAAATAGGTTGAGTGCCTAGAAATAAGTCAATACTAAAATCTACTTATCGCTCTGGAGGTAAGCCTGGAAGATCTTCAGGGAACACATCAACAAATTCATTAACTACCAGAACTGATTGAAGAGTTGGTGATTCTGCCTCTGTATCCCTCACTCTAACTAAATGACATATAAATCCCTTAGATATCATCTTTCTTGCGTTAAAAGAAAAAATAAACTTATTCTTTGGTTCCCCAACATTGCCTTCCCATTCAAGAACTTCCTCATCTGGAAAGTGGAAGTACACTTTCTTAGCTTGGCAATCCACGGTGGCATAGCAAGAAGCTAACCAATTCATATCCATTATAATATCAAATTCCACCATTTCTAGTTCTATAAGGTTAGCTAATATGTCACAGTCACAAACAGTTACTACACATTCATAATGAACCATTCTAGCCATAACAGATTCATCTGTTGGTGCAGACACTTTGAATGGTTTGTTCAATAATTTAGGCATTCTCTTTTTCTTCATAACAACTAGTGGAGTGATGCCTGACAATGTAGAACCAGTGTCAATTAATGCATATACATTATGTAAAAAGATGGACAATGTACCTGTGACCACATTGGGTGAAGCTTCTAAATTTTGCCGACTTCTCAGAGCATAAGTACGATTCTAGACTCTGCTAGAGCTAGCTGCCCCTCTAACACCTCTACCATGACCCGTAGGTGCTTGTTGAGCCCTACCTAATGGAGGAATTGATAATGATAATACAACAGCTGACCCAGTAGATTTTTCTATATCACTCATACGTCTCCTAGAGTAATTTCTCATCATATGCTCTGGCGCACCACTCCAATAATAAGCATCTGTCCCAACATGACATGTACCTGAATGAATTCTCCCATATTGTTCGTAAGACTTCCTAAGAGTCACTTGCTAGCTTACCGAATATCCCGTTGTCCGTGCACCTCGTCCTTCACTTCTTGGACCAAACTGATTACTTTTAGATCCTTGGAGTTGTGGTAGAGCACTAGTCGTAGAGTAGGAAGATGATGGCCTAGGCGGTCTATTAGGAAACCAAGGAAGCTCATCTTGGGATGGTGTAAACACCCCCAAAGACCTTGCCTTCTTGGACTGTCCCCTTTCTAACTCTTGTGCCTTTCTCCTTTGCCTGTAATCCTCCAATTTCTGTGCAAAAGCTTGCATCCTCACTATATCCATGTCTTTATTTAAGGAAGCAATGGTACAGTCTCCAACCAGATATGTATCCAATCTATCCACATATTGATGAACTATATCTACCATAGTAGCAACTACATTAGGAGCATACCTGCTAGGGAATTAAATTGAAGGCTATATTCCCTCACACTCATATTCCCTTAGTGTATATTCAAGAACTGATCTGCACGGCCTCTCGGATCTCTAATGGCAAATAATGGTCAAGAAATGCCTCTTTGAATTCCTTCCAGGTAGTTGGAGGTGCATCTATATCCTTGGATTGCTTCCAAGCTTCATACCACAATAGAGCCACACCCTTCAACCTGTATGACGCTAACTCGGCAACTTCTTTACCACTCATATGCATAAAATCTAAAGTGCATTGAATCTGGCCAACGAAGTCTTGGGGATCTTAATTAGGATCAGACCCGGTGAAGGATGGAGGGTCCAAATTAAGGAAGTCACGTATCCTTGTGCTAGCTACCCTATTCGCACCATCTGCACCTATAGTTGGGACTTCCTGTATTTGCCCTTATCCAACAACTATACAAGTTAATAATTGGACTGCATTTCTCAGATCCTGCATGGTAGCATCAATAGGTGGTTCTGGGGGAATTTCATTACTTCTTGGTTCATCAAGAGCTGGAGGAGTTGGAGATACCTGTGAGAGACTCATCTTGAGCCTTATTCTATTGTCTCACCTGACTGGGTATACCTACTACCACTTCTACTTCCTTACCTTTGACTTTGTTTTTTCTGGTTTCTGACATACTTGTTGTACAAAACAATTTAGAGGTTAGACACAATCCACCTATTATACTTGGCTCTATGGCACGATCTAAAGAATGAAAAGAAAGTGAAAACTCCTAAATGCCACGTAGCCTCCTGCTTATAAATGTGGTGCATAACACATCAATAAACAAGACTCTATGTAGACACGGCTTTGTAGACTCCCTAGGATGACCTTCTCTGATACCACTTTTGTCACACCCAAAGTCCTATTAACGCAGACTGACACCCGTTGCCGATAAGGCTCGGGAGAACCAATCTGTACCTATGTACCTTCTATACATATTATAAGGGGTTTCCACATTCAACATGCTTTTAGGAAGGTAGACAGTAATAACAAGCCAAAAGGGAATAATATGACTAGGCCATTGGAGCCACGATGTCTAAAGTATGAGATATGACTGTACTTCATTTTACATTGTCTACAAAGCCTCTAGATAAGGAAAAGTATCTGGTAAGGGTCGGGACAAGCCCCGCCTCGACTAACTATACAATACAAAAATATAATCTCTAGAAACACACAAGGCCCTGAAGCAACCTGAAGCTCAATAATAATAGTTGGATAGCTTGTACTCCTACTGGGGAGATCTACTAGCACCTGTACCTACAACATGAAATGCAAGTCCCCCATGAGGGACGTTAGTACGAGATAATGTACTGAATATGGAAAGTAGGAAATACTGTATATGAAGTAACAACTCAAATAAAATTATGCACTGGTGTAAGGATAAGAGACCACATGTAGTAACACTGTGGAATCATGTACTTTATGTTCTTTTTATTACTTTACCTTTACTGTATAATCTATGCACAACATGTAATACAAATGACTAGCTGATCAGTGGCAAATTCATATCGGGATCGGTCTATGCTAGGCTTTTCCTTTCACCCTTGAGCTACCCCCATAATGGGATTGGCCCCTGCTAGGTGATTCTTACACCCCTAGGGCCACCACCAATCAGTAAGAAACTTACTTTATTTTTCAATTACTTTTGAGATGATATTTTTGGTGGTCATAATATTTGAACTGTAGGTCTATAGATATAACATGTGACGTGTAAATAATCATAAAAGTTAATACCATAATGAAAGGAGTACGTAAGTTGTGATAGGCCTTGGATGCCCATTTTTTCCCTTTCACCTTACTTAGTTTGGGCCCAAATCATTAAGTAAGTTGTGATGTACTTGGGCCCTTTTCCTATTCTTCTTGGCTGTAAACATTGTCCATTTATGATACTAAAATATGGGATCATTTCCTATTCTTCTTGGGCTATAAACATTGTCCATTTATGATACTAAAATGTGGGCTCAAGTCACACCCTTAACCCAGACTTTATTCATTATCTGACTTGGACAAATTCGGTATCGCGCCTCATCTCCGTCTAGCTAGAAAATTTAAGCTAAGCAAGTAGGTGACTTACCTACCAACTTCCTAAGTCCTACAAGTACTTCACTTCTTTCACTTCGTTTAAGACTGCGATCTCCTCAATTTGACTTAAAACTTATATACACTCACTCGTCTTAAACGTTAGATATACACATCGCCCTCTAATTTGAGATTCAAGCACTTCTAAAAAATTAGCGCTAATTTGACCAAGCTATATCATGTTTCATTTGCATAAATCTTGTACACGTGAGATGTGGGGTGTTATATTGTTGTGTTGAGTTGTATATATTACAACACATGACCTTTTTCTTGCATTACATAATGGGTTAACTGGATTAGTCTAAATGACCGTTTGAGTCATGTCGAGTCGATTGATTACATTGATTGTTGAGTTGTTGAGCATTGAGATGAGATGAGATGAGATACCCCAAAGGGGTTGAGTTTGAGTTCTTGATTGAGCATTGATTTATGAGTTGTTGATAAGTCGATTGATGAGATGAGGATATTTTAGTCTTGGGAGGAATATTGAGCATCGAGTTGGGTGATTGAGGGACACTCTAGAACTATGTTTTCCAGTATAGGATAGTCATTTCAACATAATACTGGCAACTCTTATCCTGCAAATGGACACTCTCTCAAGATCCGAGGGAGCGAGGTTGAGGTTAATTGCCCTTTTCTATGGCAAGTTAAGAGAGGGTGTGGCAATGATGTCGATTCGTTATACATTATCTAATTAAAGGTGGTAGGATGAGGTATGTCGGTTAGAGAAACTCCTAAGAAATATTGAGTGGAGCATGAGATCTCAAATTGAGTCTATTTTACTAAGCCTATTTTAAAAGAATGATTTTACTATAAAACTTGCATAAATTATTTTGAGTATAAGTTGTTGAGTCAAGGAGAGTGAGTTGAGCTTTACTTTTCTTGAGCTATTTTACATTCCTATATACTCCATGTACTATCGTTCACTTTGGGCGTACATCATTTAATGATACAGATACAACAGATAGAGGACTTCAGCACACACATCACTGAGGCTCGGATTGGGTACATTCTCAAGTTGGTGAGCCCTCCTAGCCTTTCGGAGGAGCCTTTCTATCTTCTTGTTTGTATTAAGTACTGTATTTATTTGATTCGGATGTTCATGGCCTGTCATGACACCATCTAGACTTGTCGCATAAAGGATTCATAACTATGAGTATAGAGTATTGAGTTGATATGTCTAAGCTTATTTTCTACTTTGAAACTATGATATATTAGAGGTATGCATTCTTATCTTCATCGGAGGTTCCCTCTTATTGAGTACTATTCTTCCGTTGTTGAGTGTGATGTGACGATGAGGCCAACTAGTTCGCTCGAGGGCTAGCAATAGTCTCTGAGTGCCGTCTATGGCAAGCATACCCTCAGGGGGCGTGACAAACTTATTATCAGAGCACAGAGTTCAAAAGTCCAGAGAGTCTATGAAGCTGTGTCTAGTAGAGTCTTGCTTAAAAGTGTGTTGTCCACCGTACTCATAAGCAGAATGCTATAGGACATTAGGATTCTTGTGGTCTGAGTTCTTACGATTGAGTGAAAACTCTACAAAACTCCTTTCCAACTCATGCTTTACGCGATTACTGATCATGCCACCTAGACGCATAGTGACCCAGAGGAATGCTTTAGCTAGCACTGGTAAGAACCCTACTTCAGAGGTGCCTCCTTAGGTGGAGTCGAGGGGCTAAGGTCAACCACCTAGGACACTGTGTTCCTGTGACACCTACTGCTACACATTCTCTTACTTTAGAGGTCGACTTTCGAGGAGCCGTTGCTATGCTCACCCAGTTGGTAGCTACTCAGAGCGGGAACCAAGGATCTCATACTCCTACTTCTAGCTGTCATTAGCCAACAACTGCCTCTAGTCTAAGGGCTTTCTGAGGATGAACCTACCCGTCTACACCGGGTCTAAGATCGAGGAGGACCTCAAAATTTCATTGATGTGGAGTTGGATATGATGAAGCGGTACCCCCATCTTTTCCAATCTACTTAAGCCTAAGGTATTAGGTCCTTTCCTTCTCATTAGTCCCAATTCTTTCCTTCTTGAGTCTCATGGTATTGCATGCGTACATGTGCATTAGAATGGTTTTTATGATGTTTCGAATGAATTTATTTTGACATGAGATTTAATGGATTTGTAATTTCCAGTAATGAATTATGCATAATATCTTGTGTTTGAAAGTTGCATGTTCCCACCCAAGCCGTGCAAGCCTTGTTCTTACACATTCGGGGACGAGTTCCCAAGGGGAAAATGATGTAAGGACTTGGCTTTTCAAGCTTATTTATGTTGTTTAAGGCCGTCATGGGCCCCCTATGTCAAGCTAAGTTCAAAGGATTTTCCGTTCGCTAAGTCCGACACAAGTACCGGTAGAAGGGTCAACTTTAAACAAGCATAACTCTTAGAACATTTAGAACTTAGTAGCCCACAACATGTAAAATAAAATCTCTTTGAGTTAGCTTCGAAAGCACTTGGTTTCACCTCATTCCGAGGTCGGATGAAGGAGTTATGATTGTTTTCGTGAGGCCCTCCCCTGCAATGCTGTCACATGGATTGTGTGACGGCCAATGTGGCCTTTGACGTGCCTTTTTGGACAGCTAGGTTGGAAAAGGTCATTTTTGGCACCAAGGAAGGTGGCACGGCCGGTGGTACGGGCCATGTGGCTCACCACTAACCATGGGGATGGCCACAAAGTGTGCCAAAGAGAGCTTGTTGGAAATTTGGGAAAATGTGACTAAGGGTGATGCCACAGACACTGTTGACGGGCCATGTGGAGTGGGACGGACTGTGGCACTTGAACATGTGGTGGCCTGAAACATTTATTTTTTTCTAAGTGAGGTGGGACGGACCAGTACACGGTCCATGTAACGTCATATGGTCCGTGAAGCAGTCCGTCAACTAAGGAACTTCACACGGGCACTCCACACGATCCATGGAGTGCCACACGGCCAGTGAAGTCTCTAATGAGATGACACTTTGCCAAATTTTTCATCCGATAACTAATGGCATTTTCATAAATTCTAATTATTTTAATGACCTTTTTAGACTTCCAATGCTATTTTAACCTTCCTAAAAGACATAAACAATATTCCTAAGGGTCAAACTCACTACTCTCATCTCAAATACATCTCAATTCTCTCAAGAGCCTCCACCAAGACCCTAATCCCATTTTCGAGGAAACTCAAGAACAAGATTAGATTCCAAGACCCACTTCCAGGTTCCATTCTTTCTTAACTCAATTTCAAGGAATTTAAAGTCTAAGGTATGTGGGTTGATCCTTGACTTCCTTTCAATCAAGGAGACCCAAAATTATTTTTAAGCAATCTCATGGATTTCTAGTCACTTTAAATTCAGGGTTTCAAAGATTATGAATCCTAAAATTCTAATTATGCGTGGGTAGTATTTATTTAATAATTTTAATGTGATTTAAATTATTGTATGAGGATTTTCTTTGGGGTTTATGGAATTTCAAGTATGAGTGTCCCCCTTAAGACTTCTAAATGCATGGGTGATTACAATATGAATTTGAATGCGGATTAATTATGTTTTCGATTGAATTTCATATTATATTGTTGATTTTTAATTGAATCCTAATTACTCATGCCATTCTCTCATTGTCCATAGCATATACATTCATGTACATGGATAATTTTGAGAAATTATATTACGGGTTAATCCCAACTATGTTCTATGATATGAGTTTTGATAAATGTTGGTTATGACAATATTGTGATCACATATATATCCTTGATTTTGGCTCTTTGAGCATTTTGGGTTCTTGCACCATTTTGTATTTGAATGAACTATTCCTATACATGAGTATATATACAATGAAATCATGTTTTGGCCTTTAAGCCTCAGAATGCATTGAAATGGTTTCAGAAATGATTTACGTCGTTTGAAAGTATGTATATATATATATATATATACACACACACATATATATCTATTCTTGTGGGATGACTACTTAGCACTGATGAATTGGGGGCGTTAGGTTTATCCCCAAGGGCCCTCTCCCTTCCTTGAACTATCTGCCTAGCATAGATTTCCAATCCGAAGAGAGAGTTGTCCCGTATGGAGAAGAAATGATTTGAATTGTGATTTTGTGAAAATCCTATCCGAAGAGGGAGTTGTCCCGTAAGGAAGGTTACTTCATATGAAGAGGGAGTTCTTCCGTAAGGTGAAGTATGGTCTACCCTTGGCAAGTAGATCACCTCTTTACCGATAAGGGGATTTCATCGGGATTCCAAGTAATAGCCCGCTTGGTATTACTTATGTCGATTGAGGTCACATCCCTAATATATATATAAACGAGTGCATCACTTGCATTTCATGCATCATGACTTTCATAGCATCTCGTTATATTGCATTTTTTGATATTCAACTCTTTCGATATTATGTGCCTTGTCATTTAACATTGATATGCAGGTTTTGGTAAGTTACATGCATCGCACCCCGCATACTTAGTACATTCAAACGTACTAATATATACTTTTGCCTATATGATTTTATCATGTAGGGACCGAGGACTTTGACCATCTACTATTCGACGTTTAGCTCGAATTTCAAATTTACTTGTAGTGGTGAGTCCTGTCTTTCAAGTACGCACCACCATCTATCTACCTATGTTACCTACTTCTCCTTATATATTTGAGGGTGAGGCCGAGGTATGTCTTGGCTCCCAACCCATCTATGTAGAGGTATTGTTGGACACCTTGTAAACCTCTTCACGCTATATGTTATGTGTTTTTGTTAAGTTTATGTTATGTATGTGGTTATCTTTAAGTACCGATACGTGACTTGCTCTCATGTTGATGGAAAGATCCTAAGACCCGAATTGCCCCCATAGCGTGAGTCCTACATACCCGCCCCTTAGCATTTTTGTGCTATGTGTTGTGTGAACTCATGTTGACCCTTTCTTGATGACACCCCATAGCGTGAGGCCTACTTTCCCATCCCTTAGAACTATGTGTTGATTGTTGGCTATGCTTCCGAACCGATGATGCGAGTTTTGTTATCTTAAGGCTTGTTTGGGGACTCTCGGGTCCCATACGCCGTGTCACATCTAGGTCCTAGGTCCAGGTCGTGACACCTAATGATGATGAGAGAGTTGACGATAAACACTTCCCTCTAAATTCTTAAATTTCCATTCCTTGAATCCTCTTTTCGTTTTTCATATAATAGACGATAGAGTTCTAGAGTCCAAGTAAGGATTGATGTGATTTGATGACTACTTGGTTGCATTACTTGCTAAATTCTTAATTTGTTGATTGCATGAGTAAGTTGAGAGCTGGATGATCGTTAGAGTCCGTAGGGAGATTCGTGTCTTGTCCTAGATCCCTTTCTTCCTCTTCATTCGAGGACGAATGATCCCAAAGGGGAGACAATGTAATACCCCTTAATTTCTTGCTATTTGATTTGGATGAGTGTGTGCAGAGGGTTGTTGAGAAAATCTGAGAAAAACTGCAGAATCAGACTTAGGAGAGGCACTTCGAGTCGTAGAGAGGATTACGAGTCGTAAAGAGGTCCCATAGGGAATTCCAGTGATTCAGGGTTTTGAGGACCCTTCTGGTTATGAGAGGTATTTACTACTCGTATAGCAACCTACAACTCGTAGAGAAGGGTTTCGTGGCCAGTTCCAGTGCTCCTTGTTACAAGGTCCCTCCAGCCACGAAAGGTCAGTTGTGATTCATATTACAGACTACGAATCATAACAAGGGATTTCTTATGGACTTCCAGTGATTTAGGATTTTTAGACTTCTATTCTATGAGAAACAATTATGACTCGTAGTGAGGACTAGGAGTCATAGTTGGGGTTTTATAGACCCTTCCAACTGAGTTAATGAGGGACATTTTTGTCCATTCTGGTCCCCTTAGTTAAATCCCTACACGGTTTTTATCCTGTATAAAGCCTTAAAAGAAAACCCTAGGTCATTATTTCACCTTTTTCCACCTTGAAGGTTCTTGAGAGCAAAGAGGAGAAGAGGAAGAAGCTAGGGCTTACCATTCTAGAGCAAGGATTGATCGAGCTTTGGTTATTCTTCAATTACCAGGTATGTAAGGCTTACCAAAGTGTGAAATCTTTCCTTCACACGCCCCTTCCTCTTGTTGAGTCAAGGTTTTGGAAAAAGAGTTGAGATTTCTGAAATCCTATTATCTTAATATTGAAATCCTTGGACTTATCATGAGGTCTTATTCTATTATATGAGAAATTTCTATGTTGCACGAGTATTGATATGAGATGTATACATGTATCTACCACCACCACCCCTCCCCTATTGATAGCATGAACCCTTGTTTACATGATTTTCATGGAATTTTGCACATATATTGCGCATATTCATTTTAATAAACTGAGCATATGGAGTTGAGTAACTTAAGTATATTGAGTTGAGTGGATTGTGCATGTTGAGTTAAATGAGTAGAGCATGATTGGGCATGAGGGACTTGTTGTGTTGAGTTGTATATATTTCTACACATGACCTCTTGCTTGCATTACATGATGGGTTAATTGAATGAGTCTAAATGACTATTTGAGTCCATGTCGAGTCGATTGATTGCATTGATTGATCGAGTTGTTGAGCATATTGAGACGAGATGAGATGAGATACCCCAAAGGGGTTGAGTTTGAGTTCTTGATTGAGCATTGAGTTATGAGTTGTTGATGAGTTGTTGATGAGTCGATCGATGAGTTGAGCATATTTTAGTCTTGGGAGGAATATAGAGTACCGAGTTGGATGATTGAGGAGTACCCCAGAACTACGTTTTCCAGCGTAGGATAGTCGTTTTAGCAGAATACTGGCGACTCTTGTCCCGCAAGTGGACACTCTCTCAGGATTTGAGGGAGCAAGGTTGAGCTTGATCACCCTTTTTCGCGCCAAGTTAAGGGCGGACGTGGCAACGATGTTGATTTATTATGTATCACCTAATTAAAGGTGGTGGGATGAGGTATGTCAGTTAGAGAAACTCCCAAGTAACATTAAGTTGAGCATGAGATATCAAACAAAGTCTATTTTACTAAGCCTATGTTAAAAGCATGATTTTATTATAAAACTTGCATAAATTGTTTTGAGTATGAGTTGTTGAGTAGAGGTGAGTGAGTCGAACTCTACTTTTCTTGAGCTATTTTACATACTAGTATATTCCATGTACTGACGTCCATTTTGGGTCTGCATCATTTTATGATGCAGATACAGCAGATATAGGACATCAGCACACGTATCGTTGAGGCTCGAATTCAGTACATTATTGAGTTGGTGATCCCTCCTAGCCTTCCGGAAGAACCTTTCTATCTTTTTATTAGTGTTGAGTATTGTATTTATTTGATTGGGATGTTCATGGCCTGTCATAACACCATCTAGACTTGTCGAGTAGAGGCTTCATAGACTATGACTATAGAGTATTGAGTTGATGTATCTAAGCTTATTTTCTACTTTGAAAATTATGATATAGTAGAGATATGCATTCTTATCTTCATCTGAGGTTCCTTCTTATTGAGTACTATTCTTCCGCTATTGAGTATGATGTGACAATGAGGTCAATAGTCTCTGAGTGTCAGTCACACCAAGGATACTCTTTCGGAGCGTAACATGCAGGTCATGATTTTTTCACCTTTGTGAGTTAGATATTTTCCATGATAAAAATGTGTCTTGATTTACTTTTACTTAACTGAAACAAGTCTGCTGACTTGGTTCTACATTAAGAAAATTTACAGGTCGTGCAAATCCTTCATAAAGATTGGCATGGGCAAAACATCATATTGATCCAAGCAACTTTTTCACAAATGAACAAGTATTCCTCCTCTTTCTTTTTAGTAATAATAGATGTGACTTTGAAATTTTCACTATAATAGTTGGTATCTTATTGTTGATTAGCTTAAAAGACAAAATAAATCATAAATGCTATTGCAAAAACTACTTTCAATTCAAGCAGTCATAAATGTATGTTTGACAAAAGATGACTCATCAATTCAGTCTAAGAAAATAAAATTGAACTGTTGTTAAGTGCTCACACAATAAAACTACTTCCTTACACTTTGAAATTCTAAGGAAGGCCATTGAAGTTATTTAAAAAAATTTGATTAGATCTAAGGCGTAATAAAAAATTCGAGAGAATAGATGTACTATTGTGAAAAAAGTGGATCTAAGATATAAATTTGATCGATTTGATCTTTAGGTTCTTTTCATTAAACTGATTTAACTTTCTAACTCAATTAAGAGGTGCACTCAATCGGATATTTCGAGTATAGGTTCACATATCTATATTTAAGTATTTTTTTAAAAAAAATATATAATATTAATATTTATAATATAGGAAGAGAAGCATGAATTCATGTGAACTCGGTGATCCGCATCTAGATACCCCCTATTAGAATGTGATGTGCTTTTATATAAATAACAACTTTAGTTATCCTAATTATAGTATATATGGAGGATGGTTATGGTGACTAATAAAGGTGCTTAGAGGAATTAAAGTATTAAGGTTTGGTTTCTGCTTAGGTTTTGGATTAGATCAGATCAAGTTTGGTTTTCTTAATTGAATTTTTATTTATCAGAGTGTTTCTTTTTTTAAAAAAAAAAGAGTAAATGAGAGTTAGCATAGAAAGTGAAACTCTTTGTGGCTTTTTAGTTAATATGCTTAATGTTTAGTGATTTTTTAATTTAAAAAAAATAGCCAAGTGACTTTTATTTTTTATTTTAAAAAGTTAGATTATAAATTATAAGGTACAATGCGAGATTCATGTACTTTATTCTTGTAGCGGATTAAGATCATAAACTGACAAATACTGCTCCAAATATCTTCTTTGAATCACTAGAAAATAAAAATTAAATTTCCACAAAGTAAGTGTCACTTTGGTTTTATTAATGTGAATAAGAAAGATCAAATATTTATTTTTCGTCTTTTCCATCTAATTTTTCCTCTCATTTTTTATAAAGAGATGAAGCACCCATTAAAAAAAAGAAGGAATTTTATAGTTTAATAGTTGATTAACCATTCCCATCTCGTTTCAAATTTATGCTTTTGTCTTTATCTCTTTTCAAAAAAAATTGGATCAAATTAGGTCGGTTCACATGGGTGATCTAGATCCATGATCTAAAAAAAATTATACTACATGTGAAAGTCACCCAATATTTATATCTTTAGTCTGTCTCTATATATGATTATTCAATGTTCTTGCAACACAAAAAAAAAATAATGCAGAAAACAAATCAGAAGTCATTACCCCAAAAAGCATTGGGATCAAGAGTAATGGAACAACAAGTAGCAAAGATTTTGAGATCATGCTACTAATTAAATCCTTAGAACCTAACATCAAGGGAAAGTTTGAAGTTGGGATTCTCCAAGAAAATTCTTTAAAAAAGATGAAATATTTTGATTATGAAGCCATTAAAATCTGACCTATTTTAAAGTGTACAATATTTGTTTGAGGGGTGGGGTGTCATAGCTATCTATAATGTATCAAATGTTTGGAAGTGTAATACTACTGAATTTTAGTTATAACTTATCTTTATAATTAATTTTAATAGATATAACAAATGTAATCCCTTTCTTTCCTTCACAATTGTCAGTGTACACCGCTTTTTCTTTATTTTTTTCTTCCATGAAAGTAAACACTTCTCTCTCTTTCTCTCTTTTAATTTAAAGAGAAAAATTGAAAGAAAATTAAGATGTTCTTACATTCTTTGAAGAGGGAAAAAGAGATGTGCTTAATTTCTTTAAAGAAAAAAAATAAAGAAAAGCAGTGTAGACTGACAATGTGAAGGAAAGAAAGTGATTAAATTTGTTATATATATTAACATTATCTATCAAGATAAGTTATTATAAAGTAAAATTCAGTAGTATTACACTTCTAAACATTTGATACACTATAGATAGTGACAACACCCTACCATCTCAAATAAACATTGTACACCTTAAAATTGACTAGATTTCAATGACTTCATAATCAAAATACTTTTTGTTTTTGGAAGAATTTTCTTGGAGCATCCCAACTTCAAACTTTCCCTTGATGTTAGTTTCTAAGGATTTAATCAGTAGCATGATGATCTCAAAATCCTCTGGAATTACGGCCAAAATCTCTTTGCTACTTGTTGTTCTTTTTACTTTTGATCCAATTTTTTTTGGAGTAATGATTTTTGATTTGTCGTCTTCCTTGATTTTTCTTTTTTGTGTTGCAAGAACATTGAATAATCGTACATAGAGTCCAACCAAAGATTTTTCATATGTAGTGTAAATTTTTTTTTAGTTCGTGGATCTGGATCACCCATGTAGACCAACCTAATCTGATCCAAAAGTTTTTTGAAAAGAGGTAAGGACAAAAGCATAAATTTGAAAAGAGATGAAAATGGTTACTAAACTATTAAGCCATAAAATTTCTTCTTCTCTTTTTAATGAGTGCTTCATCTCTTTATAAAAAATGAGGGAAAAAATCAGAGAAAAAAGAAGAAATTTTATCTTCCTTATTCACATTAATAAAACCAAAGTGACATTTAGTTTGTGAAAACTTAATCTTTGTTTTCTGGTGATTCAGAGAAGATATTTGGAGCAATATTTGTTGGTTCATGATCTTAATCTGTTGCAACAATAAAGTACACGAATCTCGCACTGTACCTTATAATTTATAATCTAACTATTACTTATTCTTTTTTAAATAAAAGTCACTTGGCTATTTGATAAATTAAAAAATCACTAAAATTGAGCATATTAACTAAAAAGTCACAAAAACAAAAAGTATTTCACTTTCTAACCCGGTTGGATGAGTTAGTTCAATTTGAACGGGTTCAATGAATCAAGATTTAATTCAATTTAAATTTGCTTTGGATCAAAACAAACTGGGTGATGACTTATAAAATGGATCAAGATCCAACCAAATACAATTATTTAATATTATAGTACCAACGAAAATTATTTTTTATTATGTTTATATATAATGTATCAATTTAAAAACAAAAAGTTTTTAGTAATACTTTCTCAAGATTTCTCTTGAGTCAATTTGAGTCACATTTCAACTCAATTTTAATATATTGAAATAGATTAAGTTAATAATAAGATGGATAAAACTCAAACTTAAACATATTGGACAAATTGAATTTGCCCCACCATTCTCTCATTTTAGTCTTATAAATTGAATCTGGAAATTTTAGCTTATCATAACACCCTTTTTCACTTCACTTTGAAATGATCGATGCCATCTGCAACCGCCACCAACATCAACTAGTGCATCTTCCTGTTTAAGTAAAAAAAAAAAAAAAAAGGCAAAAATGATCCAACTCGAATTCAATTCTTCATTGGTCATTCCTCAGAGGCATAAATCATAATAAGTCGAGTCCATTCTATCGAATCGATAGAAATCATTCACAATAAAAGCAGGTTGATCATCAGTTATATCGATTCAATAGAATGGGCTCAAATAATTCCAATTTATGCCTCTAAAGAACGATTGAATGAAGATCAGAATTCGAGTTGGATCATTTTTCTTTTTTTTTTTATGAGAGAAGTATTAAAATCATCTTTCAACTTGACACAAGTTATTAGTTTCATCCTTAAACTATTGACAATCTTGAAAACATCATCCATCTACTTGACAAACTAAACTAATTAAAATACCCGATCTACTACAAGTATTAAAAACACCCCTTAACTTGAAAATAATTTAGGGGTTTATTTAACTTATGTTGCAAGATAAAGGGTATATTTTAGTTTAGTTAATTTAGTAGAAGGATCCTTTTAACACTGCCAATAATTCAAGGACGAAACTAACAATTCTTGCTAAGTTTAAGAGTGTTTTTAATATTTTTCTCTTTTTTATAGTAGATGAATAAGCTTAATCAAATAAGACTTGATCAAGCTTACGCTAAGGAGGTTATAGCTAGTGGGGCAGTGGTAGTTGCAAATTGCATCAATCATGTTGAAATGAAGTGAAAAAGGATTTTATGTTAAGTCAAAATTTTCAGATTGTAATTAAAAACTTACCTAAACTTGGCGCAACTTATTAGTTCCATCCCAAACTATTGACAACCTTAAAAACACTCATCTACTAGACTAACTAAACTAAAATACACCCCCTATCTACTACAAGTGTTAAAAACTCCCCTTAACTTGGCAAGAATTTAGGGGTGTATCTCACTCATGCTTTAAGATTAGGGGTGTATTTAAGTCCATTTAGTCAAGTAGAGGGGTGTTTTTAAGACTGTCAGTAGTTTGAGGACGAAGCTAATAATTTGTGCCAAATTTACCAGTGTTTTTAACACTTTTTTCTAATGTAAAACGATGAGGATTTCATTAAAACTTAAGACATAAGATTTAACTTACAAGACTAAGATGAGAGAATGGTCAATATGCATGGTAATTACTCTATGGGCTATGGTCTTTTTTACCTTTTTATAAAAAAATTTACATTTTGAATATTATTACTAAATAATAAATATGCTCACTATATAATCTTGTTATTGTGTTATTTTAATTTATGCAATAAAATAGGTTGGATAAACGAAAGAAGATAAGGTAGAAAAGTAAGAAGTGAAAAGAAAGGTTTATAATAGAACGGGGTCCATATATATGTACTTTTATTAATTAAAAAAAATACCCTCGTACAACTATGACATGATCAATATCATCTTTTTGTAGCTTAACTTTTTATATAATTTTCAAAAATATCTTCTTTGTATTTGTCATATTATGGAACAAGCAGTAATATGAAATAATATTAAGTACTAAAACGTTATAAGCAAAATCTTATGACTTTATGTTCATGGTCACTACTTACGTTTTATGATTGTATAATTTTATCTTGTGACTTAAATTGTTGATGTCATTCTCAAGCTGCTATAATAATAATAGTTATTCTATAGTAGCATTCTATTCTGAGAATGTGAAATACTTCAAAGGCACAAGAATTATAAAATAAAAGTACTTTATTATATATATAAAAAAAAAAGAAGATTTAGAGGAATACAAGAAAAAAGAGGTGAGATGTCAAATAGAAGAAACCACTTAAGTTATTGTGTTGTCATTCTCAAATAGGAAAAGTACTGTTGTTAAGTGGTCGCACAATAAAACTACTTCCTTACACTATTGTGAAATTCTAAGGAAGGCCATTGAAATTATTTTGAAAATTTTGGTTAGATCTAAGGCGTAATCAAAATTTCGAGAGAATAGATTTACTACTGTGAAAAAAGTGAGTCTAAGATATAAATTTGATCGATTTGATCATTAGGTTCTTTTCATTAAACTCATCTAATTTTCTAACCTCAATTAAAGAGGTGCACTCAACCAGATATTTCGAGTATAAATTCATATATCTATTTTTAAGGTTTTTAAAAGAAAATATAACACTAATATATATATATATAATATAGGAAGAGAAGCGTGAATTCATGTGAACTCGGTGATCCGCACCTAGATACGCCCCTATTAGAATGGTATTTCTAATTTTATATAAATTAAATAACAACTTTAGTGATCCTAATTATGGTATGGAGGATGGTTATGATGACTAATAAAGGTGCTTGGAGGAATTATGGTATTAAGGTTTGGTTTCTGCTTAGATTTTGGGTCAGATTAGATAAGTTTGGTTTTTTTAATTGAATTTTTATTTATCAGACTATTATTTTTAACCAAAAAAAAAAAAAACGGGCGAAAAAAGAAAAGAGAGTAAATAAGAGTTAGCATAGAAAGTGAAATACTCTTTGTGATTTTTTAGTTAATATGCTTAACGTTTAGTGATTTTTTAATATAAAAGAATAG
>JAABOM020000049.1:13976122-13986952 GCA_011800125.2 Solanum clarkiae | reverse complement strand
GGTTCCCACTTTAGATGTGGGACAAACATAAATAGATGAGGAAAAGGGAGGAGGGAGTTCCTACTTTCGATGTGGGATAAATACAATCAAATTGTATAATGCTAACAGTAATCAGTTCGATTTCAATTTTTAGTATTGAATTATTGAGTAATTCGATAACTCAGTAAAACTATAATAATTTACTATTTTATCTCTGTATAAATATTAATAATTTAACATCACTTGATACAAAATCGATACTCGTAAGTCATGTATTTTGCTTGGTTTTCAGTGTATAACCCTTCTATTGAAAAGTAAATTAAAATATAAGATCAAATATTGCATATTATTAAGTTGAGGTGCTCAATTGATTTGTTTGTTTTACTGTATCTTATTGTATTGCGTCAAACTATTAAAGAAGTCATATATTTATTTTATGAGTATTTTCTTATTGGATAAACTAAAAATCAAATCGTTAAGGACCAAAATCAATAAATTGATAAATTGAAATGAACAAAAAATATCTTATTGGATTGTTACTAGTTTAACATATTTAAAAATAAAAAAATAATAAATTAAATCAATATTACATAAAATCAAATCGAATTGAACCGATCAACCGACTGATGCACCTAGATATACATATCCTGTGTGTTTGGGATAATACGTAGCATGAACATACACGCCACAAGTGGCCAGCCTGGCATGTGTTTGCCGTATATTTACCCAATTGCCCCAACACAACTGTTTTTCTATAACCAACTAAAGCAAAATTGAGCTTTGGGGCTTTTGAAAAATTAATTAGTACTCTATTTCTTTTAGTTTCATGTTAAAAAAAAAAAGGGGTCATTTTATTATAGTTAAAATAATTTAATTTTAAATTTCTATAAAATAAGTTATAATAATATGAATTATTTTAGCATCATAATTTTTTTAAAAAAATTATTTTATATATTCTATCAAATCAAATGGTACTATATAAAATTAAATGTGAGAAGTAATAAAAAAAAATCATCTAGTGTTTGGTCTGATATTTTTGGATGAAATTTTATCATCGTTTGGTCATAGATTTTAAGAAAAATATTTGACTTTCTTTAAAAATATAATTTATATCGATAATTTTTAAAATCACTCAAAATATCCATAACTTTATAATATTATCAATTTATATTAAATATATATTGTAAAAATCATGTCAGCGGACACAATTAAATAATAAATTTAAAAAGAGAGGAAGAAAAAAATATCATTAATTTATAATAAAATTTAACCACTACTTCTTGTAATTGAAAATAACTTTGGAAAGCAAACTAAGATAATATCTTTTTATATAAAATATAAAAAATTAGAAGTAATTTTTACAAATTTTCAAACACTAAATTTTGACTAAAATTGTTTTATTTCAAATATATTTGTGGCCAAAGGACTCAAATAGGTAAAGTAAGGAACTTTCTAAAAATATCAACAGCAGTATAGTGTTCGCTTTACTTGCAGATCTTTGTGGTCTGCACATACATACAGACCTTTCAATTAGGGCATCTTTTCAATTGGGGAAAAAGTCACAAGCTTGACATACATTTTTCTGGGTAAGTATTTTCTTGATTCCTTTTGTTTTGGTTGAGATTTGGGTATTTATGAAATAGATCTATGTTAGAGTGTATGGGGTTCTGAGATTTATGTCTTTTTGTGTGGTGGGTGAATGTGCATTGTGGATTTCATTTACAGTTTGTGAAAGAAAGAGAATCTGATTGTTTAAATGTAAATTGAATTTTTGAAGTTCATGTTGTATTGATGGTGTCTGACTTGGGATTGTTTAAAGTCCATGGAATTGGCATAAAGCATATCTAAAAGGTTTATGATGTTATCCATGGCTTTTACTTTAAGAATTAAGAGTCATCTACAAGGTTTCTGATGTAATTCATGACTTTTACTTGTAAATTGAGTTGTTGAAGTTCATGACTGGTCCAAGTATTTGATTGTAATTTTTAAGCAAGTTGCTTTTGGGTATTTTATGAATTGGGGTTCTAACATTATCAAATATACTGTGTGATTTAACAAGTCAAATTACATTGGGTTCTAACATCATCAAATATAATGTGTGATTTAACAGGTCAAATTGTATTTTCTTGCTCGTTATCCTTTTTTTCTGTCGAAAGAACATAAAAATGGCAATTTGAAGGTAACTGAATTCTGCCTGTATAAAGTAACTAGCAGGACTCTGCAAGTATTTGTAGCTTCCTGATATATTCATTTCATGTTTGTACATGAATCATTTTCAAAGTACTCTCTCCATTTCAATTTGGTTGTCTTACTTTTCTTTTTGGTTCTTTTAAAAGAGAATGTCTCTTTCCTTTGATACTTTCTGCAAATCTTTTTCTGGCTTTTCTATTTACAATTTATGGTTCCTCTGAAACTCTTATCATTGTTTCCTTTGAATTAGAGCAATTTGATAAAATAATACCAGTTTAACCTAAGTCGTTTAAAAGATATTGCTAGTAGTTAAGATATTGCTAGTAGTTAAGAACTGAGAAGAAACAAGCAGAGTTGCATCCTTTTTTGCTGTTGTTGTCAATTCCCCTGTAACTAATAACTTCTTCATTTCCCTTTCAATTTTTTTGATTTTCTCATCCTATGTTAATAAAAATTCAATCTCGTCATAGCAATTTACTTGTAGTCTTGGAACCACATATATTGACATAATAAATCCTCCACTCTTAATCTTAATGCTTTCCTTGTCAAAATTTGACCTTTAAGTCTAGGAGGTCACTTCTTGGGATAGCTCAAATGCTAAACAATCATATATCGTACTTAATCGCGTCTTGATTTTAACAGTACATTTAATATCATATATAAGTTCCATGATGTTTGCTTGATCAAATACACTTCTCTCAGTAAGAAAAAAAAAAGTATGCATGCATGCTTGCACAATTTGCCAAAATTTTCCTTGAAAAAAGTTCAATGAAGTAGGCCAAGCTATTTTTGTTTGAGTTGGTACTTCTCCCAGAGCACCCTGAAGTAAATATTACATGAAATCTTGTCTGGGATCAATCATCAAGCTACTTAATTAGTTTAAGTGCCCAAAGAGATTGAATGACTCACCAAACACCAAGATGTATTACGAGTAAAACTTTAAAGATATAATCATCAAATAGCACCTTGTGGATGGCTATATGGTCTTCTGTTTACTTTATCATTGAAACTGTTCTCATCTCAATAGGTGCTCTTGAACTTCTTATTGAATATTTCATGTAGAACCATATCTTAGCAGCCTTCTAACTATTTTCTGCTTCCTTTGCTATGCCTATCAATTAGCTGCTGTGTTCCACAATGGTTGCACAAGGCTTCACTGTGGATTTAGATAAACCACTTGTACACCAGGTAATACTCTATAGTCTACAGCTCTTTTCTTTTATTCCACCGTATTTTATGTGATACTATTACAATTTGGGAAGTCAACAGTTTTTGACTGCATTTTCTTCTCAACCTAATTAAATAATTTATTTTTAATTATAAAACATTGTAATTTATAGGCACCTAATAGTTTTGGGTTGGGACTATGTTTTAGCCACTTTAGTATGTTTACTCGGTCTTATGCTTTCTAGGAGTCACTTGATCCAATTTGAGATATATGTGCCACTATGAAAATTAGAAACTTCTAGTGTGAATCCATATAGCATACTCCCTGTCCCCAACTAGCTTAGGATTAAGGTGCAGTAGTAGTTGTTTGTTGTATAATATTCCATCTGTCCAATTACATCTCCCTCTTTCCATTTTGGGGCATTTCAAATATTTGATGGAGTTCTACTAATTAATATTACTCTATACATTATTTTTACAGTTGTAAGAATTTCACTCATTAACTATTTAGCTTTTTAACACTTAGCTGATGCTTTCTGTATGAAACTCACTCTTTAGTCATTACTTTACTATTTTTCTCCACTCTCATTACTATTGTACAAGGGTGAAATTCACATCCTAAACTCTGTCCAGTTAAGCAAGTGCATGATGGAGATATTCTTATATGTGCTTTCTAATAATTTATAAAATTGATGAAGCAATGTCAAAATGTCTACCAAAAAGTAGATCATTTGACCCTCTTACTCCAAACTTTGTAGTCTTTTTGGGTTGGATGGTGTATCTTTTATTTAGATCTGCACACCTGTTTTAAGGTTTACCTTCTGTTCCTTGATATTCTTTGCTGCCAATCATCAGGTTTTTTCATTATGTAATTAAGATTATTCCAGTACGTATTAGCAGAGACATTTTGCCTTATCATTTTGTTTTGTTTCACTCTATGTCATTATTGAGCTCCATAATGCATTTCTTTCTTTGTTATATTTGTCAAAGTACTCAGATTTTTTTTTAAAAGGTAGAAAGGAATAATATGTGGTGATGTATTTCCTTCTCATGGTCTTTCAGATGGAAAACTATTTATGGTTTTACTTTTGCAAGCTCATTTTCTTCTTCCTCTTCTCTTTTTGTTTGATAAAGTTTTTGCAAAATATTCTTTGTCACGTCTAACAGGTTTCCTTGGCCCAAACCCCTTTATTCTGACTGAAATTAGTAAATAAACCATATTTTTTCCACTTATGTTTAGACTTCTCAAATGTGATCTCAGGTTGGCCACCTTGGAGAAGCTTATCAAGAGTGGGTTCACCAGCCCATTGTCAGCAAAGAAGGTCCTCGATTTTTTGAAAGTGATTTCTGGGAGGTACGTTACAGTTAGAATCATTCAGTTTTCTTTTAGCTTGAATTTTGATTTGCCTACGTGTCTATGTAAGACAAGATTGATATAAAATTTGCTAGAGTGTTACCATACAAATACCCCACCCCATGTGAGGTAGTTCATTTTCATATCATCTCGCTCTGTACATAAGGTATTGATACTTTTTTATTTGTTTGAAACAGTTTCTGACTCGCACAGTTTGGTGGGCAATTCCTACCATATGGCTTCCAGTTGTGTGCTATAGCATCTCCGTATCTATTCGTATGGGTCGTACGGTTCCAGAGGTGGCACTGATGGTGACTTTTGGCATTTTCATCTGGACGTTGATGGAATACACGCTTCATCGTTTTCTTTTCCACATCAATACAAGCAGCTATTGGTCAGTGCTCTCTGTGTTATTTTCTGTACCTTGAGAAGGGAATGTGTCATGTCTGCACTTATTGTGCCTGACGTTTCCCTCTGCTTCAGGTTCTTTCTTTCTGTGTGGTTAAACTCATATTTTGTTACAGGGGAAACACTATTCATTATCTTCTTCATGGCTGTCATCATAAGCATCCCATGGATGGTCTACGGTTGGTTTTTCCTCCTGCGGCAACAGCTGTTCTCCTTGTACCAGTATGTTGGATTTAATACCTTACCACCATTTCATATTTTACCTGAGAACCTTGTTTTTTAATAATTTCAGACAAATCCAAAAGATCCAATTTCCATTGTTTAAAACTGCCTTTGTGAAATAAAAGATAATTACTCTCTCCATTCCTTGATTGTTGCTTCATTTGATTTTCAGAGGTCAAACAATGCATTGGCAAAGTCATTTTATCTGCCTAATAAATGAAGAAAAAACACTAAAAAAGAATTAAGTACTTGGAGGGTATACATCAGATATTACATGAAAATCCACTTGACTAATGCTAGTTTAATTTTGGAAAAGTCAACATGGCCGAAGCAACTAAAGGAATACAATACTAGCCTACTTCAACAGCTAGTCAAAGTTGGCAGTTTGTATACAAAATGTTGCAAGTTGAAAATCATAAGCTCTATTATTTTCTTTCCCGAAGTGACATTGATCACTGCTATACTCGTGCTGAATTTTGTAAATGTGCTGAAGAATAATCATTATTTGCTTCTCCGACAACATTTGATACTGTACTTTGTAATTGCAGTTCTGGAACTTGATCAAATTCCTGGCGACTCCCTCTACTGCTCCCGCTTTGTTTGGAGGCGGTTTATTGGGCTATGTCATGTATGATGTAACCCACTACTACTTGCATCATGGGCAACCAACAATTGAAGTGCCTAAAAATCTTAAGGTAAGAGGATATGTTTGTTAACACCTCCCTAACTGCTTCATTGTGGTTATTCAGTTAGTTTTTTTTAAATGATATCTCCTGTCAGGTGTAATAACATGTCAGCTGGAAAGATGCTTTTATACCCTGCTGATTTCTTTGTTTAACCTTTTCAACTACTAACAGAAGATTTGTTACAGCATTGCAAATTATGTTAGTCATTTGTGGTACTTGAGAGTTGAGACTGATGTTTCAGGTTATTGTTTGTGGTTCAATCTTTCCTTTTGGGTGATAAAGAAGCGTCTGCCTGGGTTTTATCATGGGTGGGGATGGGGAGATCAGGATTGTTTTGAAGTGATATTTTCATCTCAATTTATGAATCTCGATGAGATGCAGCCATCTTAACCTGTTCTGTGATCCTAACTGGTGATCTTTTGTCCTCCTGTCGCAGAAATATCACTTGAATCATCATTTTCGTATCCAGAACAAAGGTTTTGGCATCACCTCCTCTTTCTGGGACAAAGTGTTTGGTACGCTACCGCATTCAAAATCAGCCAAGAACAGATGATTCCCTCTGGATAGGAGAATCACAGCACTAAGCCCTTTTTATTAGAAGGGTTAGAATGGTTTTTGCTTTGAAATCCAGTTCCAATTTTTTCATTTGCCACTATGTTCATGCTTCTCTTTTTCAAATTCGATAAATATTGGTTATCGTGAGCAATTGCAATAGCTTCAGTTTAATTGGAAATTGGCATTTCAGCCTTGTGACAACTTGTGTAAGGGTTCATAACCTTGCTGTGAAACATTGTGCTCGTCAGTCCATCTAGGTTGTATTTATCTTTTATCATTGGGCTTTTTATTGTATCTTGAACCAGTTTGGCAATTAGAAAAATTCTGTTGATGTAACTTGACTTCCTTGACATTCTATATATGACGTCGACTTATTTTAAAAGGTACCACTGCCAGCAGTTGCATCTGATAGCTACTATATCTTAATGCAAGGCAGAGGTATTTTTTGGATTGTTAAAGAGGAACAGAACTATTTATTGACTTAAAAAGTATACTTTCGAAGGAGTGTGACAATTTACAGGTTGGAATGCATCAATTCTAATGGAATATATGAAAACATATGAAGCATGTGTATCATGAGGCATAATGTTGTTTCTTACCCTTGTCTTTCCTGTCTCCAATCACAATCAAAGAAAAAAGAATACAAACAAAGACTGAGGGAACAAAAGCCATTTTATATAGTCATAGACTTAAAAAGTTGTTGCCTGTAGATAGAAAAAAGTGGAAAGGGAAAGGCATCCTCTAATTATAGTGTTCCCACTTGCTGTTTCACAGCACCTTCCTCCACTGATTGGGAAGTGAACATGCCTTACTGAAAACATTTCTTTAAATCATCTTCTCTGCTTCTTCCCAACATCAATTCTTTGTTTTCAGACCAGACAGAAATCTGCAGTCTCTATATTATTGTCCAAGATCATCATGTCTTGTCCCTTGTAATGTTCTTGACACTTCCTGTCTTGAGTCTGTATTTTGATATTTTTAAGCATGTCTTTTCCATGGAAGAAGTTGAAGAAGACTAGTATATCTCAATTGGTGAAGGACCATGTTCGTTCGAAAACTCCTCTTATGGTGGAGACTGGTTTCCCTTCTTCCCTTGTGGATCTTTTTGTCAAGAATCATCAAAGGTTCATGAAAACTTGCAAGAAAAAGAGGTCTCCTCCAGTGGTGGCTGAGCCCCATGTGAGCTCTCTTTCTTCCAAGAGTTTGCCTTTGAAATCTTCTCCTCTGACTCCACCTTCACCAGGATGTTGCACAATTGAGAGGGCCCAATTAAAGGTCTATCAGGAAAAAGGTGAAAGAATTGATCTTGACGAAGCTGTTGATAAAAATATGGTGTTAACAGCACTTGTGAAGATCTTTCTGGTGGTGGTTTTGGTTTTAGGAACAAAGAAGCTTGTAATGGGGATAACAATGTCAGCTTTCTTGATGTATTTCTTTGAATATTCGGGAGAACTCATGCCTGTTGCAGGAGCAAAAAGGAGGATTCTTTTGATGGTAGAGTGGGTCTGGAGAGCTAAAATGGTTGAGTCGGAAGAAGAAAAAGATTGTGTTTTTACGGCGCCATTACAGCAAGAAGAGTTAAGTTCTAAGGATGACAATCTGATATGTGAAGGAATGGACTTATTGGAACCCAAGAGAAAGAAATCTCAAAAATCCAAGATGAAGAGATTTCTTTCAAACAAGTTCAGAAGGAACATAAGAAATCAGATGATCCCAACAAGGGAAAATGATGTTAAAACTCAGGAAAACGATAAACTTGAAGAGTTCAATGATTGTCAAAAGATTGTCAAGATAGACAGAAAAGAGCAGAATTCAGCAAGTATTGTTCTCCTTTTGGTTGTTCTTGTTGGCCTTACCGGTGGTCGGATTTTCGCACTTGTGTTTACACTAACATGGTGCATCATGTCAAAACAAGTTTTGCTCAAAACTGTAGTTAGAAACTTTTCAACTTATACCTAAAAAGCTGTGAATTGCAGACCATTTAGTTTAGTATGCTTCTACTGAGAATGCTCAACACTTGTTGACCACTTAGCCTCTTTGATACAAAGATTAAAATATATCACAAAGAATCATATGTTGCCTTGTCTTGCCAAATGACAGAGATCAGAATGAATGTTGTCGTCTTATATTCTTTTCTAAATGCAAAAATAGACCCTATGGCATGCCATGGACACTTTAATATCCCCATCATTCTATCTAGCAACTCCATGCTTTATATTTCCATCACTTAAGACATTCAATTTTTGTCGTCGTTGGTGGTGGTAAATTGCATTAAGTATTGTCATGACTCAACCTGATGTCGTCTGTTACATCCCACCTATAGACAAATCAATCCAATTCAAGGCATCTGTCCTAAATCACTAAACATGGCAATACTAGCAAAGTACCAATAACACAACCACAACAATCACCAGTGTAACAAATAGCCATGACACCATCTTAATATAACAGATTATTGACGCAACAACTACAAGTAATCTCATCGTGACAACAGATACTCAAAAATAGAATAGATAATCAACATATCACTCATCAGTATTTTCAACAACCATCATACCCTTGCCAATGCAGCAGACACTCAACATATAACCATCCCAACAGTCCCAAAAAATTACCAACGGCCCAAGGTCACTATACACATGCTCAAATAAATAAAATAACTGCAAAACCACATAAATGACCCCGAGGGTCATTATAAGTATGTATTAAAATAAGGTAATTTAGGCATGTATTAAAATAAGGTAATTTAGGCATTTTAGGAAAAAGAAAAAGTTGTAAAAAATTAAGAGAACTCACTCATCCCACCATATGAAAAGATCAATTTTTATATGTTTAGCATTAAACTTACTATCTTATGTGTTCAAATTTAATATTTCCTTTTTTGATATTATGACAAAATTTTATCTCCATAAAATTCATACGACTTCAAGTGATTTTTTAGCCAAAAGGCTATATCCATCCCCCATTATGCCATATTTGATAAAGGAGTTCCTATAATGGCAAATATTTAGTCATAATTGTTGTTTACACTTGGCTAATTAGCTCAGCCTTAATTAATTGAAAAGAGGGGGGGGGGGGAAATCATATTAATTAATTCTAATTAAATAATAGACCTACATATTTTTTTTGCATTCATCCAATACAGAAAAAATCATTCTTTCATCAAAGTACTCCCCCGTTCAACTTTACTTGATCGCTATTGACTTGGCACATGAATTAAGAAATAGTAAATGATGGGGTAATTTTACTAAATTACCCTTTGAATATTATAAATATGATATCTTGAAAAATGTAATAGAGAAATGACTATAATTAATGATAAGGATAAATTAGGAACTAAGTGTAAAATTTTCTCTTGATTTCATAAAGTAGACAAATATTGTTAAACATTTCAAAATAGTACTGGACTAAGTAAAGTTGGACGGAGAGAGTCAATTTTTTCCAAAAGCGGCAAAGCCACCTTTCTCCTCCAAGTGTCGTTTAGGGAATAAAAAATATTTTTAGGGAAAATATATTTTTAATCCCTAAAGCATTGCTGTATTTAACTTTGGTCCCTGTATTATTAACCTAATCACATTTAATTTTTAATTAAATAAAGTGTGCAATTTTGATCCTTAAACGTAATTGGTATAATACATAACTTAGCTATTTAACTTGGCTTCAAATCACAAGTATAACCTCCAACTTTCAAATTACACAAACAAGCACTTAAGTATCCAGTTCTTAAACAAATAAACACACGAATTCACTAGCCTAATTGCGTGAAATAGTTGACGTGTAATTTATTGCCTATCAGTCGCTGCCACGTCATTAAAATTATTTCACCTATTTATAATTTTTTTTTTAAAAAAAAAGTAAAAGAAACATTTGTAATTGCCCAAAATAAATTTATTTTACAAAAATTCAAATTTTATAAATTTTAATATTTTACTCCACCTCGGCCCCCTCATTCCCCCACCCCATACAAAAATTAAGAAAATAAAATTCATTTTTACAAAAAAAAAAAACAAATTTTGAAAAATTTAATTTTTTACTCCACCTCGTGCCCCCATCCCCCCACCCTCATACAAAAATAAAAAATAAAAATTTCATTTACAAAGAATTCAAATTTTATAAATTTTAAATTTTTTACTCTATCTCGGACTCTCATCCCCCCTACCGGCTAGCCCCAACCCCATAAAAAGAATTTTAAAAAATTATTTTTACAAAAAATTCAGATTTAAAATTTTTTTATTTCTTACTCCACCCTTAACCCCTACCCCTACTGCT
>JAABOM020000049.1:13959944-13975081 GCA_011800125.2 Solanum clarkiae | reverse complement strand
AAATATTTATTTTTAAAAAATATTTTAAATTATAAAATATTTTCATGTAAAAAACTAGAAAAAAATTCTTCAAGATTAGTAATAGAAAAAAGTAGAAAAATGATATTTATAATTGAAATCTAAGGATATCTATATAAAAGGTATTCATTAAGGGTAGGATTGTCATTTTGATTTGAAAAATAATTATATAAAGATGCTATTAGGGGTAAAATAGTCATTTCGGCCTTTTCTTTTGTCGTTTTGGGCCTTGGAAAAAAGGAAACACGCACTTAAATTTCGTGTAGTTCACGTGTTTTGCCCACTAGGACATGTGCGTTTAAATGATTATGGTATTAGTTAGTTGAAGTACTTGTTTGTATATTTTGAAAGTTGGAGGTCCAACTTATAATTTAAAGTCAAGTTAAAAAGTTAATTTATGTATTATGCCAATATAATTTGAAGCTAACACCATTAGCTTTTGATTTTTTGGAATGAAAATAAAGAATTATTTTAACTGGACAAAGAGATTTCATCACTAATAGGAATAAAAAAGGAGAATAAAATAATTTAAAAAACTAATGATGTTAACTTCAATTTAGGTTTAAGGACTAAATTACATATTTTTATTTAGCCAAAAGTTAAATGTGCTTAATCTAATGATATAGAAGCTTAAAATGGAATATAACAATAATCTAGGGACTACAGTGACTATTTATACCGGAACAAAGGGTTATCCCCTCGAATAGATTCGTTTTCTTTATTTTCAAAGGAATGTTATTATGTTGTATTACACCATAGACGAAGATTTCCAAAAATAATATCACTATCTCTATGAGAGAGTAATAAGATTTATGTATATTATATCCTTCTCGAACTCCATTTTTCACTAACGTGTTTTTGTTATTTATTACACCATAGTCCACATGAGTCATAAGTCCATAAACCCAAAACCCCTCAAAACTTCTTTCTTCCCTTTTCTTTCCCACAACAATCTTTCCTCTTTTTGTACTTCTTTTACCCCCAAAATTCACAATATATACATGTACACAATCACATTTGTATGTCTCTATTGCCAGTATTAGGTACCATCTTCTGAAGTCTTTCTTGATTCTTTGTTATCATTGACCAGTAACATTTCTTGGTTTCTTGAACTTTGGTCTTGTTGATGTGGGTTCCATTCCCCCTTCCCTGAACCCCAATTAAGTTAAAGGTACAATCTTTCTTCAGCCATTCTTGATTCTCTGTTACTATTTCACTAATCTTGTAAAGTAAGTCTTGTGGCCCTTTTTCTTTTTAAGGGGTATCTTTCAAAGGTAACCACTCAACCTACAAGCATACTTTTTCTTTTGCTGGTTCTTTTGTGGGTTTAATTTTTTTCTGACGAGGGTCTTTTGGAAACAAGCTCTGAGGTAGTGGTAAGTTCTGCGTGCATTTTATCCACTAGGACCTCACTTGTGGGATTCTACGGGTATGTTGTTGTTGTTGCTGGTTTTGTTGTCGATTCTTGAAATCTTGTTATCTGAGTGAGGACTTAGAAAATGTTTTTTTTGTAGGAGTGAAAGAATGATTGGTCAATGTGTTATTATACATGTAATCGGCACTTTAGAAGCAGAGTGTTTGTTAATCATATAAGATTCCCGTTATAAATGCAGTGGTTTTTGAGACTGTGCATATGTGTTCCATTTAGTGGGATTTCACTGGGGTGGTTGTTGTTGTATATGTATTCCGTGGTTATTGCTTGGCGTAAAAAGCACATATTTATTGAAAGCTTCTTCCTTTAATACCTTCAAGGTACAAACCCATAAATACTCCTCTTTTCTTCTGATACTGGGTTGTGTGTGAATTTTTTTTTTAAAAAACAATTTTTAAACATGCTGTTGTCAAAAAGTGTAAACATGTATTCTTTGTTTGGATGGTTCCTACTGTATTGTGTTTTATCGCATTGTACTGTATTGTTTTAATGAATACAATGTTTTTGATAAATTGTATCCTTCTCCGTCATTACATAATGTTACATATCCATAATTTGAATGATAAACCTACAAAGAAATGGTAGGATACGGGGTAGAGCTACTGTGAAAATGTAAGGAAAATGATAAAATAGAATTATTAAACAATAACACAAAATGAGAAGAAAATATTAAAGTATCAACGCGATTACCCAGTCTTTTCGTCGTTACCTAACAATGGATTTAAACAATAGGATACAAGGAATTTGTGTAACAAATAGAGTACAATACAATAGGTAACAACTATCAAAACAAGGTGGTAATGACTTCTCTATAACCTGGTTAGGTGTTGAATAAAGTATTAATGTGTGGATGGAGACTGCTTTACTTCTACTGCTGGCTTATTGTCAATGAGATGAGTATTTAAATTTAATTAGGAAATTATCGCTATTTACTTTTGTACTGTATTATTGGCCTTGATATGCTTTTATATATGATGCACAATGAGAATTAGTATTGAAACAACTTTTCAGTGTAGGAGTTGAATTGTTATAAATATTCAATTCTCTTGGAAAAGCTATGGAGACTGTAAATGTCCCAGCGAGTGGTCCGAAGAAATTACCTCTCACGCCTAAGGCTATCATACACCAGAGATTTGGTACTTTAGCTTGCTATAAGGTCGAGGAAGTTCAAGAGGTTGTACAAAATGGATGTCCTGGTTTAGTAATCCCTCAGAAAGGTCCTTGCCTCTATCGCTGTTATCTGCAACTTCCTGAATTGTCAGTTGTCTCTGAAGTCTTCAAAAGAAAGAAGGATGCAGAGAAATCTGCTGCTGAGAAGGCTATACAAAAGGTTTTGTCTTATTCTCTGTTCTTGAGCTTTGCAATAGGAGGTGTGTTTTGGTGATGTCGTGTGATGTCTAGTGCAAGAGTACTGCGTGTTTTGGACCATAATCTGGCATTAAGGGTGTCCTGTATCAAATGTGTTCTTTTAGCAACTTCATACAGTCCCTCTTTTTGTCAACAGTGGTGATATTGAATTTGATTGATGCTCTTTCTTATGATCCTTGCATTCATAGAATTAATTTCTTGGAGCACCTCAGATCAAATAGTTTTAAATGCTGCCCTATATTATTGCATTCCACAAGGGCCTGACTGCTTGGGGCTCTAGAACATCCCAGTATAAAAGAAAAAGAAATATTAAGACTGGGGTAAATTAGGTTTCAACTCAAGGAACGCCCTTTTTACATTCTCTTTTTGCTGATAATTCAGGTTATATAATTCAACCAACTCTCTATCAGAAATTCTTCATTTCACTTAAAGTTTATCTAAGCTAAGCATGCATTTATGGCGAGTAATGCAAATGAAATGAGCAGTTGATGAATTTTTTCTCTCACATCTTGTCGCATAAATATTCAAATGTCTATGAGAAGTTCATCATAAGCTCATGCTTGTCACTTATCTGCAATTCTGCATGCCCTTATGATCACTTTCGACGCATTTAGTGGACAAGTCTGATTTTTTTCCCAGCTTGGATGTCAGATTTTCAAATGTCAATGACAAGCTAATGCATTACCCACTCGTGATTGTTGTTTATCCGCAGCTGGGCATCCAGCCTAAAGAAGATAATCTCACTGTGGAGCAAGCATGGAATGAATTGGCTGGTCGACTATCATATTTATTTTCAATTGAGGTATGCAACTCTAGTGGTGTAAAATGGGGTGATGCAATTCTCTTTTTTTTTTTTTTTTTTTTTTTTTTTTTGTGGGAGTTGAAATATTACACAGTTTCACTAGCCATGGAGATTAAGTGAGAACTTTGACTTATATACATTATCGGCATAAGAAAGTATTTAATGAAATTATAGAAACTTGTCTGCGTATCTGGTTTCTAACAATCTAATATGTTTTATTAGCGCAAGGTTAAATGACATGAAATATATGCTAGAGTTTGTGAGATATCTAATGCTCATAAAGATTTATTAATTTTTTCCTGTTGCATTTTCATTGAATGCCTCAGTTGGTAATTACTGTGTTATTTGTGTGAGTAGGATTAAATGATGTAAACAGATTGACTAATAGGATGTAGTTCCTGAATGCAACTTTCTGCAGCTAATGAACTACCTAACTGATGTTATTTTACGGCTTGTTTTCATTTCCGGTTGTTGATGAAAGTTTCTCCCTGCAATTCACCCGCTTAGTGGCCACTTCAGAGCAGCATTTGCGAGAGAAGGTCACCTCAATGGATTTATTCCTCTAGCAGCTATTGCCGCATTTGATGCAAAGATTAATAGCTTATGTAAATATATATCATCTGAAACCGAGTCAAATCACTTGTTGGTGATGTCACTTATTACTGAAGCTGCAAAGAGATTAGCAGATTCCCTCTTGTTCTGTGAAGAGAAGCTTTCATTGAAGAGGCTAACTCCACATCCTCCTGAGATTATACAGTCTTTGCTAAAGAATGTACCTAATTTCCCGGAGAGCATTTCAATTGAAGCAGTACGTGTTCCATCTTCAGCAGAGAAGACTGTGGAATCTGTGATACTTAATGTCTCTCCTGGAAATTATTATCTGGATGTTATTGCAAAGGAACTAGGGGTTAAGGATGCTTCTAAGGTTCTGATTTCTAGGTGAGAAAGAGTATACACAGGGCATTGTACTTGTATCTTGCTTGGCTGGTAGAATGTTGTAATACTTTCTGCTTGATTTATTGCAATTAGAAGTTGATTTTAATGCAGTATGGTAAGAAGTATATCAAGGAGCTTCTATCCAGTGGAGGATGCAGCCTTTGTGCTGGGGATCCAACCAAACCCAGTAATTTCGACAGAGTTTAAAAATACATGTGGAAGTCATTAACATTTCAACAAGTAGTAAACCTGAACCCATGATTTCAAAAGTACAAGAGTTCAGTCCAAAAACTGTGAAGGTTGAACTGATCATATTTGAATCCTATATTGGCCTATGCTTCTATCTAGAGTCCTCTATAGACTCTGTGGTTCCTTCTTCCATGCTGCATATATACTCTATGCTTCTTGGAATTTATGTAATTAAGCTAGACATCAATCCCTGGAAACAACCTCTCTATCTCTATGAGATAGTATAGAGATAGTGGTAAGATCTGCATACATTTTAACCTCCCTAGACCCCACTTGTGGTATTCCATTGGGTATGTTGTTGTTGAAGCTAGACATCAATCTAGTTTGACCAAAACTGAGAACATTCCTCGTATAGTGGTTATATTTTTATGGTTGGTTCAATGTGAGCTGTCAGGGAGCTTTGCGGTTTATGTAAGAAAAGACTTGGTTGAATAAATAATTTTGGGTTCACAAAGAGAAGGCTAAAAAGTAAAAAAGATATATCGAAGTAGTTTTGATGATTCGATAATCGTATTACTTCAATCTGAAGTTCTTAGTTACTTCGACTGGATGAGTTTTTCCAGTTGACTCAAGCATATCCTATATCTTTCATGATGAACCTTTTTTTTCTGCTGCAGGACTGTTGGCAAAGCTTCCTTAGAAACAAGGTTGTACTTCTGTGCTCCAGAGTCTATAACAATTTGCCCATCATCAGAATTATATAGGAAACAAGCTAGTTCATCTAAAGGATATGTCAATACCATCGCGACTTACCTATCTGGTCAAGAAATATGTGGTGATGCAATTTTGGCATCTGTAGGATACACCTGGAAATCTACTGATCTTTTTTATGAAGATTTATCCTTGCGGGCATATTACAGGTATGTCCTAGACATCATTTTTGAGATTTTAGGCAGCCAATTCTGGTTGAATCAAAACTTAGTCTGGCTCATTTAAACCAGATTGACACATAGGATATGTTTGAATTATGATAGCCGGTGTAGTTAGTTTTTCCTCCCTTTAATCTGGGTGTGGTGGGCCAAATAAGGGAGACAGTCGATTTGCATGATGAGTTTAGGGTGCCCAACACTCGGGATCTGAAGTCACAATGTTTTACTTAGGAATTTCTGTTCTTTCTTGCTTTTGTGTTTGCCTTTTGGTTTCTTTATTTATCCATGATGCTCAGTTTCTATTGTTGATTTCGCATAATTATTTCTTTATTTCGTTCTTCTTTTTTCATGCATAATACCGGGGTTCTTTTTCTCTTTTCTCTTTTTTTCCTCTCAAGAATATTTGCCAACAAGATACCTAGTGGAATTTACAAGCTGTCAAGAGAAGCAATACTTGCCGCGGAACTGCCCACAGCTTTCACAACAAGGAACAATTGGAGGGGTTCTTTTCCTAGAGATATTCTATGTACATTTTGCCACCAGCATCGATTATCTGAACCTGTCTTTGCAAGTGATCCCATTGAACCTCTTCCAGATTTACCTGGACGTAGAAGATTGAGGGATACAGCATCAGGTGGTGACGAAACTAATGAGGGGGTTCTTTCTGCTACTGCTGTAGCACAAGAAGGGTGTAATCTAGTCTACAGATGTACAGCGAAGATATACTCCAAACGCCAGGAATTGATTCTGGTGTGTTCACCAAAGGAATCTTATAAGAAGCAGAATGATGCAATTCATAGTTCTGCTTTGAAAGTTCTCTCATGGTTGGATAAATTTCTTGATAAAGTAGATATGTCCGTGGAAGAGATCACATCATCTGCAAAGGGCTTTGATATTCTCATTTATCCTCAACAGTTTGTTAAGGAGTTTACATTATGTCAATTTTTGCCCAAATATCGCTGGGGCAGTGCAACACCAGCAGGCAGCTTTTTGTGTCCTAGCTACTCTAATGTACAGAATAACACACATGAAGATGAATTATCATCTGGAATAACTCCATCTAGTGGTTCTTTGGTGTGTGTGACTTACAAGATATATATAACCACGGAAAGGGAATGCATTAAGGAACATCTTGAAGGGTCTGAAGAGTTTGAGTTTGAGATTGGCATTGGAGCCGTATCACCTATTCTTGAAGCAGTTGTGACACAGATGTCCATTGATCAGTCTGCTTGTTTTACGATGGAATTGCCCTCCAGAGAGATTGTTCTAGCAGTGGCTCATGATTCTGCATATATCCTTTCATTGTTGTCTTCAGGTAAGTTAGGCATTTGTTTCATTTTATTCTGATTGGTTTTTGCCCTATTTGTATTGGTTTCTAATGTAGTAATATGGAACATGTTTCTTGCTGAACATTTATCATGTCCAAACCATTTAAATTTCTGTTATGTTGCAATGATCTAAAGTTCCCTCTCCTCTCTGGACTCTCTGGAGGCAGGTACTTGCTTGATGAAATGTGAAGTCACTTTGCTGCGTGTGACAGTACCCCTGGAGGATAGAATGGAACAGGCCTTATTCTCTCCCCCATTATCAAAACAACGTGTTGAATATGCATTGCAGCACATTAGAGAATCTTGTGCTGCCTCTTTGGTATTAACCTTTTCAAATGATTTTACTGTCTTTTTAGATGATTAAAGGGCTTGTAAAAGACAATTAAAGGGCTTGTTCTGATCTGTAGTCCATTGCAGGTTGACTTTGGATGTGGTTCTGGAAGTCTGCTGGAATCTTTATTAGCTTATCAAACTTCTCTTGAGAAAATAGCAGGTGTTGATATTTCACAGAGAGCTCTTGCTCGTGCTGCAAAGGTATGATGCATTTACAGCTCCTATAGGGATGTCAAGCAACTTCGTACCATCATCAATGTAATATCATTGGATGTTTCTAGACTATCAGAACCATTATCTAATGAGGTCAAAAATGTCACTCAAGATGCTAAGAAATTTCTCATTAGCTTCATGAATCGTGCAAAAATCTTACATAACTGCTCCAATTAACTCTCTTTTTCTTTTATTGGCCCTGATATTTCTAAAGCTTTAGTGTCTGCCACGTGCAACATGTATATGATGTAGATAGCTTTTTAGATTCCCTCAGCTATCTCTCAAGTTAGACCAGGTGGGAACTGACTTTTTGCTAGGTTCTTGGATATAGATACTGATACATTTGTTAGAACCTGATGTGACTAACTGAACAATCTATGTGCGTTTTTGTTTATATAAAATGTTAATTATCAAAAGGTCTTCCACATGCATTGCTGGAACCGAATTATTTTTAGACTTCTATTTATGTTTTCACCTTAGATTATTCTTCATTTCCAGATACTTCATTCAAAACTCAATGGAAATATAGAAGCTGAAAAACCAACAAACAGAATCAAGTCTGCAATACTATATGAGGGTTCAATTTTGACTTGCGACTCTCGTTTGTGTGGATATGACATTGCAACCTGCTTGGAGGTAATTGGTTTCTCTTCTATTGATTGTTACATAGCTTTATAGCTTTTAGGATTTTGTACTTATTTTTTTCTTTAAAACATCGACCTTTAAGACATTTCAAGTTTCATGAAGTATTTGTGTAAAAATGCTGATGTACCTTATCCATCCCCAAAATGAGTTCTATGGATGGTTATATGTATAGTATTTTTCATTTAATTCAGTGATACTCTTTTTCTTCTCTCTCTTTCTTTTGTTCCCTCATTTCTCACTTGTTTCTTACCTTTTTTTTCTTTTCCTTCGTTTATTTTCTTTCATCTTTTGGTATGTATTTTCTTTCCTTTCCTTGTTTCTTTCTTTTTCTCTTGTGTTTTTCTCCGCTATTTTTTTTTCTTTCTATTTTTTTCTTGTCTTCATTATTTTTCCTTTCATATTAATTATGAAACGAAAAATTATATTTATTTTTTATACATTTTGTGCTTCTTTTAAATACAATGATCCCTAGATTCAAGTGTCAAGGTTCAAGACAATTTTTTTTTCATATTTACTATTTTAAATAAATATGGTTTGAAATTTTATGAGATGCTCTATAACTCTTGTTTTAGAGACAATATTTTGCCTAAAAACTTTCTAAGAACAAATTACGTCCCATGGGCAAGAGTTGACACAATCTTTTTGTGTTTTGGTTTATGGAATACTCTATAACTCTTGTCTTATTGGCAAGACTTAGACCAAGAACTTCACAAGTTCTGCCCCATGGGCAAGACTTGACACTAGTACATTGTCTTGATTTATCATATGGTCTATAACTCTTGTCTTTTAGCCCAAGGACTTCAAAACAAGAAGTTATGCCCCATGGGCAAGACTTGACAATATCACATTGTGTTTTGATTACAATATTCTCTATAACTATTGCCCCAGCTAGTCTAAGGACTTCACAAGTTATGCCCCTTGGGCAAGGCTTGACACTACTATATTATGTCTTGATTTATTATATATAGTGGGGCATAGGCTTGACACTACTATATTGTGTCTTGATTTATCATATGTATAACTATATAACTTTTGCCTCTTAGTCCAAGGATTTCAAAACAAGTTAAGCCCTATGGGCAAGATTTGACAATGCCATATTGCGTTTTGATTTATGAGATACTCTATAATCATTGCCATAGAGATAAAAGGCTTGTTAGTCCGAGGACTTCACAAGTTATGCCCTACAAACAAGACTTGACACTACTTTATTATGTCTTGATTTATCATATATATATATATACATATGTGTGTGTGTATATATAAATCTCCTACCTCTTAGCCCAAGGATTTCAGAAAGAGTTGAGTTGCATGTGCAAGACTTTGGCAATGTCACATTGTGTTTTTTATGAGATGTTTTATAACTGTTGCCCTAGAGGTAAGACTTGTTAGTCTAAGGAATTTTAACCAACAAGTTAAGCCCCATGGGCAAGATTTAACACTACCATATTATATATGGTGTTTTGATTTATGAGATACTCTATAACTATTGCTTTAGAAGTAAGACTTGTTAGCCCTAGGACTTCTAAACAACAAGTTAAGCCCCATGGGCAAGATTTGACACTACCACATTATGATTTATGAGATGCTAACTCTTGATTTATGGTTGGAGTGTATGGATGAGGATGAAAAATGAAGGTTTAAGGATATTTATTGGATAGCGAAGTTGAGGGTCATGAGTGCTAAGACAACAACATTTTAATGTTTATATGTCGAGCTAGAGGAAAAAGGCAGGGATAAGAGATTGTATAAGCTCGTGAAAGAGAGAGAGAGAGAGAGCGCAAAGCTCGCGATTTGGACCATGTGTAGTGCATCAAGGATATTATGTTTCGACTTATGAGACTCTATAATTATTGCTCTAGTGGTAAGACTTGTTAGTCCAAGGACTTCCAAACAGCTGCCACATTATTTATTGATTTAGATGCTCTATAACTTTTGCCTTAAATGCAAGACTTAGCAGAAGGGTTTCAAAGAAACAAGTTGTGCCTATGGGCTATATTTTACATCATTTTTACTAAGTCTAACTTATGGCTAACGCAATAACTTTTGCCTTAGAGGCAGTACATCGCTCAGGGTTTAAAAACATAACACATGCTTCATAGGCAATAGTTTACACTATTTCACTATGTCAAACTTATGAGATATTCTATAACTCTTGTTTTAGAGGCAACACTTGGACCAAGAACTTCAAAATGACAAATTATTCCTCATGGATAGAACTTGATATTACCACATTGCATCTTAATTTATGATATGCACTATAACTCTTGCCTTGGAGGCAAGACTTAGCCCAAGCACTTTCAAATAACAAGTTTTACCCCATGACAACAATTTCCACCATTTTCACTAAGTCATACTTATAGGAAACCAATAACTTTCGTCACAGAAACTTTTATATATATAAAGAGAGAGAGAGAGAGAGAGAGAGAGAATGTAAAAAGGACAAAAAAATAGAAATAGACAAAAAGAAAAAAATTTAAAAAGAGGAAAAAAAATAAATAAAAGAAAGATAAAGAAAGAGAAAAAAAAATACAAGTTAAGAAAAACGCAAAAGAAAAAAGAATTAAAAAAAGAGAGAAGAAAAAACAACAACAACATACCCAGTGAAATCCCATAGGTGGGGTATGGGGAGGGTAGAATGTAGGCAGACCTTACCACTACCTCATAAAAGAAAGAAAAAACTATTAAAAAAAGTAAAGAAAGAGAAAAAAAAATAGAAGTTCAGAAAAATGAAAAGAAAAGAAAAAAACAATAAAGAAACAAAAGAGGAGAAAAAATAATAAATAAAAAATAAAGAAAGAGAAACAATTTTTTAAAAAAAGTTGAGAGGCAATTGAGCATAGAGAGTTGTTTAAAAAATATTTAAGGTATGAAGGAGCAAAAATGTAAATTGATTTAACTTGACGTTGAAGGAAGGCCATTTTTGTAAGACTTCTCTTATGGAGGGAAAAGATCAAAACCACTATATCTGAAGGGTACATTGTGTAATTTCCTACATTACGAGGGAGGGAGGGGTAGATTAGAAACTGAGCTTTAGTGTTGGCAGATTCTAATCCTTTGTAATGAATTATATTGGAGCAGGTATTTCTTATATTGGATGAATTTAATCCATTTTAGCTTCTCTGGGAATAATGATGTGATGACATTTTGCAGTGGCTTGTTCGTGTCCATCCACTTAAAAACATGATCTCTTAGTTTGAAGTAATTAGCCTTGCTAGGGAGGTGAGTAATGCATCAATAATGCTTCCGAAGTTCTTTATTGGCACTTGTGTTATCCCAAATTTAGTGTGAAATTTTGGTGCATTCTGCTCCATATTTTTTCTTTTGTTACTTATTTCTCTTTATTTTTCAATATATTGACCAATCTCCTCATGGTAAATAGACTTGGATGTTATTCCTCGCTTTCAGCTTTCTTGTAGCTTATGTTTTGATGGATTTATATGGTTTATGCTAGATAATTTATTTTTGTGAGTCCAACATTTAAGGTGTCTCTCTATTCTTAATTGTGTTTATCTATGTTGTTTATGTATATGAGAAATATATTGACCAGAGTTTTCCCACTTCAAGTGTCTTGCCTTACTCGTGATATGTACTTCTACATAGATTTTTATGATCCTTAAGTGGTTAAATGAGAGCTTGCTTTTCTGCAGTATATTTTTGGGTTCTGTCTTTTCTTTCTTCCATAGATTCCGTAAAGCATTAACTCATTTTGATCGTGAAAGCTGAGTGTTTTGATCAACTATAGGTGATTGAACACATGGAGGAACAAGACGCATGTTTGTTTGGGGATATTGTGCTCAGTTCCTTTTGTCCACAGATTCTTATAGTCTCCACTCCCAATTATGAATACAATGTGATTCTCCAGAAATCTACTCCCCAATACCAGGAAGATGACCCAGATGAAAAGAGCCAGCAGCAGTCTTGCAAGTTCCGCAATCACGATCACAAGTTTGAGTGGACTAGACAGCAATTCTGCCAATGGGCATCTGAACTAGCTTCAAGGCATAATTATGATGTTGAGTTTAGTGGTGTTGGTGGAGAGCCAAACAAAGAACCAGGATTTGCCTCCCAAATTGCTGTTTTTAGAAGAAAAGATTGCAGTCCCATGAAGGAAGATTTTACTGAACACTATGGTGTTATATGGGAATGGAGTAGTAGCAATAATTCAAGATCTTAACAGTAGATGCTTTCTAACAAACTCTGTTTTGCTCCAATTTGGTTATTATTGTGCAAAATTTTACCTATTGTTTAGAAAGATACATTATTCCTCAACTCATGACTTTTAAGCTTTTATGCTTGAGCTTTAGTTTTGTTCTGTTTTTCTTTAACCTTCACTTGTAGAGATGGCCTGTTGTGAGGTCATTCTCATAGTTACAGATAAATCTGGTTGGAGAAGGTTTCTGTTCGTCAATAGGAACATCCTTTTTGTACTTGTACCAGTTGGCTCAAAAGACAGTTACCGAAGTTGAGCAAGCTGAGGATCGCTAGGAACCAGTAGAAAAGCTTGATGTGGTTCTTGTTCATGTCTCTTCCGTGAAGCCATCCTTGCTTGTTGGAAGTAGCTTTGAAGTGATTGAGTTGATGAGCTCCACATAAGCTGAGCTCAAGTAGTAACCAATGGAGAGTGACAGAAACCAGAAAAATTTGGAAAGAGATCTCATCCCAGCTGGAGCCTCACTGCTGAAGAACTCCATCAGCCCAACA
This sequence comes from Solanum clarkiae, assembly GCA_011800125.2. Lineage (NCBI taxonomy): Eukaryota > Viridiplantae > Streptophyta > Magnoliopsida > Solanales > Solanaceae > Solanum > Solanum clarkiae. Next base: position 13,962,187 of record JAABOM020000049.1, on the reverse strand, counting down.
AGCATGAACGTGTCTGCTATCCCAAAGAGTGCATAATAGGAGGAGAGCCAAAAGAGGCTGGTGCAATGGTTGAACTCGTTCTTCCTCTTCACTTTCACGGCTACTGCAATGGCCATGGAAATAGCTGAGAGGACAAGCCCTATACCAACTCTCTGGAGGTGTGTTATGCCAGTTGGGTGGCCAGTGATCATCCTCATTACAGGAAAAAAGAGGAACTCATAGATGGAAACGAGAACAGAGATCAATACTAGAGGAATGACCGGAATTGAAGCAGCAGGTACGTCAAACTTGCCAAGGCTAGAATCCATTAGAGTCCCTTGTTGTATTGAGATTGTTTGTAGCTTTGCCAAACATGTTGATAGTACCTGAGAGAATCGGCATCATCCTGAGAAGGATTTTCACTTCCTCCACTTGAGTAACAGTACAAAGTCTCCATTTTCCTTGCTTATTTGTGTGCTCCATTTGAACTGCAGCTTTGTCTAGTACTCTGTTCATGATTAGCACGACAACATAAGATCGACATGAACATGAACCTCCTATGATCTTGCATTGAACTTGAAACACTTGCCTGAATTGTCGAGTCTCTGAAAAGCGCTGTCTGGTTGAAGTAGAAACAGAATTTGAGCAACTATAAAGAGTGAAAGACATATTTTGCTATTACAGGAGCGGAGCCAGGTAGGGTCTAGAGGATACATCCGAACTCTCTTTAATGAAAAATTAGTAGACGTTGAACCTCCTTTGACTTCTTGGTATGTTTACTACTCATATTTTGAAATTTAAACCCTCTTTTGGTGAAAATCATATTGCTTCATAGACTAATATAAAACAAATCAAATCAAATCAAATCTTCTCTCTTTTCAGGTTTCAACTAAGGATATTTTAATTTCAATTTTGGAAAACGCTACTATAGATAAATGCAGCAGCAAGTTGGGACCAAAAAAATGGGACAAAAATTATAATATGACTATAAACTAGGTGTGGGACAGAGTTGGATAAGAAGTTAGATAAGTACGGAATAATAGGAAGGAAAAAAAATCTATCTGAATTTGGACATGGAAGTTTTATTTTCTCTAAAATAAAATTTATATATTTGAAACTTACTTCAATTAATAATTCAAAATATTTAAAAGTCATATAAAGAAATTCAATCAAAGATAAACTTAATTGATTCTCAGAATTCCTACTATGCCATCATATTGAGAGGAAGGAGTTTTCATCATTAAGTAACAACGAATTTAACAGTACAATATGTGGAATTTTTTGAATTTGAGATTCAAATGAATCTTTCTTTCACTGCAACCTTTTTATATATTTTTTTAATATTTTAAATTATCATTTATTATGATTATAGGTGTACAGATGTAGTATTAAAAAATTAATAGATTTGACTCTTGAAACTCGAATGAGGTCACACAAATTATGAGTGCAAGAGGAATCATTTATGTCCTAAAGAGTTAACTAAAAAAAAGGAAAAAGGAAAAATTCCAACTTAAGAGTTATCACCATGCAAAGTGCTGATTTATATATAATCCATCCTAATTGTATATGTTATTGTTGACTATAGAGGCCTTCATTTTTGACCAATCTTGGTACTTTGAAAATGAGAAATTGCTTTCTGTGTATTATAATACGTAACATTTTAGCCAGCTAGTGGTTGAATGAATCATCCCATTAAAGTGGTCTTTGTATAGTAAGTCGAAATAACGCACTGCCACCATATTATTTTATTCTACTTATATATAAGTCGCGACGTAAGCTCCTCAAGTAGATAACAGGTTGACATATCTGCTTAAGCATCTTAAGGGTATATTTATAATTTTCTTAGTTGTTCTTCTGCTTTAGTTTATTTATTTTATTTTCTGCATAAAAGATACTTCCTCGGTACTATTTTATGTGACATCTTTTTTTTTCCGTCCAAAAAGAATGTTATCTTACTCAAATTGGAAACAATTTACCTTTAAAATTCTTTTTTACCCTTAATGAAATGATTCTCAACCATACTGTTGACACCCAATTTTTACCCTCCACGGTGTCAAATTAATTATCGGGGGCTTTATTTTTATTTTTAACATTTTAAAACAATTTTAAAAAAAAAATATAAATATAATGATATTTATTACGGGCGCGTGTGGCACACGCGCCCGGTTTATGCTATCTCCCATCTGCCCCTTTCCCCTTTCTTCTCCCATTTCCCCAATCCCTAACCCTAACCAGCCGCCCCCCAACCCCTCAACAAACCCTAA
>JAABOM020000049.1:13943640-13958450 GCA_011800125.2 Solanum clarkiae | reverse complement strand
GTAAAACCTTCTTGAAATGGAAATGTGAACCCGAACTCATTTCTTTGAATTTTTAAAAGATTTTCTGTTAGTCTTTTTAAAATATTTTAGTGATTTCCTAATTATCCGTAAAATTAGGTGGCGACTCCGTGTCTTTTCGAATTTCAAGAATTGATTTTACTCAAATTAATTAGGTTTAGATTGATTCTCGATTTTCGAACAATTTTCAATTTATTTTCAATTTTTATTTTTTAAAGCCAGTCATTTTTCGGCGTAACACATACAAATATCTAAAAATGATTTTAGATTGCAAGTTTCAAAAATCTTCCTTGTTTTCTTAAACACCGTGCCAAATCAAAGGATGTCAGACGGAGGGAGTACTATAAATCATGATAATTGACAACTTAAATATTTAATCATTTTTTCATTTTGATGTGTTTATTTTATTTTTCTTATATATTTAAAAATTGTGAAAATTTAATCTAAACGATGATAATTAACAACTTACAATATTTAGAAAACATATAAAAAATTGATTGTATCTTAAAATTTTATCGGTGCCACACAAACTAAGACAAAGAAAGTAAACATGCATTTGGAAACAACGTAAAATACTGTAAATCTCAATAATTAATAGCTTAAAATATTTAAAAGACATATAAAAAATTTGATTGACTTCCTAAATTCTGTTATTGTCGTATATATTGGGACAGAGGAAGTCACATATATTATTTAAAATTAAATTTATCAGTGCCACCTAAAATGAGACAGTAAAAATAATATGTATTTGGAAACAACATCAAACATACTTTAAATTTCAATTATTACCAACTTAAAATATTTAAAAGATATATAAAAAATTCAATTGACTTTTGAAATTTTGTTAGTGCCACATAAATTGGGACACAGAGAAAGTGACATATATTATTTGAAAATTATTTAAAATATATTATAAATCAAACATTTAAGAACTTAAAAGTATCTAAAAGTAGTATTAAAATTTATTGACTCTCTAAATTCTATCTATATCACATAAATTAAGAATAAAATAACATATATTGAGCTCGTGCAACACCACTCTTCTCCAATAAAAAGTCAAAACTGACACATCTGATTAAAGAATGAAAGAATACTTGTTGCTTCATCATAACTATGTTATATATATAAATGAAAAGATTATTTGATCCTTCAGTAGTCCTAATTTCCTTCAATGGAGAATGAAAAAGAAGCTCTTCATGTAGTTATGTTTCCATGGCTAGCCATGGGCCATATAATACCTTTTTTCCATCTATCCAAGTGTTTAGCTCAAAGGGGCCATAGAGTCACCTTCATCTCAACACCAAGAAACATTGAAAGATTAGATAGCGTCCCCTCTGATCTTGCTCCCCTGCTGCATATTGTTAGTTTTCCTTTGCCTAAAGTTGAAAACTTGCCAGACGATGCAGAATCCTCCATGGACATACCTTACCAAAAAGCTCAGGTCTTGAAGATTGCTTTCGATTTGCTCGAAACCCCACTAACCAATTTTCTTGAAAATTCATCACATCCCAAACCAGATTGGATTGTCTATGACTATGCTTCTCACTGGCTCCCTCAAATTGCAGGCAGATTAGGCGTCTCTCGCGCCTTTTTTAGTCTCTTTACTGCTGCAACTATGGCCTTTTTTGGACCTCCATGTGCTTTGTTAAATGATGAAAGATCAATCCCTGAAGACTATACAGTTCTCCCAAAATGGATTCCTTTTGAAACGAAAGTTATATATAAGCTGCATGAGATTAAGAAGAATTTCGAAGCACCAGCAGCTGAATCAGGTACGTCTGATGGAGCGCGATTTGGTGCTTCAATAGATGGAAGTGATGTTGTGTTGTTTAGAACTTGTGTTGAGTTTGAACCTGAATGGTTCGAATTGGTTTCTGATCTTTTCCAGAAACCTGTAATATCGATCGGTTTTCTCCCTCCATCTTTAGTGAAAAATGAAATTTCAGACAACAATGATACATGGCTAGGAATCAAGAATTGGCTAGATAAGCAAAATCAAAACTCTGTTGTTTATGTTGCACTTGGTACTGAAGCAACACTGAATCAAAAAGAGCTGAATGAGTTAGCTCTTGGGTTAGAAAAATGTGGGGTTCCATTCATTTGGGTGATTAGAAATCAGCCAATACATAATCAAGACGAATCGCGCGTTCAGCTTCCTGATGGATATGAAAACAGAGTAAGAAACAACGGAGTAGTACACAGAGGATGGGTACCACAGACAAAGATACTAAGTCATTCGTCAGTAGGCGGATTCTTGACTCACTGCGGATGGAATTCGATCATAGAGGGGCTTTGTTTCGGGCGAGTCTTGATTATGTTCCCAGTGATGAATGATCAAGGATTGAATACAAGGTTGTTGGAAGAGAAAGGAGTTGGTGTAGAGATACCAAGAAATGAAAAAGATGGATCTTTTACAAGTGATTCAGTGGCTGAATCTGTGAAGTTTGCTGTGGTGAGTGAAGAGGGTGAGTTGTTGAGAGCTAATGCAAGACAAATGAGTGGTTTATTTGGAGATAGGAATAAAAATGGAAGACTTATTGATGATTGTGTTGGTTATTTGATGGAAAATAGGATAGGCAAATTAAATCTTCTAGGTGAATAATATTTGGCCCAAAAAAGAAAGAATAATCTTCATCTTCTAACAACTCAGTTGAACAAAAATGGGTGTGAAAAATGGACCTACGTGGCCTGGTGGCATCAAAGGACGTCTGGTAGGATTTTATTAGCCAAAAAACAGGAACCAAACGATTTCGACAGTTTTTCGTGGGTATTAATCCACAAAATCTAAGGTAAACAATATTTAGCACAAAAAAAGAAAGAATAATCTTCATCTTCTAAATAGACAGGTTGAACGATAATGGGTGTGAAAAATGGAAGTCTTTATAATTGTGTTTTTACTTCTTTTGTTTTCTTCCTTGTTTACTGGGTATGTTGTTATTCTTGTTTTCTTCCTTGTTTATCAAATTGAATGTTCACTTTTAATTTTTAGTTGTAGAAAATGCTTATAATAAAAATAAAATTTGTTGTTGCAAATGTATACTTCTTCTATAGCATTTTATAAATTTTTTTATTTGAATAATTAAAATGAATGAGGTTTACTTTTTTGTATGAGTTAGATACCCTTGACAACACTCGTTTTAATTATTTCGAGGCTTGTGCAAGTTGTGTTTGATAGTCATAATTTCGAATAAAATTCAGGTACTCAATTGTAATTAATTTTAGTATAGGTGCCTAAACAAAAAATCAGAACAAATTCCAGTGGATGCATTAACCTTCTTTTTACCGTTAATGTGATAAAATTTGTTTATTATATGTTGTGTCAAACTAAAACCTACAACTTAAAATTCAATTTTAGGTGGTCATTATGATGAGAAACTCACTCTTTGAAGAATTTTATTGACCTTACATGTAACATGGGGAATCTAGATAGCACAGATATTTAAGAATAAAAGAACAAAGACTTGACTAGACGATAATCACGAGCAAATGACAAGTATGAGCGAAGAAGGGTCTTATGTTACCATTTTTTATGGTAAAGAAGATGTCCGTGTTCTTCCATTCCTCAAACTCACCTCAACTTTCAAGATTGGGTTGGTGTTCCGATAGGCAAGAGTGTAAAAGTAGATATCACGATAGACAATAAAAAATATTGAAAAATGATAGATTTCCAAAAGACAAGTAAAAGGAAAATGAAAGACAATCCTATATTGAGAAAGACGAGCTCTTTTGGATCTAGGAGGGTCGTGAGCATTCATCCAAACTCTCTCAGCTTCTTAAACACAAAACTAGAGATTGACTCAGTGATTTAAGAGTTCAAAATTCACCCTACGCTCCAAATTGAAATATAAAATAAAAATTTTAATAATTTAATCATGAACTATCAAAAATAATTCAGTAGGATACGATATGACATAAAGTCATATATTAATGAAATGATATGAAACAATAATTCAAACAAATGTAATGTTTAATTAGGAAGGCACCAAATAGTCTTTTCCTGCATTCTCCATTTTCTTCACTAGGAGTCCTGTGCCGACCAACTGTTCGACCAAATGCTCAGTAGGAGTTGTTCCATGTTCTCGACAACCTATGAGTCCTTTCCTCGGTCTTCATCCACATATTCCATCTCCCAGGCTAGTGCTGCCAGTTCAGCTGCTTCTGGAACATCTTTAAGTTTTGGAAGAAGAGTGGAAAGAGTTGTTTTCATGGATGTATCTAGTAACAGAGCTAACCATAGAAAACTTCCAAAGAACCTCAGAAATCCTCGACGACACAAGATCCCACCAGACATGGACTATAGTTCCAAAAGGGTCTTGTACGAGGATGGTGAGGGAGTTGCAAGTGAGGGTTCTTTTAATAGAATTGATCAAAAATTGGGGATGGAAGTAGGTGAGGGAATTATATGGGAGACGGATGAGATGGAAGCGATTTCATCTCTTTTCGAAGGGAGAATCCATCAGAAGCCTGGAAAATTGGATAGAGAGAGGCCTCTACCTCTGCCCCTTCCTTACAAGATTCGACCTTTGGGACTTCCTACACCAAAGGGATTCACAAATCGGTCAAGACAAACCATATCAAAGCAAGTGTACAAGAATCCCACTTTCTTGATTGGTTTGGCGAAAGAAATACATGGCCTTTCAACAGAGGAAAATGTATCAAAGGTTCTCAGTAAATGGAGCCTGTTTCTTCGAAAGGGATCATTGTCATTGACAATCCGAGAGTTGGGTTACTTGGGCCTTCCGGAGAGAGCTCTGGAAACATTCTGTTGGGTGAAGAAACAACCCCATCTTTTCCCAGATGATCACATTCTTGCTTCCACCATTGAAGTTCTGGCGGGGTCAAATGAGTTAAAAGTGCCATTTGATTTGGAGAAGTTCACTGTCTTGGCTAGTCGGAGTGTGTATGAAGCAATGTTAAGGGGTTATATTAAAGGAGGAAGCCTGAAGCTTGCTTTGAAGCTTCTTTCAATGGCTAAGGAATCAAATAGAGTGCTTGATACTGGAGTGTATGCTAAGCTAATCTTAGAGCTTGGTAAGGATCCTGATAAAAGTACACTTGTCTTGGTATTATTAGAGGAGCTTGCTGCGAGAGATGATCTGAATTTGACACCACAAGATTGCACAGCTATCATGAAGATTTGCATTAGGCTGGGAAGATTTGAAATCGTGGAGGGACTATATGATTGGTTCAGGAAATCTGGTGGTAAGCCAAGTGTAGTTATGTATACTACTCTGATTCACTGTTGTTATTCAGCGAACAAATATAGAGAGGCATTAGCCATGTTATGGGAAATGGAGGCTTCAAATTGCCTTTTTGATCTTCCAGCTTATCGTGTAGTCATTAAGCTTTTTGTTGCTTTGAACGATCTGTCAAGGGCTGTACGCTATTTCTCTAAACTTAAGGAAGCAGGTTTTAGTCCAACTTTTGACATATACTGCAGCTTGATCAAAATTTATATGGCTTCTGGAAGGGTGGCTAAGTGTAAGGATATCTGCACGGAGGCAGAGATGGCTGGATTCAGGTTTGACGAACATACATTGTTAAAGTTGCAACAATAAAACTTGTTATATCTTATGTGTTTTTTCATGTACTTTAGACTTCCTGTTGTTTAAGTTCAGACCTTTATCCGACCCCTCTCTTCACTTGCATGGTTAAATGCATTGCGACTAGCAGCATCCATATGTTTTCGCAACAGTTCCTTTTCCACATTAAGTGTCTATATACTTATGTTGCAATTGATTTTTTCTTGAGAAGTGAACAAGTACAAGAAAAACCAGTATCATTTGTTCATACATACTGTGAGCCAGGGATTCCTCCTGAAAACCTTTTCTGGTCAGTTTGCACAGCAAAAGTTAATGTCAGCCTTATGTTTGATTGAGCATCTGAAAATGTTCTGTGAAACTGTGCTGCAGAACTTGGAAAATAAGCTCAGGAGTATTGACTCCAAAGAAACTGACAGACATTGGAAGCTCATAGGCTAAAAGGGGAGAGAAGTTTGTTTACATATTAAATATGCCCCAATTTACAACAAACAATGGTCAAGAAAACCAGCCTAGCCCCATTCACACACCAAGTGTTCTAATTCTACTACTCAAAAGGGAGGTCAATGAGCTATTTGATTCCCAAAGTAGAGCAAAACATATGGCTCACCAAAATGAGTACAAACTATATGGATGAAAGGTCCTCATATATAGTCTTGATACCAGGCCTCTCGGATATAGAACGAATGCATCGCACAGCTATACCAAGAACCTCCTTCATTTGCTTCTCCATTGCTGGATTTCCCATCTCAGGTGACAACACATTATCAAAACAATCAGAGCTATGACCTTCTGCCACCTTCAACCTTACCCAGTCAGTCAAGTCTACTCCTCCATCTTCGCCGGAGACAACATCACCTGCACACTTCCCACTTAGCAGCTCCAACAAAATAACTCCAAAAGCATATACATCTGATTTGAAGGAAGGCAGTGGTTTCTTCGAGGCAGCCAACTCAGGGGCACGATAACCCAACACTCCAGCATCAAGAATCTGTTCTATTGTGCCTGCTTGAGTCATGAGGCGGTGAAGGCAGTAATCCGCAACCCTTGCATTAAGGTCAGGCCCATCCAACAAGATGTTGGTTGCTTTAAGGTTTCCATGTGGAACCTCACGATCAAAATGGAGGTAGTTCAAGCCACGTGCAACATCAACTGATATTTTGAGTCTTTGAGGCCAGGTTAGTGGTGGACCTTTTCTACCAGGCCGATCTACAAACATGCAGTAGATTAGGGAAGTATAATGAAAATGACCACATATAATTATCAACTGAATGAAAACATTTAGTTAGTCAAATGAATAGAAAGCAAGTCCATTTTAAGAACTCATATAAGGAAAATTTATCCAACAAGTGAATCATGAAACAAAAGCTTAACTCACAATTTTCAGATCCATTAAGATCACAAACATGAATTTTAGCTACTAAAAGTATGAAGCAATGCAAATCCCTCAGCCTGTGTTGGGACAACCACAAGGAGCACAAGGTGTATTACTAGTTGGTGCAAAAATTACATGAACAAAAGACACATATGCATCATAATATATCAGGCTCTAGATGTTCTAAAGTATTACTACCACATCAAACCAAGGACTAAATACTTGACATTCACATAGAATCCCAAAAGGGGATCACCCAGCAAGGTTTAAAGTGCTCAACTGTGATGTGCATGGGAAAAACACATGAATCGTAAGAACTGTCAGATATACCGCACAATCAGATGCCTAATATGAAATATGAAATGGGAACTTAAGGGAAATGACTAGATTAAAGAACAGGGAGACAAAGCCTTCACTAAGACTTGACAGAAAAACACAACATGAGAGTTTAGAGTACATGAAGCTTACCATAGAGGAAACTTGCAAGACTTCCGGGAGAGATATAATCCGAGAGAATGAGCTTCTCATGCTGTGTGGGACCCCAGTAGTAACCTCTTAATCCTACTACATTAGGATGCCTAATATTGGCAAACTTTTTAGCCTCCTTTGCAAAATCCTTTCTCTGCTTCGCCACTCCTTCTCTCAACCATTTCACAGTCAGGAGCAACCCATTCTCTAGTGTCGCCCTGTAAGAAGTACCATGGCTGCTTCTGCCTAAGACTTCAGCTGGAGCCCTGGAAAGTTCCTCAGGTGTAAAAGAGATTGTATCATCAAGGAAGTACAGCTCTCCAGCCAGACGATCTGGAGACTTCACATCCAATCTTGCAAAGGTTTCTGCAGTATATGAATCTCCAGACTCAGGTGACCAAGAGAAGTGGCTACCTTTTGAAGGGGAGAAACCAGTTACAGCAGTCATTTTCTCATCTGGACTAATTATTTCTGATGATCCTTTTCGTGAAGTCATAACATCTTCAGCTGAAACGACTGCAGCACCAGTACCCTCCCTACTGCTAAAGCCAGAAGGATATGATGTGGCTTGGCGATGAACGTCTTTTTCAGCAACACGAGGATGAGGCTTCCTCGAAGCTCGTCTATAATAAAAGAAAATGGCTAGCAAAACCAAAATAATAAGAGCAATTACACAAGAAACTATTATTACCACCTTGATGATGGTTTTAAGTGTTCGGCTTTTCTGGTTTTCAGGTGAAGCTTGACCAGAGGAGGGAGGATTTGGAAATTGAAGTTCAGAGTTTCCAGGGTAGAAAGATGATAAAGGGAACTTTCTCAAATTTTCAGGGACAACACCAGAAAAGTCATTGAGTGATGCATTGAAGCTTTGGAGGCCATCAGGCAGATTCTTTGGCAGTGGACCTGTAAAATGATTCTGTGAAACATCTAGAGAAGTAAGCGTACTAACTTGACCAATCGAAGTAGGCAGAGACCCAGTGAAATTATTTTCAGCTATATCAAGTACTTGAAGCGCAGTCAATGAACCAAATCCATCAGTAAAAGAACCAGCAAGCTGATTATGTGAAAGATCAAGAACACGGATATTGGGTGTAGCAGAGGGGGCAGGAAAATCAACATTTCCAACAAGTGCATTGTTTTGTAGGTGAAGTTCTTCAATAGTGGGTAACGTTAGCAGAGATGTGAGAAGAGGCCCTTCCAGCTGGTTGAAACTAAGATCAAGGACTGTGATCTTGGGAAACTGTGTGATAACTTTTGGGAGAGATCCAGTAAGGCCATTGTTAGAAAGGTTTAGGTGATTTAATCGCAGAAACTGAGCTGTAACCTCAGGGATGTTTCCAGTCAATTGGTTCTGGCTGAGATCAAGAAATTCAACATTCCCCCATTTCTGAGTTCTAGTTAGATTTCCCTTTAACTGATTTTTTGAGAGATCAAGAACTGCAATACTCCCTGTCACCAGAGGAAGTTCACCAGAAAGAGCATTGGAAGATAAGTTAAGAACACGCAGTGTTGTCGATGTAATCATGCTTATAGACCCTGTAAAATGAAGGGACTGCATAAAGCACACTAACAAAATGATAGATATAAACTACTTTGTTGTCACTTAAGTTCAACAGCAGGGCAAGGAAATATTACTCTATCAGCAAAAAGGAATTTCAAAATGAGAGCAGTTTGGAATATACCTGTGAGGTTGTTTCCACTTAAATCCAATTCTGTGAGAACTAAAGAATCGCCTTTCAAAAGATCATTTGGGATGAAACCAGAAAATCTGTTGTTGCTGAGTTTAAGGACCTGAAGATCATAAACAAAATTGAAGCCAGGTAATTCCCCGGACAGCTGATTGTAGCTCAAATCCAAAACCTTCAAGTTCCCAAATGCCTGAGCTTCACCTCCACTTACTAGTGACCCTGTAAGCTGATTATGGCTAAGACTCAAGTATTTGAGTGAATCAGATATGCCTGGTAAAAACTTCTGATGTTGAGAAGTGGAACTCACAAGTAAATTTCCACTTAAGTCAACATAAGTTGCAGTAGTAAGCAGTAAAAACTCTGGATCCAAAGTACCATCAAGCATATTTCCATGCAAGTCAAGAACTTCAAGGTTAGCCATTAGCTCAAAACCTTTTGGGATTTCCTTTGTAAATCCATTATGGGAAAGATTGAGGTATACTAAATTATTCAACTTGGTCAAAGATGAAGGAAGTAGCCCAGAAAGAGAATTGTGGCTCAAATCCAAAGATTCAATAGACATGAGCTCTGAAATAGCATCAGGGATTGGACCAGAGAAATTGTTACCAGCTAGTGACAGATTCTTTAAGCTTCCTACTTTTCCAATCTCTGGTGGTAAAGAGGAGTTGAATAGATTATTTGAAATATCCAGATATTCAAGACTCTTAAAATCACCAATTTTCTTTGGCATTTGTCCAGCAATTGAATTGTTGGCCATAGAGAGTTTCACAAGCATTGTGAGGTTAGCAAACACACTCAAATCTGCATCAGCAGATAAACCCATGTTGTCAAGGACAACAGCTGCAACATTACCACCATTGCACATTATACCATTCCAAGATGAAGGACAACCATTGAAATCAATGGACTCCTCATTCCATGACTGCAGTACATAACCAGTTGGATCATGCTTGATACCCTTCCTAAACTCAAGCAGGGCCAAAATGTCCTGGGAAGGAAGCTGCCCCATGGCAGAACCAAAACAAAGCACAAGCATCAAAAACCTAACTAGCCTCATTTTAACAACAGAAGAAGCTTCCCTGCTAGACTAAGTGACAACAAACTCACTCCCAAAACTACAAGTCAGTCTTCAACCTTCCAAGAAATCAAAAAAGGGGCAGTTTTAAATATGAGATTCACTGTAAGCAGAAGCTCAACATATGAATATCTATGCCACTACACCTAAATGACAATCATCACAGTTCAAAGCAGGAAAACAACAAGGAAAAATCACCAGAGTCCTCCTTCAACAGCAATGCAAGAGAGATACAAAAAAAGAAGAAGCTTTTCTAGGTACAGAAGCTGAAAGGGGGCAATGAGTGACAAAAACAAAGTGCAGACTCAACTTTCAAAGATTCAAGATAGAAAAACAAGTTCAGCATTTCCTCACCAACCAACCCACATCTTTCACAAGAACATTAGCTCAAACAGCAGAAAAGAAGAGTCTTTTTCAAAGATTTACTGTAGAAATTCATCTTCTTGAAGATTACAGCTTCAGTTACTACCTTGGAACCTCAAGTTCTTTAATGCACTCAACTGGTGGCCTAACAAATTTCCATTACAGTACAAGACAATGAAATGGACCAGCAAAGTATTTAGCCCTTTAGAAAGAAATCTTGATAAATCTTCAAGAGAAGGACCAAAAATTCTTTCTTCTCAAGTTAAAAAAAAAAATGAAAGCACTAGGGTAAAACCCTAGTCTTGTTTTGAGATGTATGAATGAATGAAAGAGAAAGCTCACACCTCCCATAAATGGTAGTGACACTCAGCATTTGTCTTCTTTGGACATAATTTCTCTCACATTCTCTCTAAAAAGGACATTTTTGTTGGACAACACAATAAAGCTCCCTAAAATTATGTGTTTTATTCATATAAATATTTATTTGGCTTTTTGACTATTGAAGAAAAAACTAATAGTGCTTGGATTATTATCTTGGAGACTTCTACTACTGTAAAAAATTTTGCAAGTAGTCATTTCATGATTTTTTTTTATGTTCTTTTTTATTTCAAGAGGAATTTGATATGCATTTTATATTACTTTAAATATTTAAAGTATGATTGTATTTCAAATTTGAGTTGTAGACTAATATCTTCAAATAAATTCGTGAAATTTGAATTCAAGATGAGATAACCAAATTGTATGAATATATCATAGTTAATTCAAATTTGTGTAATCAGATACTTCCTCTATTTTATTTTAATTAAATTTGTGAAATGATATACACATATTGAAAAAAATATTTAAAAATAAAATTTACATTATACTTTCTACTATTGTCCTTTGAAAAAAATGAGACACGAGAAAGGGATCTTCACTCTTGCCTAAATTTAAATATTAAAAAGATTTGAAAAATTCGTATTATTTTTTTCATCAAATTAAAAAAGTTCTGTTAATTACACTATATAAAATAACATTAGTTGAATTTAAAATTTTAAATAATATTTTTTTATAACAAGGAAATTCGCAGTTGTTATTTTTTTGAGTCCGCACAGGATAAACCTTGCAGTCCTATGCAATAATTTGTAAACTGCATACAAGTCTATGCGAAGTGCTCGACTCATAAGGTAAATCTCAATCGAACCAAATAATAATATAATATAAAATGGATGGTATACTAATTTACTTTTCCATCTTTTGATTGTTTTGAGATTAATAAATTGTTTAAAAGTTTCAATATTTTGGAGAAAAGAAAAGTTTTGCAGGAAAAAGGAAAAGAAATAGCGGGAAATATTTAAAAGGTTGAATATTTCAGTTTTTTTTTAACCCGGGAAAAAAGAACATTAGGAATCTTTTTATTATATTGTGGACGTGAAAAGTATTTATTAAATTTAGTTAATTAAGATTGTCCTATTTTTGGGAAGTGATGCTGTCTTACAAGCATGACAGATTCTGCTCCTACATTATTACAATTCCCCTTTGACTGTCTCTTTGCCCATGCACTATTTTTTATTTTTTAAAAAGAATTATATTTCAAAAATAATTAGTGATTATTTACTTTTAATATAAGTAGATAAATGAAAATACAAAATTATCTTCAAAAAATATGATGCAACGAATGAACCTGCTCCTATCTTAATCAGAATTTTGAGTTCGAGTTCAAGCTCTATAAATGAAAAAAAAAATGATAAAAAGTACTTTCCTCCAAATAGAGCTCTACGTGGCACGAATTCAAATATAATTGGATTTCAATATAAGTATCCAATCTAAATGAGAAATTAATTAATAAATAAATAAATAAATAAATCATTTTTCGGTTGTTTTCTGATTTCTCAGATTTCATCTTTTTTTTTTTAAGTTCATATCATAGAAATTGACATTTTTAGACCATCTTCAATCCTCCTTTAATTTACTCTCTGAACTCTACGTATAAAAGAGTGAATTCCTAGTCATCTTTTTTGTTTCACTTTTATATATTTTATTGCTATTTATTTATATTTATAATTTAACATACGACAGATTATATAAAATTAATAACTAAGTTTTAAGTATTTGTAATAAGTGTAAATTTATATTTCTTATAAATTAATTTCTGTAAAAAATATTACTTAAGATATAAGTTAGTTTTAGTATCATTTGTAACTGTAATAAAAAAATAACCGTCAAAAAAATAAAAAGTGCGCAGGTAAAACTAAGTAATGAATAAAAAATATCTAAATTCATTAACTATCTTATAAAATGGAACTGAAACAGCTCAAGCAGGTAGCAGATCGACATGTCTGCTTGATTATTTTGGAGGTATATTCATAATTTTACATAGCTCTTCCATCGTAATTATATGACTTATTTTTTATGTTAAAAAATATTGCTAATCATGATGATTCTTCCATAGTAATTATATGGATGGGGGAGGGGGGGTCGTCAATGGGGAAATTATGAAAAACGATAAAAAAAAATTTGTGACACAAGTTTTACTGCATGCGACATAATATTTTGTTAACTTATGATGTCAAGTTGTTCTTTCATTGTCCCTAGATTATTTACTTTTGAATTTACATCATATCACATACTTCTTTCATCTATTTTTATTTATTGAGAAAAGTATTTAAAATAATTTTAAATTTTGTTCAAGTTGATAATTTCATTCTCAAATCACTGACAATCTTAAAAATATCGTCTACTTAATTAACTAAACTAAGATACACTCTCAATACATCACAAGTATTACAAAGACTCCTACATTTTGAGAGAAATCAAACTATAAGTAAACATGAGTATTAGACAAATAAATTTTATTTAAAATATATTGATAATATAAAAATCATATTTATAAAATATTATTCTTAATAGAAAAATATATTATCGTTAAAATAATGATTAAATTGTGGATATTATCATAAATCTTGTTTAAAATTTGTATAACTTATCCCTATACTAAGGGGTCATTTGGTTGGTAACAGTTGTCCCAGTATAATTAATCACCAAAAAGTTATTCCACTATGTATGCATAACTTATCCCATCATTAAGGCAAATTGGTGGAACAAATCATTCAAGGATTACCTATCACCTCCAAACCTAACATGAGATAAAATAATCATACATTTTTTTGAGATTGTTTTATTTTATACCTCATACCAGACGACTCCTAATTGTTAATCTCGAAATAATTTATCCCAACTTTTGCAACCAAACAAGAATCTAAAGGGCACTCAAAGGTTATTCCGATATCAACTCCTATTATCCATCGCATCAAATGACCCCTAGAGTCTTAAGGTTTATTTTTTGAAATCATAAATTTTAAAAGTCTTTATTTTTTAAAATATTATGCCAAGTAAAACAATACCACATAGACTGAAAAAAGAAAAATAAAATAGAATGAAAATATATAATCCTCCTTCAACTCTCTTGTCAAACCAAAATTATGGTGCACCAATCAAATTAGACACAAGGGACTAATAAATTAAAATATCTGCACACAAGAGACTTTTGCAAGAACCATCACAATCAACATTATGACATTAATTCCAATATTGCATGCAATACAGGGAATTTGGTTTGTTATTAATGTTGTTGCTGTCTCCATCTTTAATTTGTCCTGTGGCTGTTGATACAACAATATCTAATTCCACCTTCAGTTGTTTTCCTATAAGTTGTAAACAATAATCGCAAAGTCGGATTAAACATTTAATCTAAAATTTATCATCAAACACTAGCTTAAGATGTCTACATATATCAGGAGCAATGATGATACTTTCTCTTGTCATCGTTCCTTGACTTTCATCTTCTTATTTATCATTACTTTTTTCGTATCAAAATAAATGATGTTTCGATTATTTTACTTTATTTTGAAATACGTAGTGTCTCAGAGGTTCAAGAAGGAATTGATTTTATCCTTTTGAAATCATCTATGTTTTCATACATGAAATTTTACAATATAAAAAAATTACTTCCTTCATTCACTTTTATTTATCAAAAAATTTCTAATTTAGTTTTTTCTTTTACTTGTCATTTTTGATATATCAAGGTAGGACTAATTTTTTTTCCTATTATATCCTTAATTTATTATCATTGAGTCAGTGACTTAAAAAAATAGTGAGTGAACCATATCAACTTACAACAATAACAACATTACCCCAATGCCTCAAAGGCTCCCGCCCATTGCGGGATAAGGGGAGGTCGGATGTACGCAGTCTGACCCCTATGTTTAAAAACATAGCGCGACTGTTTCCGGATGACCCATGAT
>JAABOM020000049.1:13916678-13932801 GCA_011800125.2 Solanum clarkiae | reverse complement strand
CGCGACTGTTTCCGGATGACCCATGATGAGCGTCGAAAGTTGCATTGACTAACTGCTATTTCACAATTGAAAGAAGAGCAGACAGTTTAAAGAGTCATTTTGCTTTATTCCATCATACCCCAAAATTAAAAATTAGTGAATCTTTGGCTCCATCCGAGATTAATGGAAATAGTGAATCATATCAACTTACAGGGGTAAAAATGATAAACTTACTATATGAATAATTATTTTTTTAATAAGTGTGTCAAATCAAAATTTGACAACTAAAAGTAAACAGGAAGAGCATTTCTTCATTCAAATTATTTAATAAATACTCTCTTTGTCCCATTTTATGTAGCGCACTTTCCTTTGTAGTCCATCCCAAAAAGATTCTCACTTTTCTAAGAAATAATTTACCTTTAAAATTCTTCTTTTGATTTTAATGAAATGATTTTCAACCATACAAGTATCTAAAAATGATTTTAGACCACAAGTTTTAAAAATCTTTCTTTTTTTCTTAAGCATCATGCTAAGTGAAAGAGTGTCATGAGACGGAAGAAGTAATAAATTAGTAAAAACACCTTTTTTTTAGAAATAAGCAGTTTTGCAAAAAGATATATTTAAATAAAAAACATCACTTATTTTTTCTTTTTATTAGAATAGAAAAAGCAGTTATTTTCTTTGTTAATGCTATATCTTTCCCAGATCACATTGAATCTTTTCTCATCACTTTTGCCCTTTAACTTTTCAAAGTAGACTTTTCTCCTCCTTTTTCCCCTTTTACCTTTTCTACTTAGGTGGAGGAAATGATGGTCCTTTCATCTTTAGCAGAAACTTTTGCCAAATAGTACTAGTTTTTTTTTTACCTTTTGTGCTTGTTTCATTTAAAATCAATTTAGATTCTTTCATCTGGTCCAGTTATTAACACATTATTCAAGTTTCTCTATTTACCTAAAAATGGAAAATAAACTATCTGTACTTTGTTACTCACGTGGAAAATCTTTAGACATAGATAAAATATGCATCAGTGCATACAGTGGCGCAGCATCAAAAAATTATACTATTTATATAAGATAAAAGTATTCTTGGAAACAGCCTCTCTACTTTTATGAAGTAGCGGCAAGGTCTGCGTACAATCTACCCTCCCCAGACCCCACTTGTGGGATTTCACTGGGTATGTTATTGTTGTATATAAGATAAAAGTAATTTTTCATATGTATATATAATAAATACTGAAGCCCCTTCGCTTAGTTCATGGGTCTATTTTTTAAAATTTTGAACCCCTTAAGAAAAATTCTGACTCTGCCATATATACCTTTTACCTCACAAATTAAAGGAATGCACATGATGCATTAAAACAAGAATAAATTGATGGTAGTACTTTTTATTTAGTATTTACACAAATCTTTATCATATATATGTATATAGTTTTCTATACAATCTCCTAGAGAGTGATATGAATTCTTTTGCAAAAATTAGGGCTTATATAATGAGGCAATACTATATATGTATATTGTCATTCAACTAATTAATGAGTCAATGCAGATTTCTAAAATTGTGTGATAGCCAGTAGGTAGGTCTTGTCCACCTGTGTGTGTATCTAGAGAATTTTTCAAAGGTTGGTGGAATAAAGATAATAATCTTGAGATATTTAATGAGATTATTTCATCACGCTTTTGATAATAGGTACTATGATATTATTTAGTCCCATGATTTTTTTTTGACCATTTAAGGGTGTGATAAAATAAACTCAAATGAGCTTTTTGCATGATCCCAGGAAGACAAAGTCGTCCCTTCTACTAATCGATCCTCAGTTCGGGGGCCTTAGTTCATCAACATTTTACAAAGCTGAGTCTTTTGCTGGGTTATGACTTAGAAAGACGAACATTTGGGCAAGGAAAAATGCAGTGGTCTTGGTGCAAATGACTTTCTCTTTTTCATGATATACCAATAAGAATAAAGAGTCCTAACTACGAATTGAACAGTGGGAAAGTAGAGACTTTAAGGCTTGAAGAAACATTCTTTGTGTTTCATATCGAGTCCTTAGACGTGCAGTCCACTTGGTGTCTTATCAGCTCAACAGGTCATTCATAATCTTTCATGGTGTTTCCTCTGTTGTAGTGATCCCTAAGAGTTGTTGGCGGCTCAACAATCTTTATTTCGATAAGAACTAGCGTTTAGGGTTAAGTTAGGCCAAGATGTCATATAAGGATCACTCAGATGAGGTGAAGCTTTTGACATTTATTCTTTATAAAAGGTGACAAGTTACATATTAAGACATTTTTCTCAACAATACGCTATCATACCGTGTCTCTAATATATGAAATATATTATCAACAATAACAATAACATTGCAAAGTCGAACGAGTAAACAGGAGAAATAAGTCAGCTATATAGAAAGTAGCAACATTGAAGATGTGAAATCTATACAGTAAAATGAATTGACACAGCTATATAATAATACCTTCACAGCAGCCTTATTACTAAGTTCCCTGAGACCTTCAAATTTCATCACCTGTACACACAGATGCTAGTGTTAATATCATGAACAGAGAAAAACAATGTGAGCTCAATGTCCGAAAAGGCTTAAACCAGACGGATATCATGTTTTCTTGAAATCAGAATCACGCCACAGAGTTTTCAAACACAGGATATATAAGAAATTTTCAGCTTTTGTTTCTGGTGCAATTGTTTGATACAGGCAGCTCAGTCTTGTGCAAAGTAGTCTTCAACAATATTTTGATAAAGGAAGTTAATTTGCTCATAAAACTTATTTCACTTTATAGGATCAACAATATGGAGAGAAGTGGACAATAATCATGGACAGAAGGAAATTCAGTCATCCTAAATGATGTAAAGTGCAGCAAATACAGGCTATTAGACATCAACAAACGGTTGTGTCTAAACTACGTCTTTTCAGATGTAAGCTAGGAATTAAGGGCAGTGCACGAGCTACAAAAGCCGGGAGAAAGGGCCACAATCCTGCGAGAATGAGCTAACATATAGACATAGTACTGGATAATGTAAACAAAGACGGATGATGAAATTGACTTACAAAACGCTATGATTCTGTGGAGTGTGTCTACTTGGAATAAGTTATGGATGAAAAAGGGGAGCCTTTCAATGCAACTAAGGGACTTATAAGACAACGGATCCTATGTCCCCTTCTCTTTTTGCTTTGGCTATGGAATACCTGTGTAGAAGGTCCAATGAAGTGAAGGCACAGAAATTATTCAAGTTCCATCCTTAATGCTTCAAACTGGTTGCAGATGACCTGGTACTGTTCTCAAGAGGATATTTGGAGTCTGACAACCAACTACACATATGCTTTCAAGATCTCTCAGCAGCTTCAAGACTATAAGCAAATAGTGGAAAGAGTGTCATTTTGGTGGTGTCCGTCAGAATATTCAGGCTCGTATCTTAGCACACCTGGTATACACAAAGGGAGAGTTTCCCTTTAAATACTTGAGAATTCCTTAACCTAGCAAAAAGATCACATTCATCCAATGGCAACCTCTGATTAACACAATGGTGGCTAGGATTACTTCTTGGACTGCCGAAATACTATATTATGCAGGGGGAGTATAACTTGTCCAAACTGTTGTATTTGGCATCCAAGCTTACTGGGCACAGTTGTTTGTATCACCCTCTAAAGTAATTCAAGCTTTTTGTAGAAGCTATCTCTGGTCAATTACTAATACTATAACCAAGAAAGCGTTGATATCTTGAGATAAAGTTTGTACTCTAAGTCTGTAGGAGGCTCAGGGTTGATGAACTTGAAACTATGCAACAACTCAGCCATCTCCAAAAGAACACAAGGCTGATGAATCGTGGATCAAATGGATTCACACAAATTACATTAAACGTCAGTTGTTTGAGCAAGCGAAGGAGCAAGAAGGTGCAAAGGTGCCACAACAAGCAAGTTGGATGGTGAGGAAGCTCTTTGAAAATAGGCAGAACCTGCAAGTATGGTCTACTCCCCACAGAATTGGCAGCATGATAAAGCAACTATGCTTGATCTTGACTGTGGACTGATTGCTAGTTTAGGAAGGACTATGGATAAAAAATGCGTCTACTGCCACAATCACGGTTATCACGATCCAAAATGGGCCATGAATGGCACCCACACTTACCCTCCTAGGTGGGTGAACCAACATATAAATCTCAATCCATACTAACAATTCACTTATAAAATATGATAATAATCGGAAGGTTAAACTCATAAGCAGAAATAACCAAATCTACTAAGTTTATTACTTAATGTTCCTCCAAAATCTGAAAGTCATCACATCAAGGACAAGTCTAGTATAGTCTTGCGGAATGGTACGGGGACGCCTTTTTCTTCGAGAGGCTACAGGACCTTAGGAAGACTCCCTTCTTTATGTCTTTCGTGCTATTACTTGAATCCAATTGGTATCTAGGTGATACAAATTGGTATCTGATTTTCTTTATTCCATTCGCAGGGATGGTTAGAACTAGAGCAACAACAGTGCTTGAGCTAGTCGTTGGGGCCGTAGGCCGAGGTGGAGGAGTGATGAGAGGCCATGGTAGAGGTTGTGGGAGAAAGCCCACCAGAGGTAGGGGCCAAGCAGCTGGTCCAACTAGAGAGAGAGAAGCGACCCCTCCACCGTGAAACCAGAGATCATCTGTTCTTGCACTGTCAAACTACTGATATGGTCTGGGATGGTTAAGAGGATGTATGTAGAGATACACCAACTGGGAAAAACATGTACATTGGATCAGTCAACAGGCCAAAGGGAAGTCACAGGCAGCTCGCATTTTTTAGAAGCAGCAGAAGGAGACAACTACTCAGTTGATTAAGGAGATTGCCCATATTTGCCGTGTTAGGGAAGACACTAGAACAAAATTTCTAGTTCGTTCTTGCCTTCTAAGAAACTTTGATCCTAGTATTAGTAGGTACTGATGTAGTTTTTGTTTTTCCATTGAGATAGTCAGCTGCGTATAAAGCTGGACTATGGAACTTGGCGGACTACTTGGTGATTAATGGAAACTGTTGGTTACCCCCAGCCAAAAAAGAAGAAAGGAGTGAAATGGCGGTTGTCTCCTTGAGTAATACACTTTGTACTCCCCTTTGCCCTCAGCAAATACTGGTCATGAAACAAAGTAACACCTCAGAGGAAGGGATACCAAGTTTATGCTAGAAAGTGAATGTACATAATGTGCCTGCCCACTCATCCTACTGATATTTTTATCAGGAGAAAGCATAGGAGTTGTCAAAATATAGTAGTCTATAGGATCATAATATATAGTTGTCAAAATGTTGACACTTGAGCAATGTGGAGACTAAAGAGGAGGAAAAAAATGAAGTTCTATAAATGAGGAATCTACAACTGAACCAGAGAAGCAAAAAGATATAACACACTTACCACCAACACTAGCAAAAAAATCCCCTTGAAGTGAGATGTAGTTTTGCATTAAGCACTGAAATGTACTAATGATCACAACTCACAAGTGTAGGAACCTAGGAGACTGAAATTTGTCTACATAAATTACGCTCCAAAGAATAACGGGTAGACTTAAAAGAACACTGAAACGGCCAACTTCACATGAGCATGAAGAAACAGTAAACTGTTTCTGCACGCTAATATTTTGCTAATAGTAGAAATAGTCTCTTTGTTTCTTTTAACAGAAAATGGTTCTCCTTTCAACAAACTAAACAGAAATACAGAGACAGACGCCATTGCCAGAAACATTAGATGATTATCCAACAGCCGGATTGTTGTCGAAATAAAGCAAGTAACTTTCTCAACAATAATCAAGACATTAGAGAGCTTGCGGAGAATCTTGGAATTAATTATGATGATTATGGTTGGGGGTGAAATCCACCTGAAGGGGGAAAAGGAGGAAGAAATCCGCCTGAAGGGGGAAAAGGAGGAAGAAGAAGATGATTAGCATATGTATTAAAGCAAGTAGAAAGTAGAAGTCAAACAGGGGTTTTATCACCAAATAATTATGCAGGAAAATCATTCACACAATTCTTGGATTATCTAAGAATTAGATTACTTGATATTTTGTATGCTACTTGAATGAAAAAATTGAAGCCTTAAATGGCTGATGCTCAGTTGGATTCCCTTCAATGCTCATATCGCTCATAAGATCACGAAACAGACAATAGTCGGGAACGAACAAAATGTAACAATTAAGATCTCTGGTCACTTTGCTAACAGAAATCAAATGAAAGGCCAACTTTGGTAAACTCAATACAGATGACAGGGTAATAGAGGATGTTGGTTTCACAGTTCCGGATCCAACAATGCTACAAGTTGATCCATCAGCTACAGTAACAGAAGAGGACGCTTTGTGTGACTGAAAGCTAGAAAATATATTAGGATTACCTATCATGTAATTTGTTGCACCTGAATCAATCACCCATTTATTTGAAGACGTCATAAGGCATGTCTTATCTGACTCCATAAAAGCATTAACAGTAATGCGTTCCTTCAATGATTTCTGATGAGAGGTTTTAGCAAATTCTTTTGCTAAAACCAAAACCATATTCCCAAACTCATAAATAGAGCAATCCAGAGAAAATCAAAATATTCCAAAACAGTATTCAGATAGCTGGAATATCCAACAGTTCACAGAGTAACAAGAAACTAAAAGATGAATAGCCAAAGGTTCTGGACAGAGAACCAATTAAACTTCAGATAGGGGATTTGAACCAGCAACAACCGAAATTAGAGAATTTCAAAATAATGAAGTCGTTGGAAAGCCACGCCACAGTGGAATCTGCATTTCAGTGATCGAAAAAAAAACTGATAGAAATAGGCTCAAAATATCCAGCAACTCCGTTAATTTCCAAAGGAACTGACTGTAAAGAGATTGTATTGTGAACAACCAACCTAGAAAGAGAGAACTTGACCTCTGAGATAAAACTGACCCTAAAGCTGTGAGGGATATAACTCACATCAACAAGGCAGTAATGGCTCTGATACCATGTTATTGATAAGACATGGAGAGAATAACTTGTCTATTATTCAAAGAGAACAATGATATAAGTACATGGAGAGGACAAACTAACTAAGCTAACTAAATAAGCTAACTATGGTAACTAAATATTCAAGGAACCTAAGAGACTGAAATTTCTCCACATAGGAAGAACTTATCCATGTGAACTTGAGGAGTCAAAGACTGCGGTATGCATGCCACCTGATCTATCAAGTTCAACGGATCAAAATTGTTAAAGAACACAGGTGCTATTAGTCCATTGGACTTTCAATCAGGAAATTTCTGAAAACAAAAGAAAGGATCCACAAAAAAGAGACTGATAAACACACCCAAAAAAAAAAGCGAAAAACAAGAACTACAGTTTTCATAAGAGTTCCTAATGCCAGAGCACCATGTATTAAAACCTTAAAATATCAAAGTTTGAGGTTGACAGAAGTGTGACACCATCTCTTTTTCTTCACAAGTGGACATTCTTTTTGTATCTAAACCATTATGTTAGCGCTATCTATGTAGTTGCTGCTTGAAAGCGAGACACAGCTCAGAATTATTCACCTCTTTTAATCTTAGGAAAAAGTTCACTTCCTAGTCACCAAATATGTAGACACTGAAGATTATTTTGTAAAGCTTTTAAAGGATAGCTTCAAAAATGACACTCTAAAGAATGAGGAGTAGCCCAACAAGAACATGGAAACAACCAACTTCACTTGAGTACAAGGAAACAGTAAACTGTTGGTACCACTAATATTTTGCTAGTGGTAGAAACAATCTCTTTGTTTCTTTAACAGAAAATGGTTCTCCTTTCAACATGCTAAACAGAAAGAAAGACGCCTTTGCTGGAAACATTAGATCATTATCCAACATCCATATTGTTGCCCGAATAAAGCAAGACCCCTTGTCAACGATTATCAAGAGATTAGAGAGTTTGTGGAGAACCTTGGATTTTATCATGATGATTATGGTTGGCGGAGAAATCCATCCCAAGGAGCAAAAGGAGGAAGAAGATGATGACATCAAAGTAGTGCCAGATGGCAGAGAGGGTGATTAGCATATTGTACTAGAATAACATTAGTGCATATCATCCTATGCTCTACGGACATTTCAGAAAGATTAGCATATTATGTTATTTCTTTAGACTTCCATACTTGTTATCAATAAATCTTGTAGCCTTTGCAAAATTATCATCCTATACTCTGCAAACATTTGCAGAAAATCAAAACAGCTACCAATTCTAGTAAAACCAACTATTTAATTCATTTAACTTTGATAGGTATTTGATAAGTCTTAACACATTCTCTGTATACCGCACTTAACATTGTAGACTTAACCAAACAAGGATATGTTTCTTTTCAACCAAAGATTGTCATTAACCACTGGAAAATTCAAATTATAACTACCTTACAACTGATATATTTGCACTTCAAAATTTTCAGTTCTCTATAACAATTCATAAGGGAATTCAACTGTCGACAAAGCACAAGTTCAAAACCCCAAAGGCAAACTCAAAACAACATAAACCATCCAGATTGTGAAAAGAACCAAATGGAAACTTCAACTCAAAAAATTAGGCGTTTCCATACTTCACTCAGAAAATCGAGAGAGCAGTTGCATAACTAATTCACACTGAAGACAGCCATGTCTAGAAGAAACAAGAACAAAAGTCGAGCAGCAATAGTTCAATAAATCACATGTATAGCCCTTTTAACAAAATTAGTCTTGATTAACTTCCAAAGCAAACAACAACAGCATACTCAGTGTAACCCCACAAGTGGCGTCTCGCAAGGGTAAAATGTACTTAGACCATGGCCCCTACCTTTGTGGGGTAGGGTCATAGAGAAGTTCTTTTGGGTAGAACTTAGGCTCATTATTCAGAGATGGTTGCAAGAATTAAAAAATGACAACAAAAATCAAGATACAAAGCAAAATGAAGCAACAGATTGGAGAAACACATAACAAAACCACACGATTGCTAAATCCTACTATTACTAAGTAGAAGAGGATCTTTTTCCAGGTAATGCTGTTGACGTTTTAGCCAAATAAATATAGAACCTAATACTTCTCTTGTTGCGACTTTATGCGATCTTTGCTCTAGTTTGACAACATTTATCAATGAATCTGTTGATTCACTTTGGAGAACTGGATGGGTTTATACTAGAGTGCAGCATCACGTGGCACTTATGTTTAGTGGTATAGTCTGATCCTTTGTTTTGTTCTTGCTTAGTTTCTGTTCTGTTATTTCCTTATTGACTTCTATTACCAATATGCTTCTGATAGGAAAACTGAGAGTTTGTTTTTTCTACTATAGGCAGGTTGTTCTATCAGAATGGTGCATCGGAAGTATGGTAGCTGATGGATTGAGTTGTAAGGCTGTCAACATGGTGATTTGTCTATGATTACATAGGAGGAGCAAATACTGGTATGGATTTCAAATTTAGGGCTAGTAGCCCCATGAGACTCGTTAGTTTGGAGTTCGGTAGAACTCTTGCATGAAACTCAGTCATTTTCAGTATGGTGGAACACTTGACAATTTGAAGATGGGAGTTGTGCATTAGTTGAGGCAAAAGTATTAAATGGAGAGGCTATTGAAGCAATTTTAGAGCAGGAAAGAGTTTTGAGGATTAGAGATAATATGTGTGTTCCTGATATATATGGTTCAACTAGATTGTACACTCAAAAAGGCCAAAGTCAGCACCTTTACAAAATAGTAGTACTAATATCAACAGAGAACACAATGTGAGCCCAATGTCTGAAAGGCGTAAACAATACGGATTCATTTTTTCCTGAAATGAGAATCATGTCACGGAAATTTCAAACACAGGATACATAAGAAATTTTCAGTTTTTTTTACCGGTGCAAATGTTGGATACAGGCAGCTCACTCTAATGAGAAATTAATAGTTATGAGGACCTTACAATCACAAAGTAGGAGAAGCAAATTGGACAGCAAAGTAAATTACATATGTAAGGCGCTCCCCTTCTTAGATATTCAAAAGTAAATAAAGAACAAGGAGAGGCAGGGAGGGGTGGGGAGGACTGGACTTAACACAACTAAACACAGTATACATTTTCTTTTTTGGGAACACCCCCCACATTTAAACCGGCATAAACATGAGTGTTGGCAGCAAAGAGATTACTGATGTCACAAAGTTAATGTAAATAAGAAAAGCAAACAGAATGAAAGAGGGAATAGATCGAATCTTGTTGTAAAGAAATGAGTGAGATTAATAGCTGAAAATCCTGTCTTTATGATTTCGGAGAGGGCCCTGAAACATGATAGATCAACCTTAACTATAATTAGCAACAAATTGTTGTTTACATATTTAACATAGGTGTTTATCTATCAAAGCAAGTGGAAAGTACAAGTCAAACAAGTGGTTTATCACCAAATAATTACGCAAAAGTATTGGCATATGAAATTATTGCAGGAAAATCATTCATACAATTGTTGGATTATGTAAGAATTAGACTACTTGATATTTAGTATGCTACTTGACTGAAAAGACTGAAGCCTTAAATGGCTGGTGTTCATTTGGATTCCCTTTGATGCTCGTATCGCTCTGTCAAGACAATATGGAGAGAAGTGGACAGTAATCATGGACAGAAGGAAGTTCCTTTAGTCATCCTAAATAATGTAAAAAAGCAGTGAATACAGGCCATTAGACTTTTTAACAAAAGTTTGTGTCTAAACTACCTCTATCAAATGTAAGATGGGAATATAGGGAAATACGTGTACTACAATGGCTGGGACGAATCTATGACTGAAGCAGAGACGCTAAAAAAAATAACACAGTAGCACCAACACTAGGAATAAAAATTTGCCTTGAAGTGAGATGTAGTTTTGCATTAAACACTGAAATACACTGATGATCACAGCTGTAGGAACTAGGAATCTAGTAGACTGAAATTTGTCCACATTCGAAAACTTATCCATGTAAACTTGAAGAATCAAAGAGTGCTGTATGTATGATGCTTGATCTATTAAATCCAATGGCTCAACATTGTTAAGGAGCATAGGGATGCATATGGATCACAGTGTTGGAGATACCATTAGTCCAATGGATTTTCAACCAGGAGATTTGCCGGGGTAGGGGAGGTTTCCTCTTTTAATGAGACAGAGAGACCAAAAAACGAAAAACAACAAGTACAGCTCCATAAGAACTCAAAATGCCAGCACCATGTCTTATAAGCTTAATAATATCAAAGTTTGAGGTTAGCGCTACATATATTGTAGCTTGAACAACAACAATATACCCAGTGTAATCCCACAAGTGTGTCTGAATTATACAACTCTTTTGATCTTGGGAGAAAGTTCACTTCTTAGTCACTAAATATGTAGATACTAGAGGATTACCTCTCCTGTGTGGTTTGCAAGCTATTACATAGGAACGGGGAGTTTACCCTGTGTGCACACTGCACCAAAGAGTAGCAATTGCGGATTTCCCTTGTCATAAAAAAATATATAGATAATAGACATCAGCAAAAATTTTATTTGAAACCTTTTAAAAGATAGCTTCAAATGACACTTTAAAGAAGAACGCAGCCCAAAAAGAACATTGAAACAACCAGCTTCACAAGAACACCATGGAAACAATAAAAAATGTTGCTACCACTAATATCTTACTAGTAGTAAAATGATCTCTTTTTGTTTTTTTAACAGAAAACGGTTCTCCTTTCGACACACTAAACAGAAAGACAGAGATGCCTTTGCCAGAATATGAGATCATTAGCCAACATCCATATTGTTGTCAGATTAAAGCAAGTAACTTTGTCGATGACAATTAAGAGATTAGAGAGCTTCCAGAGAACTTGGACTTAATTATGATGATTATGGTTGGGGTTGAAATCCACCTGAAGGTGGGGGGGGGGGGGGGGGAAGAAGATGACAAACTCAAAATAGTGTCAGATTGCAGAGAGGACGATTAACATATCGTACTAGAATTAAGATTGGTGCCATAGAGCTATTATGTGGTTTCTTTAAACTTCCATACTACATGTGAAATCCTACGCTCTAAGAACATTTTCAGAAAATCAAAACAGCTACCAATCCTACTATAAAACCACTTATTTAATTCATTTAACTTTGATAGGTTTTTGATAAGTCAACACATTCTCTTTATACTACACTTAACATTGTAGGCTTAACCAAACAAGGATAGGGCTTCTTTTCAAACAAAGATTGTTATTAACTACTGGAAAAATTCTACTTATAACTATCTTCCAACTGATGTATTTACACTTTGAAATTTTCAGTTCTCTGTAACAATCCGGTAAGGGAATTCAACTGTCAACAGTGTATAAAGACCAAAAGGCAAATCAGAACAACAGAAACTAATTTGAATTGTGAAAAGAACAAAATGGAAACTTTTAACTCAAGATTTAGGCTTTTTCATATTTCACTCAGAAAATCAAAAATCAATTGCATAACTACTTCACACTGATGACAGCCATGTCTAGAAGAAATAGGAACAAAAGTCAAGCAGTAATGGTTTAGGCAATCACATGTATAGCCCTTTAACAAAATTAGCCTTGATAAACTTCTAGAGCAGACAACAACTACAACATACCCAGTGTAATTCCATCGGTGGGGTTTGAGAAAGGTAAAACGTAGGCAAACCCTAACACAACCTTTGTGGGGTAGATGTGTTGTTTCCAATAGACACTCGGCTCAAAAGGGAGGTTACTCAAAGAAAGGTTTCAAGAAGAAAAAAATGACAACATAATATCAAGATATGAAGCAAAATGAAGCAACAAATAATAGAAATACATAGAAGAATAAGAAACTAGCGATTGTTAAATCTGACTACGAATAAGGAGAAGAGGACATAGAACAAGCCCCTTGCTTCTCCTACCTAATGGATGATCACACTCACCTATTGATAACGTCCAATTTTACAATTTCAAATTAAGTGTAGTATGGTCATAGCAATAAAAATCCAATGAAGGTTGAGGTCAATCCCATTAGGAGTATGTGTGCGTCAAGATATCAAAGAGTGTTCAAATTTGAGAAAGTCCTAGGTTTTCTTCAAATAAAAGAGTGATTGAGTAATCAATTCTAGAACTAGACTATTTTAAGTTAGAAAGTTAATCGAACACTTGGAGTGCAATAACAAGGTTTTGATTTTTCAATTACGAGAGGAACCAGGGTTGTAGCCTCAATATGGCATAACTAGTTCATGCACACAAATATCTTGCTCAAATACATAGGATTAATGAAAATGATTCAATTGATAATTCCTTATTAGAATTTTCCAACTCTAGCAAGCTAATCCCCAAAAGTTATTCCAAACCCAAGGGAAAATATTAAGACCCAAGTGATAGATCCAAGTAGGAATCTTCCTTTTCCGAGTTCGATTCCATTAATCAAGAACAATTATTCCTCAATATATTTTATTCCTTGCTACTCGTTAAAAACTCGATACAATTTTCACTATTCCAAGGAAGAAATAAATATGTAGGGCTTAATCTAGAGTTTGCAATCACCAAATTCACAAATAAGAATCTAACAAAAGCCATAAGAGTCAACAACCCAATTAATAATAAGCAAGATAAACTAGTATTCATCACACAAAAGCCATAAAGAGTCAACAACCCCAGCTAATGGGGTATAGCTAATCATGCCAGAACAAAATGCAAGATGAAATGCAATAATAAACATAGTTAAGGATTAAACAAAGAAGAAGATGCAAACTGTATGGTGAAAACCCCTAAATCCTTCCCAAGTTAGCTATAGATACTCCTCCATGACTTAAAAGTCAAAGAAACTCCAACTTCCATCTTTTTTTCCATCATTCTTGACCAAATACTTGATTGACTTCTTTAAGCTTTCAAAATTCACTAATTTAAGTTAGTTTAGGTTGTTAAATTATTAAGTCTTTTATCCTAATTATCGATATCTATGTCTTCTATGCTCAATAATAAACTAAAGATGTGTCATCTCTTGTCTAGTCACTTTCCGCAGATCCTTTTCGTCCTTTCTCTACCTCTCTTAACTCCTACAATCAATCTCTCAAGCATTGTATTTGTTATATTTGCATACATTTTATTCACATGTCTGGATCATCTTATCTCTCTTCCCTCATTTTATCTGTCACACAAGTCACTCTCACCTTGCTTATATAACTTCGTTCCTAATCATACGACCTAACCATCATTCTATAGAAAAACCCTTAAGTTTTGGCAACACATTCTTTTAGAGTAGGTTAAAGTCTCACATTTGTTTGGGAATGGACTGATGTTTGCTTATATGAATTTGAGTAATTTTCCTATTATGAGCAAACTTTTGTAATTGAGTTAGACTCAGAGATCATATTTTTACATGGTATCAAAGCAATTCTTCATGTGGACTCTTAGTCCATGTTTCAGTCAGGCTTGAATGTGAAAAGAGGTATTAATGTGGGTTACAGTTTCACATAGGTGGAGGAATTGACTGATGGTTTGCTTATATGGATTTGGGCAACCCTCTCTTTATGAGCTAGTTTCTGTAGTTGAGTTAGACCCAAGTGTCACATCTTGATATTCATAAGAAGCTAAAATACACTGTACATGTCTACTCGAAATCGAATGATATTCATAAAGACAAGAGTTGATAGTCTGATGGCAGTCCAACAGGTAAAACTGCAAGACTGAGAAGTAAATGTATAGATTTATTTCCCAGAATTTGTAACTGGTTGATATTTGAGGTCTACTAAACTGGTGCCATGGTAACTA
This sequence comes from Solanum clarkiae, assembly GCA_011800125.2. Classification (NCBI taxonomy): domain Eukaryota; kingdom Viridiplantae; phylum Streptophyta; class Magnoliopsida; order Solanales; family Solanaceae; genus Solanum; species Solanum clarkiae. Next base: position 13,918,150 of record JAABOM020000049.1, on the reverse strand, counting down.
GTTTATAGATACACTTAGGTACATATGTTTGTTTGTTGGTATCACATTTTATTGCTGAAAAAAGAAACTAAAAAGTAAATTAAACCACTGAAATCTTAATATGTGAAAATTAATAATCTTAGAAATAGAATACAATAATATTTCAAATATTGAAATAAATAAATGAAACTTTATTACATTGAACTATTGTGTTTGACACTTTCTCCTTACAAGTTCTTTGGAATATGTATTCATTAGTTAAAATTAAACAAATATCTCCACAAAACATGACTGAAAAAGAAAAACATGAAAAGAGGAAAAATGAACATTTTAATTGACAAAAATAGAAAAAACACATGTATAAAATTACAAGAGCATAAAGAGCTTCAATAGAAGAGGTAGACAAATCCAACTAGTAGTTCATTATTATATTAAGTTTTGGTAGTAAGAACTTAACATTTCCCCCCTCAAAGATAGTGTGTCCAATGTATTAATAAAATCAAATCACAATAATGATATAAACTACTAAACATATATATATTTGAAATATCAACTAAAATATTAATTTACCGTTAATCTTGAATGAAAATCTCTTTTTTATAAAAGTTTAGTAGTAATGACGAACACTTCTCTCTCAACAGAGCTAGATCGTTATACTATTGATGAATCGGCGAGATTATAACAAAAGTATCCTTTTTTTCAAGTGTTAACGACCAAATTGAATTTTGTGAAGTACGTGCATAATGACTATATTCTTTAACAATACGTTATCAAATTCATATTTCTCAATCTTATTTAGATCAAAATATCAAATCTCGTCAAAAGTAAGGCAGACTCTCATCGGAAAAGCTATATAATAAATGACATAGTTGCCCTTGGGGAAATAAATAGGACACTATAAGATGGTAGTATTATAGTTATTCCAAGAGTTCCTTTGGTCGAGGCCCTCTGTGCCACTTTCTCCATCTCCGCCAGTGCCGCACTTGGTTTCTTCTGGGGTTTTTCATCTTCATTTTCAACCCAAGGTCCATTGTTTCTAACTTTTTTCTGTTTCAAATTCCCCTTCCCCTTTCCTTATATTCAGTACCCTTTTGAAATTTTGATGTTTTTTGCATTGTAAATAGTTAGATTCAAAGCATCTATATTCCATTGTTGATTATTCTGGTTAAATGCAATGGTCATAAATAGTTTTACTCTGTGAATGTCTGTTAATGTTATAGAAATACTGCTATAGGTGAATCAGAATCTGTGGGTGACTCTCATCATCATTTTTGGAGTAGGTTAATAGGGTTTTGTTTGATATTTTTGTTTGCAGATGTTTACATTGTTTTGTTAATTCATGTGATTTCTGATGATTTTATTTGGTTCACTGATGGAAAATAGATATCCACCTCTGGTTCTTTGTTTCTTGATTTTGGTTTGATTTGTGATAGTCTGTTGGATAGTTGTATAAATAGGCGTGGGGAAGAGTGGGGGGGGGGGGGGGGGGCGAA
>JAABOM020000049.1:13893154-13905657 GCA_011800125.2 Solanum clarkiae | reverse complement strand
TTTAAACATAGGGGTTAGGCTGCGTACATCCGACCCCCCCTCACCCTGCAATGAGCGGGAGCCTTTTGAGGCACTGGAGTATGTTGTTGTTGTTGTTGTTATATCCTATAATTCTGTACCTGCGCTAGCATCTTACTAAACTTTAAGTATAATTTCTCGAATGCTTGGTGGAATATTATTACTCAGGAGTTCAGCTCAAGAAAAATGGATTGGTGATAGTGGGGGTAACTATGGCATGTGCATGTTATTTATTTCTTAATATCGTGGAAACCTTATAATGTTCACAGGTTTCATGCTTCATATGTTCTGGTAATTTTTACACTCATTTATGAAAATCTTGCATATAGGAATGCTGTTAACATTTACTGTTATGGTAGTGTTATATATTTGAGCTGTTAGTACCTTTTGAGTGTGCCTGCTGCATTAGTTTTGATGATGAGATTTGATGCAGTGAGGATGATTGTAGTGGTGAACCATTTGAAATCAGACCTGTAGAAAGTCTCTGCTTGCGTGTAAGTTCCACTCCTGAAATCTATCGTTCCGTACGGCTGGCTGCCCAGTTCTGGGAAAAATTATTTACAAATAATCAAATTATATCGTTCAGGAACGATCTTCTAATGAACATTTGAGGATTAGTTCTATCGGCAATTGGCTTCAGTGCCGGCAGGTCATCGAAGGTTTTGGGGAATGCATGGATGGAAGTATCTGTGGGAAGTGGCGAAGGTAATGAGCCTGCCCTTTGCCCATTTACTATTGAATTTTGTTGCTCCATCTTTAAATGTTTCAAGTGGATGCTATTAATTTTGGGCTGCTTCATTGAAATAGCTTCAGCTTTAAAGAGGAAAAGGAAAACCCCCGCAACTTAATGTCCCTCCTGAATCTTAAAGTTCTACTCTCGACCTATAATGTAAGACACAAGAGATAAAGCCATATCAATAGGTTGATAAGAAAAGTACCGAGATCAGTGATAAGTGAAAGTGGTTGTAGAAAGGAAATTCCGTGTATTAAAAGGGAAGTTCATGTATCAAGTAATCCAGCATGATATTCATGTTGTTCTGTCTTTATGTTTTAAGTTTTATCAATTCAAGATGCCTGCCCAATCTGCAATTTGGTGTTATTATGACAGGGCCCCACTATTTGAAGTTCAAACAGATGATTGGGAGTGCTTCCGTTCTGTCCTCTGGGATCCAGCTCATGCTGATTGTGCTGTACCTCAAGTATGTAGTTTATAGTCCAGATGTTGTGTTCAACATCCTATCTTCAACTTAACTCATCAACTTGATTCCTTCCTTCCCCATTCCCATTCCTCACTCTATGTTTTCTTTTTTCCCATCTTCAAACTTGCTTCTGTACGAGATAATTCTATTGCATTTAATTTTTGTTAGTTTGGAGAATTAGTTTCTTGTTAAGATTAAGACGTTTGATTGCAAAGTTGTCTAGCTGTTGCACATATTTTATGCTGGCATGTGTAAGCAAGAAATATTCATATCGTTGAGTTTATATTGAAGAATCATTCAAGTGCTAATAGCTTCAGTGTTTTTCACCGTCATCTTGGGGAAGATGCTTACTGTTATAGCAAGTGTGATCATTATCCCTCTTTTGGGCTAAGTATATATGCTATGTTTGATTATCTTGCAACACTCTTCTTGTTTCCTTAAAAGATGGAGGTTTATACTGAAAGATATACAGTAATATTTGAACTAAACTTTTGGTGTGGACTCTTACGTGTATAATCTAAATGATTTTTCTTGAAGCAATGGAGTACATGTGGATTCAAAATCCGAGAAGTGCCATAACATTGATATAATTGCATTGCTGCTTGCTTTTACTGATCTTTGGGTTTTTCACTAAGTTGCGCAAACTCTTCACTTTCAACGCCACACCCATGTCGGATTCCCCCAAAATATACTATTGTTGGAGAATCCGACACTCATCTGCGGACACTTTTGAAGAGTCCAAGAAACATAGTTTTTTGATTTGCTATATTGCGCATTTCATTGAGATATAGTGTAATCCCATAAGTGCGATATTTGGAGGGTGGTGTGTATGCAGTCAGCCTTACCCCTCCCTTGTGAAGTTAGAGAGGTGGTTTCCAATAGACTCTTAGCTCAAGTAAAGCTTATAATATTTCTTAAATTGTTTTTCTGATCGCTGTTCTTTGTCTCTCACTCTGGCTCAGGAACTAGAGACGGAGGAAGTTCTGAAGCAATTGAAGTATATAGAAATGGTATAACAGCAAACCTTCTTACATCACTCTTTTCCTGTTTTGATAAAGGAATGGATCACTTGTATACTTTATTTAGCAAGAGGTGTAGGTAATAAATAATAAACAATATAATATAAAAGGCCGACCCCAGCAGCCAAATTATATATATGACTAGAAAATTTCTGTCTTCTGGTGTTTTACATTCTTCTAAAATTAAAGATTCTTTTCAAGTGCAGTTATATTTCTCAACTATTTTTGTTACATTATCTGTTAAGTAAATCCGACCTCCCCTTACCCCGCAATGGGCGGAAGCCTTTGAGGCACTGGGGTAATGTTGTTGTTGTTATCTGTTAAGTAAATGAGCTAATGCAAAGTTACAGCACTTCTCTATTTCCTTTGTACTCGAGGGGGTTTCCGCAAGCTATTGTTTTTGTATTCCGCTGTCTCTGCCTCTTGTACACCAAGGTGTTTATTCCGTTTGTATTAAAATAGTTTTCTAGTTGAAGAAGATATATCTAAACTTTCTTTGGTGATTGTATTAGATGCTATCCATCTTTTCCTTTTTCTCTTTTAGTGGAGTAAGGTCTTATTCTCCAACAATTGCCTCCCTGTGCACAAATGGTACCCAGCAGGATTCTGGCCTCTCTTCACTATTGGACAGCTCAAAGTTTGAGATGTGCTGTAGTAAACTAGTTGTGCAGAGTCTCCATTTGCTACTATTGTACAAGACAAACAGCAAAGAGAAACTAGGATTTAGGCGTTGCACAATATGACTTCCTTGGTCATGTTACCAGTTTCAAAAAATTACTGTGGTTTCCTTGGACAAGGAAAAATAAGTTGGATTTTGGTAACTGCTTTACCTCTCTCATTTGTTAATACATGACCAAAGACGACATATGTGTGTCACCATTAAAGAAAGATTTTTATGTTAACAACTTCAGGTTACTGAGGACATTACCTTATATAAGAGGGTGTGGAGGACGTGTATTATGGTAGAAGGTTAATAGGCAGTAGAGTGTTGTTTGTTTTCGAGGGTTTAGACTTGTTGGTGTTTGTCATTGTACTAGCTTTATAATTCTAGTTCTTACTTTTGGTATTTATTATCATCTGTTGTTTATTGTGTTTTGATTATCGCACTATTTTGTGTTCTTGTTCCTTTCTTGTAGGATTTGTATTACTTTCCCTTGTTAGTTGCTATGTTTTCTTATTTTTTGTGCTTGAATTTGCTACACTTGAGCCAAGTTTTTCAGAAACAACTATTCTACCCCCATGAGGTAGTGTTAAGGTCTGCGTGCTCTCTACCCTCCCCAGATCCCACTTGTGGGATTCCACTGGGTATGTTAATGTTGTTGTAACTTTTTGATATAGTGTATCTAAATTCTCAAAAAAGGGGAAGCCCATTTTAAGTAGTGAATTAGCAATGGTGGATCCTTGTCCTACAAATGATCTATGTCATTTTCGCTTACAATTGTTATTCAATGTACATTGTGTACTTTCTAGACCAACTTATGAAGATATAGAATATTGAACCTACTGTTATTCCTTCTGTTTAGTTGAAACCCCGGCTGGCAGTTAAGAGGCGCAAATTGAATCAAACCTCAGGTGCTCGCTCACGGTTCTTGACAAAGAATTGAGAGGATACAGGCTTCATGTACGGAAATGTTCATCTTGTACATTTAAGCATACAAATTTAGGACAATTGGAGTTGTTCTACATGAGATTTTCATCACCATACACTGATGTAGTTGCTTCAGAAACATAATTGTATAATTAATGAAGGTGCAAGGAATCAGCTGCAAGCTTGACTTGATCTTTCTCGTCTTCACTAAATCTCTTAGTCCATCTAGCTCTTCTCTTTACGAGGCATTTATGTTTTTGCATTGTCAGGGCTGACAAATTAACATTTCACTTTGTTCGCCCTTGTGTCACATTTGTCTAATGCCTTGATGAATCTGTGAGGCCCTGGTTTAGTCATTGCAGAATAGAGAGCAGGTTGTGAAGACACGGGGAATTTATACATGTGACGACTTTGTGTTTGTGCATTTTATGTTTCTATTTCTCTCTGGTATGGTTAGTCTATGATCAGAAACCTGCAGTATTTGTCTGCAGCTTTCAGCTGAGCAATCTTCCTTTCGAGAGAGAGTTTGTTGGTACTTTTGGCCGCATATTTGGCACCTCTGTCACTCTTTCAGGTTAGGAACTTATGGTTCTGCCCTGTATCCTAACAAAGGATTCTGTCCAAGTAGAAAAGCACCATTCTTTCGACGAATAAAAGTTACTAACGTGCTGTGATACTGATCTTTACTAGAATTCAGTAGTCTGTGCTTGTGGTTTATTAGCAGTTTAGTTTCTGAATGAGTATAGGTTGGTGTGATCACAGCATTTTGCTTCACCAAGATCCAGTACTCCACAAGATTGATGAATGACAGTGAAAGATTAGAGTTGATATAGAGCAATTCTTCTAGCACTTGTGGGGCAAATGAAAGGGAATTTCATGTCCTTTGTAAGAAAGAATTGAAGTTGGAAAAATAACAAGACAAAACACATTGAATAGGCAACATGTCCACATTAGACTAGATAAAATTCTTACGCTTCTGATTTATGAAAGGAGCAACCATTGTTCTCACTCAATGCATTTCGAAAATTCACAATTCTTCAAGACAAAAAATTGGAATAGAATCGGAAACCGTCACTAGGTTTAGGAATTCGTAATTCTTCAACTCCCAAAATTTAAGTCAAGAAGACAATTCTACTACCAATTTTTGGAAATAAATTCCTAGAGATAAAGATCAGTGATGTACTGTGATAATTCCATCCAAGCCTTAACAGCTAGATAATAATTTTAAATTCAGGGTGAATATATCGATGACCATTTAAATTTACCAGGATATTTCATTTAGACACGAGACAGTCAAAACTATGATCTATTCGAATTAAGCACCTAACATGATAAAATATTTCTATTAGACACAACGCACTCAAAATGCTTTTACGCTTGTTCCTAAACACCTATTACGTAAATAAGTCAACCATTTCACCTCCTTTAATTATTTGTATGAGCCACGTAAAAGCTTGGTTCATTCCAATTGAGGCTAATGTCTATATTGTATAATAAAAGGAGGTCACATAGAGCACGCCAAAAAGCTTATGTGTTCATGTGCTCAACTGAAACAGACTATAGTTCGAGTGTTTAAATGAAATGCAATCGTATCCTCATCCATGGATCTCTCAACCATAATAATACACTCTTAGGGCCAGTATATGTGATCTCTTCTGCAGCTAAATATTCTCTGACACCACAAGCCAGAGTCATGATCTAAAAGTAAGTGCAACTTTTAGAGCTCTTACATTACCTCAAAAAAATTCAAAATTCTGAAATCCACCTAAAAAAGTAACTGTGTTATGACCAGCTTATCAATCACACACACTTTCTTCAATTTAAGACTCAAAATGCAGCAAAGAAGCTTGGACATATATGTTCCATCAAACAAGATACTTGTCATTTTTCCACAGAAATAGAAGTGAAACATATATATATTAGTACCTCCCAATTCATCAACTTAGTGGAATTCTCTCAAACATGAAGTACATACAATAATAAAAGAATCATTAAATCCTAAGCAACAAGGAATCAGCAGGAAAAAGGTTGAACTCTAATCTGAGTAAAAGAATACAGCATGAAGGTATTACCAAGATCTTCACATTTTCCATTCTAAGCTCTTTCTGCTTAATGAGTAATGTCGAAGCTTATCGTGAAGTCCTTGCAGATGCATGTGACAAAAATGGAAAGAATTCAGGCCTGTAACGGTCCGGACATTACAATCAACTGCCTATTGTTTTAGATCTCACCTTCCTTGTTGATTGACATATTGCGAAAAATCATCTACTCCAGTAGCCATTGCATCTGTAGTGCCACTGGTACTTATTGCAGATTCACCCTCTTCTTTGCTTTTCGATTCAACATGAGTCTGGTTTTCAGAATTTTCAGCTTCTCTCTCTTCAACAGTCTCTAGAACACGAATATCAGAAGCTGAGTCTTCCCCTGCATTCTTCCGCAACCAAGCCTCATGAAGTTGCAAAACATATTCCAGGTGCCATAGGACTTCTCCCATTGTTGGTCTGAACTTTCCTTCGTCTGCTAGACATTTCTCGGCAATTTCTCCAAATTTCATCAACGATTCTGTGGAATATTGTCCTGCGAGTTGTGAGTCAATGATGGTTTCAAGAGATCTTTTTCGTTGAAACCGCATTGCCCATTCTGCAAGATTGATCTGATCCTTTGGTAAGCTTGGATTTATAACAGGGCGTGCACATAAAACTTCAAACAACACAACCCCAAAAGAGTAAACATCAGATTTCTCAGTCAACTGCTGCCGCCTGAAATACTCAGGATCCAGATAACCAAAACTTCCCTTGACTGCTGTACTGACATGAGTATGCTCCAAAGAAGGGCCAGTTTTCGAAAGCCCAAAATCAGCCATTTTTGCCACAAAATTCTCGTCTAACAATATGTTGGTCGTCTTGACATCCCTATGGATGATTCCCCGCTCAGACCCTGTGTGAAGGTAATGCAGACCACGAGCTGAACCAATGCACGCCTCTAGTCTTTGCTTCCAGCTTAGGGGTGGGAGATCACTGCCAAAGAGATGACTCCTGAGTGTTCCATTGGCCATGTACTCATAGACCAAAATCATTTCATTCTGTTCATCACAGAAACCTATCATGGAGACCAAATGCCTATGCCTTAGCTTAGAAAGCATTTCAATTTCTGTTTCAAATTCTTTCAGCCCTTGCTGAGATTGAGGATTGGCTCGCTTAATTGCAGCAAGGGTGCCATCATCGAGTTCTGCTTTGAAAACCTTACCAAACCCTCCCACTCCAATCACTAAGCTTTCATCAAAGTTGTTAGCTGCTGCTTTAATCTCTGCTAGAGTAAACCGCCTTCCAGATCTTAGAGTTCCAAGACTTTGATATTGTATCGATCCCTTACCATTATCAGCGCTGGTCGCAGCAGATGCATGAAGGAACAAAGGCCTCCATCCGGGTGAGCTTTTCTTTGTGTCATCTTTGCTACTCCTCCTTCTACATAGCCATATAATAACCATGACTAAACCTGCAAGAAAGATAATGGATGCAATACCTGCTCCAATTCCTACCCACAGGATTAAATTTTTAGAAGTTGATTTTTCTGGAACATCCTCATATTTCTGTATATAGGCAAGATTACCATTCCGACTCAACTTGAAAACCTCCAAACCATTCAAAAGAGCATCAGTGCCGGCAGAACCAGTCGTTGTATCTGGACCAAGTTGAACCCAGAGACTGCTGCTTTTCGAGGACATCACATCAAAGTAATCCTCATGGTATGCCTTGTTCATTCCCCCAGCTCGTGAGAAAATGTCGTAGTTGTCTGCTGCAGTTTTGTTATTTATATAGATTTTGAAGATCCTTTGATTTGGTTTATTATAGTCAAACTCACAGAAATGCAAGCGGATTACATAATCAAAATCTGGATCCACGTCCAATTTCCAGGACATGTTCAACCGCTTCTCCATGACATCTGTGTTGCTCATGATTCTTGCTGTTTCATACACAAGAAGTGGAGCAACAGAGGTGTCATTCGGGGAAGCATAAGTAATGTTGGAATGGTTTTTGGCTTCTGAACCTGCATCTGCAATTATCATATAGCTTGAATCCGCCTCCCACTTCCTCCTGAACCCTGAATCTTGAGTGGATTTAATTGCTGAACCACCAATATTCAACCTATACATAGTTTGAATTCCTCGTTTACTTAGATTTAAAGAACTGTTAGCACCATTGCCACCGACTTTACTGATGGAGTCAACAAATAGCTTATCAGTCACCGGGATAATCTCAACGGCATTAACAAATCCAAAAGAATATTTTTTTGGAACAAACTCGAGCACAAAGACATCGATATCAGAAGTCAGAAAATACTCCTTCACCAATGAGAAGATACTGGAGTTTCCTCCAGAATCTTGCAGGAGCGAGTTCTTGTGCAAAATCTCACCAGCAACATTAAACTCCGAAACCAGCTTCAAACCATTTGCAGAAACAGCAAAATAGGACTCATTCGCATCGCGATTCCCAAATGTAAAGGGATAGAAATGAAGCCTGAGGAAATAACTACCAGGTGCTCCTTTGAAAGTATAGTTAAAACTTTCAGAAAAAAATCTGGCAGTTTTGTAGAGTGACTCATAAGATGCATCACCATTAAATGAGTCAGTAGATGCCTCAATACCTGGTGAACTCAAAGTGACATTACTGCCAGGGGCAGAATCACCTATCCATTTGCTACCATCCACATTCACACTGGAATTTGTACCACAATTTACCAGAAAAGTCTTTGTTTGAGCTTCAGCAATTTCAACAAACACAACCAGTACCACAAGAGGAAATATCCCAAACACCTCCCTCCCTTTGACTTTCATAACTTCACTACCCCAAATAAAGGCACTAACTCCTTCCAAAATTCTTCCTTTTTAGTACTATCTACACACTCTTTCAGGTTCAACTACAAAACTGAAAACCCCAAAATAAAAAATTTCAGATAAGAAAACCCCCTATATAATTTGCAATCACCTCAATCACTTTCTACCCCCAAATAAAAAACAATCTATCTATCTTTCAGTATCTCAAGAAACATCAAAAAGTGAAGCATAAACATCAAAAAAATACCTCCATCAATCCTCAGACAACTTCAACAACATGGGAAATTAACCAAACCCCACAAGAAAATATCTTCAATAGGACCAGCTTCAGTAGAGATAAAACCCCAAATCAGCAAACAGATCTGAAACCAAGAAAATAGTCAAAAGCTCGATTCTTGGAGACAATGGTAAGCAAAGAAACACAAATTTCAAGAATGGTGACGAATTAAGTCTAAAGACAGAACACCTAAAAATGGTGATTATAGGGAAAAAAGCTCAATTTTTTTGTGAATAAAGTTGAGGAGAAAAGGAATATGGGTAGGCTGGAGTTGTTTGAAACAGACTGGAAACATTCATATATTGCACTGTCTTTTTTTTGTTTGCATAGTATTTTGTTACTCCATGAGTTTTTGTTGTAACTCCTGCTAACAGCCATTTTCTCAAGGGTTTTAAACTAGATTTATTAATTTATTTATTTGGCATAATTTATTACTCCATGTTCTCATATTACTTAGTGGGGGAGCTACTGCTCAGCCCACATATAACGAAACTTGATCTCATCGAAGACATGATCTTAGCTAGAAAGGAGTGGAGATCGTGAATTAGAGTAGCAGACTAATGGATTGGTAGTGTTAGCTGGATGTTTGGCCTTGGGATATAGTAGGTAGTAAGAATAGTCGTGTTTATATCATGTTTGTCATTATCTGTCGTATGTATGTAAAATTTATCGTATTTACATATTATTATGTGTTTTTTGTTACTAGTCGCTTTCGTCTCTTTTTGTCATATTTAGTTTATTCTACTTATGGATTTTTGAGACGAGGGTTACCAGGAAATAACTTCTCTACTTCTACAAAATAGTGGTAAGGTTTACATACATTCTATCCTCCTCAGACCCCACTTGTAGAACTCCATTAGGTATGTTGATGTTGTTGTTCTCATATTACTTATTATTAAGGTTATTAAAAAAACTTGTCCTAATTTATTTAACAGATTTTTCGCATATAGCTATAATTTAACTAATTACATTTTATAATTATAGTTATAGTACCTTTTGTATAACTTGCGTAGCATTTGTATATGTTTGTATAATTTACTATACAATTCACTTTTTTGTATAACATTTGTATGTTTCCCTATACAATTCGTACACAACATTTGTATAATTCACAATGTTTGTATATTTTACTATACAATTTAATTCGCGCGCAACTTTTGTATAATCTCACACAACATTTGTATATATGACACGGGTTATACAAAACTCTAACTGTAATTATAGTCGAATGTTTACTGCGAGCCGTAATTAATTCAAACTATAGCTATGTTAACTATTTAATTAGTATATATTTGTTTATCCGCATAATTTTTTCATTTAATTTATTTATCGTATAAAATTAAGATCTCATTTACCTTTAATACTGAATTTTTTAAAAAATAAATTTATATTAAAAATGTTTTTAAAAATAATTTATAATTTATTAAAGGATATGAAATGAGGATTTTTGAGACGAGTGTTTTCAGGAACAGTCTCTCTACCTTTATAAGGTAATAATACATTTTGAATGTATTTTATCCTTTCTAGACCCCACTTCTTATATTTCAGTCAGCATATTGTTATATTAGAGGACGTGAAATGAGAAAACTTTAGTTATTTTAATTAATTTTTGCCGTATTTATTTGAAATTGGATACGATTTTTTTATTTGATTTTTTTGGCAGTTTCCTCTTTAAATAAATTAAATAATTAGAAACGATAACCTTCACTGGACCATCTATTGCTCTAAAATTTATTTTGTTTGTCTCAAAGAATTTATTTATTTATTTTTCTTTCTACTAAAACATGTGATAATTCTTCAAAACAACTTGCATTTTAACAATGCAAGATGTGGCTCTTTGTGAAAAACAAGGGGGAAAGTTTGAATTGATTGAATTTGCTATTTGAAATTATTTGATTATCTTCTATTATTTTTTTCACAAAAAACGGAGATAAAATTTGCTGATATTTTTTATTAAAATAAATTCCCTTATAAAATAATAATAATTTTCTTTGTCAATCTTTGGTTCCCATTCATATTTGTATGTATTTTTCTCACAAACAAGAGAATTACAAAAAAGTTGCCTAATTTTGAAAAATACAAAAATAAAAAAGAGGTTACGTTATCAAGTAAAGGATTAGATGATCTGAAACCAATATTAGATAATTTCTTATAAGTTATATATGTCATAAACTTAATCAAAATGCAATAATAACAACATATTCAGTAAAATCTCAAAATTAACGAATAATAACATACTCAATAAAATCTCACAAAATAGGGTATGGTGAAAATAAAATGTACGCAGACTGTATCACTACCTTATGGAGATATAGATATCATTTTCGAAAAACTATTGGCTCAAACGTATTCGCTCCACGTAAAATATTGAAAATGAAATCTAAAAAGATAGAATATATATAGATTTTATCATTATTTCGTAGATGTGGATGGGAGGGAATGGAGCTCCATGATTTGGTTGTTGTTTTTTGGGTGATCATAATTCACATGGGCATGTCTAGAAAATAAAGAACAACCCAAATATAGTTACAAAAATAGCCCTCTATTTTTCAGAATTAAATAAATGTTTTTTTGCTTTCTCCGTACCTCAAAGTACAACTAATACTTTGGTCAAGATGATAGCTGTAAAACAAGAATAAAATTAAAAGAAACAACTACTGTTGGTACCAAACTTTCAATTTGTCAAAAAGAGAAGGGAAAAAAAATATTATTTTTTAAAGTTGAATCAATTAAATAATTTAAAGTTATCTTTATATATTGTTTATTGTTGTTTTATCTTCAATTAATTGAAATATTCACTTTTTGATCCCTTTGCTGGCGAATAACAATAAAATTATTATAATGATTAATTGTTGTTTTACATTTGATAGTAATATAATTAAACATAGTCTAAAAATGGAATACTTCCTGCTAGAGCAAAAACACTCATCTCAATTAATTATAATTTAAACGTGCTTAATTAAATATCACAGGATTAAAATTAAAATAGACAATAATTTAAAAAACCAAAAGTAGTACAACTGTTGTTCCTAATTATTTACACTTTACAGTTTGGACAACTTCGATTTTAAACATTATTTATTTTCAGCTTCAATTATTTAATAAACTTACAATTATTAGCATTTTCTTTTGGTTTAATTACATCAATAATCTTTTGGTCATTTCAATTATTAAAAAATTTTCACTCAGTGTATAACTATGCATAACCATCGTATATTTATGTATAAAACATATCATAATATATATATTTAATTTATAACTCATGTATAAATAATTTATACAATTTATATTGCGGAGTCGCTATAAACTTACTTTCTATAACATTGGGTAATCATCATGTATTTTTTAAATAAAATATGATCTATTATAAATTAATTAAATTTATTACATATATTCGAAATTATCTCTTATCCTTCTGTATTGGCAGATTAAAAGACAAATGTCACTTTGTTCACAATTTAGGCCTACTCTAGGCAGTCAAACATAGTTGGAACCCAATCACATCTACTGTGGACGATTTGACAATTTAATAATAATAATAATAATAATAATAATAATAATAATAATA
>JAABOM020000049.1:13865282-13875783 GCA_011800125.2 Solanum clarkiae | reverse complement strand
TGAGAATTGATTTTATTCAAATCAATTGAATTTTGATTAATTCTCGATTTTCGAATAATTTTTAATTATTTTTTAAAGTCGATCATTTTTTCGACGTAACAATAACTAAAAAATTACGTCAGATTTAATTTCACTCTTTATTATAAAATTTCCTTTAATCAACTTTTGAAATATAGTAAGATGTATACTCCATCCATTAAAAAAAAAGATTTATTTTCTTTTATATAACAACAACAACATACCCAGTGAAATCCCACAAGTGGGATCTGTGGAGGGTAGATTGTACGCAGACCTTACTACTATGAGGTAGAGACTTATTTTCTTTTATAATTTGTTTAAAAAAGAATGATTTTTTTCAATATTTTTAATTTCAATTTTCCATATGACATATTTAAAGGTCAAAGATTAAAGGACATTTTAGTACATTTGACATAACTTTAATTCAGAATCACAAAATCAAAAAATTTTCTTTATTATCTTAAACTCTGTATCAAGTCAAACTAAACATTTTTTTTGAAACCGAACAAATATTATCATCCATTTTCCAATAAATATAAGTACTTTATTTATCCGTTTCAATTATTATTTTAGCTCAAAATAATTGTCATGATAAGATTTCAAGATTAAAGTTGACAATTTTTCTTAATCATACTTTTAACATTAAATAGTTCTCTTTTGTACTGCTCAATTCTGAAAAGCATTAAATAGAACATATTTTGTATCTATTTATTAAGATAATGATAAAATCTAATTTTGTTGCATTAAAAAAAAAAAGACGAAATTTAGGGAGAAGAAAGATTAACAAGTGAGTGATTTGAATATGGAATCGAGCATGTTTAGATTTCAAAATGAGACTGATTTATTCGTCCAATAAAAATTATAATATTTAATTTTTTAAGATAAAAATATAGTATTAACAAGTGAAGGATATATTTAATTTTTTAAAATTTTATTTTGACTTGACATAAATTATTTTGAAAAAATATATATTTAAAACTTTTTCATAGTCCAAATTAAAAATTTGCATAATATATTTTTTAAAAAAAGGTAAATGAGACAAATTGAAATGGTAGGAGGTCTATTTTTTGCGCTCATGTGAGCTGAATTTTTTCTGTCTACCATCCAAAGATATCTATTTTAAGATTTTGTAGTACTAAGAAAAAAGAGAGGATTTGGCATCTAGATTCTCATTTGACCTTTTCTATTTCTAGGCTGACATTGGATTGTTGTATTATATGTGAAATGAAAAGAGTAATTGAAAAATTGGAAATAATATTGTAATTTAAAGTTTATGAATTTTGGATTATTTCTTCTAAAATGTTATTGAGTTTTAAATTAATAATACGTAAAAATTTTATAAATTTTTGTGAAATTTAATTCAAAGTTACTCAATTTAATTTAAATTCGTGATTGATATTTTATCTCATCATTACTGAAAATCAAGATAGATGAAATGAATTTAATATTTAAATATGTCGAGTTTGATTTTAAACTCTTTAACAATAAATTATCACACATTTATATTTATGAATTCAAAGCACATTCATTAAAAGTTAAAACTTGACATAATTTTCAAACACACATATATGTATATATTCATTTTGTATATTACCGTTTTTCACCCCATTGAATTCCATTTTGATTGATGTTTTTTTTTTTTTAATGTTTATACATCTTGATTTTGTGAAAATTCTATTAGAGTTGTTATTAACATATTTATGAGAAAAAAATTTATCTTAAGCAGGAACCATCAAACTGAACTTTGATGGGGCTGTCAAGGACAACCGAGAGCCTAGGAAGCTAGGTGATGTCTTCAGAGACCACAAAGGGAGATGACTAATGGGCTTCTATGGAGCGACATTCCATACAAATCCATTAGAAGCAGAACTCAAAGCTCTTATAAAAAACTTCAATTGGCCATTCAACATAACTTCTTTCCCTTGCATATTAATACTGATGCCCCTGAGACTGTGAGAATGTTTTTAACTAATAATATATTTTGTGATAATACTATCTTTGAACGCGGGTCATTGGTGAACATGTTAGAAGTATGGGAGCTATAAAATGTGTGCAAAAATCAGGTAGTCGATTTAATGATAAAGGAAAGAGTCAAAAGTAGCCGTTTTGATGATACAATAGTTTTTGTAATTCCTCCCGTGTATGTGCGTAATTAATTTGACGCAAACAACTTAGGAACTAGTTATGTTAGGAAGAAACTCTTAGCAAATACTTCCTACTCAGATTGGGATGTGACCTAACTAAACTGCTTTATTATTGCAAACAATATGACATGTGATCTGCCTAATGGCAACGGCCAAGCCGTGCATTAAATATTATGCAATACTAAATCGGAATTACCTATAAAAGGAGCAGGATATATATAACATACACACGTAAAAAAAAAGAGTGAGATTATATAAATAACGCCCCCACACACAAGAAAAAAGATGAGATTTTTTTATTATTTACAAAATAAATAAAAAATTAATCTATTTAAAACTTTTTATGTGTAATGACAAATTTTCTTAAAAAAATTATAATTAAAAATATTTATACCGACCAACAAAATTAAATACTTCTATGTAGTTAAAGAGAGAGAAAATGGAGGGGGTATGATGTTATCCCCATTTTTTTGCATTCAAATACAAACAAATTATATATGCGGTCAACCACTTGATAGGACTATCTCCAAGCCTTTCCATATCTTTCACCCACTATTTTTGTCAGATAAATTATTATTATTATTATTATTTTTAAATTTTAATTTTGTACAAGTAAGTATTTAGATTTATATATAAAATTAAATAAATATGTACCTATTTTATGCGACATCTTATGTGTATTATGTAACGTGTGTATCAATTTATTAACTCTGTACAAATTTAAAAATTTATTGTATACATCTCAAATAAAAAACATCAATATCAATTGAAATCAAATTAAATGACACAATTATGTATCATGTCTAATATCCTCCGGGGATGACCCAGTGATTTGGCTTGGAATGTTCATGTTGGAGACCTTAAGTTCGAAACTCCTTGTCAGCAAAAGTAAGAACTATGCCTTCTGGGTCAAGTTCATCGCACCGAGCTTGCCTACTAGTGGGGGTTGTTTCTCCTATATGAAGTGGGATTTACTTTGTGCGCACCCAAAAGTAGCGGTTAATTACTCAATCTCTTCAATGTGGTTTGCAAACTATTGCATAGAAGTGGAGGTTTACCCTATGAATTTTAGTACTTTTTATATTATTATAATAAAAAATTATATCTTAAAAATGAGTTAAAGTTTATATAATTGACTCTTAAAAAAAGTTGTGACAAGTAAAATATAACAAAAAGAATATTGAATTAAAGCAACATTATTTTGGTTAGTTAATTATATTAATATACATTTGTTTTCATAATTGACGTACCAAGAATATCTTTCTACGGAATTAACCTTCTTTTTTCTTTAATCAATATATTAATCTATATTAAAGTTCCTTAATTTCTTTTATGTAAATCACTCCCGCTCATTCCCCCAAAGTTTCTTGTGAGCTAATTTAACACTCTCCCACAAAACCCTAAAGCTGACCACTCCACTGATTTCTCAAAAGAATTCAAGAATTGCTACACCTTAGCATTTTACCAAACACCCATTTGAGCTATTAGTAGCTTTACTGCTGCTTCAAGGGGAATATCATTTTTTTCCTTGTAAGTTGCTTTTCCTTTTCTTATTGCTTCAGTTAATTGTTTGTTTAATTGTTGTAATAATTGAACACCCTTTTCCCTATTTTGCTTACCGTGGAAGTTGTTTTCTTTGTTGGGTTTGTGTTAGTTTAGCTGTGAGTGTGTTCAGTTTCTTGCATTTTTTTTGGTTTACTGTTTTTTGGGTTGTGAAATTTCGGGGTTTCTTTCGGTATATGTTTTGCTTTACTGTGGGGTGCTTGTTTAATGGTGGCTTTTGTGAAGTGGGTTTTTATTTTTTCTTTGTTTTAGTCATTTTCTTCTGGTTGATGAATTTTGAGCTTATATTTCATTAAGGGTGTGTCTGTTTAATGGTTGATTTGTTGAAGCTGATTTTTTTTCAGCTTAATTTTTGATTTTCTATATTGGGTTTAAGTGGGTTTTCTAATATTGGGAAAAATATATGCAGATATGCTTCTGTTATGGGCAGTTCAGAGGTGTTAGACAATGGGGCGGTGAGAAATGGGAATGGTGTGAAATCACGTGGTGAAGATGACCTTGAGGAAAATACGAATGGTGGGTTTGAGCAAATGGTTAATGGTGCAAAGGAAAATGAGAATTTGGGTGATGAGATTTTGGAGGATTTTGAAACATACTGGGAAGATGTCAATGACCGCTTAATGGTATCAAGGATGGTAAGTGACTCAGTGATTAAGGGGATAGTGAGGGCGGTGGAACAAGAGGCATCTGAGAGACTAGTGGCTAAGGATATAGAATTAGCCAACTTGAAGGAGTATTTGCAATTTCATGACACTGGTCCTAGCAAAATTGAATATGAATCTCTTGGGTCACCAACTTCTCAGGATGAGCTAGAAAGTATGAATTTAAAAAGATATATGACTTTGTCAGATGTTGTTATGGAGCATGGCAAGATGGAAGACTCTCTTGATGGGCTAAGAAGTTTGGCAAAAGATGAATTTAAGAAATTGAAGAAGAGTATTGATGAGCTTAGAGGACCCAATTCTATTAGGAACAGGAGCTCTCGCTCTGAGATAGTGGAACTAGAAGGTGTTCTACAGGAGAAAGAATCTGGAAGTTGGGTTCAGTTGGACAAAGCAGTAGATAACATGAGAATGATGGTGGATACCATCTTTAAACAAATGGATGTTATGCTACAGTTGTCCAAGACATCACTTGGTCAGTGGCAGGAGGAACATCTAATAGAAGTGGAGCTTGAGGCCATAGTAATGTGCAGTATAATTCAAACTGTGCAAGAAGAATTTGAGTACAAATTGTGGGACCAGTATGCTCAGTTGTGTGGTGACCGAAATGAAAAGTTGAATGCCATCTCTAGTTTACGGACAGAGTTGGATGCTGTTTTGAAGTCATTGTCAAGTTCAGAAAATGGGCATGTGACTTCCCATGGATCACATGATGCAGATTTTTGTACACGCAAGACATCAAATGAGTATGTGACTTCTTCAAAATCTGTTTGGGATGGAAATGAAAAGCTGGAGGATTCTAAGACTGATATACCTGAGAACTTTGATGCTGTAACACTGAAGCACATGTCAAAAGATGAAATGGTGACCTATTTTAATAATATAATGACAAAGATGAAGAGACACCATGAGTCCATTCTGCAAAAGAAAACCGATGAATATTTTGCTCTAAGGGGAGAGTATCTAAATCTTAGGGGAGGCTCTGCTTTGCCACATAAAAAAGATAAGGGTGAATCTGACATTCTAAAGAGGAAGATTCCAGAAATTATATTCAAATTGGATGATATCTTGGTAGAGAATGAAAAACATCCTGCATTTTCGCAGGAGACTCTAAGTTTCGTTAACTTAAAGGATAGGCTTGATAAGCTTCTTTCTGAAAATCACCAGCTTAGAGACTTGCTTAAAGATAAGAAAAATGAAGTTAAGTCCCTTTCGTCCCAAGTTGCAGATGCCACTGAGAAGAGGCTGCAACATTCTTTGGCAGAAGCAGGCATGCTAAAACAGATAGGAGATCTCAATTTAGCCATGGATGAGTCACTGATAGAAGCTTCTGTAAGGGAAGATGTGTATACCTGTTTCCTAAGGGATCTCAGTTTTGGAGCAAGAAATGAAGTTGAGGAATTAAACTTGGGATTTGATATGCTTAATGAAAGTAATGATACTAATGCTGGAAGTAGTAGAGAAATTGAAATTGAAGATTCAGAGATGGAGTGCCTGATTATGCAAGAAATTTGTGGAGTGATTTCTGGTGAAGCCATCAAGGAGGCTGAAGACATGCTTAAAGAACTGTATTCGGAGCATTTGAATGAAAAAGAAATTCGAATTTCTCTTGACACAAAAGTTATTGAGATGGAAAACAAATTAAAATTGGAGGTTGAAGAGAAGGACAGACTTCAGCAAATGGTTTCTGAGCTGGAAACATTAGTGAACGAAAAGGAGAAGTTAGCAGCAGATGCATCAGCTGCTCTAGCAAAAGAGAGGGATCAGCTTAAGCAGGTGCGTCAAGAGTTGAATGCGGTGAAAGAATTTGCATGTCAACAACAAACATTAGCTTCTGAATGCAACAAAGAAGTAAATGTAGTAAAGGGGCAGTTGGCGGAAGCATTGGAGCGAATTGAAGTATTGAAAGAGGAGGCAGCCCAATTAAATAAGGGTCTTGAGGAGAAGGCAGAGGAGTTAAAAGAAGCTAATCACAGGGCAAATACGGTCCTTGCTATTTCTGAAGAGAGGCAGACTCTTTTGTCCTCACTTGAATCAAAAGAAAGAGAGCTAAGAAAGCAGGTGGAAACAATGATTGGTAATATAAATGAATTGTCAAAGATGGTTGCTGATTTTGAATGCAGGGTGACTGGAATGTTGAGAACAAATAATGCAAGGTTTGTGCTATCTTTTCTTTTTTAATAAGTAATTGGAATATCATTGTGCCAATATTTACAGAGGAAAAGGGCTTTTTGCCCCTTCAAATATGCAGAGAATATAGCCCCCAGGGCCTAGCTCAAGTGGCAAAAGGTGGAGGATTTGTGGCTGAGGTCACAGGTTCAAGCCCCATGCCATGCAACGCGAAGCCTGTATTTATGTGGAGAAGGGTAGAGAGGCGGGCCTATTATCCACCAAGTTTAGAAGGCCGTGGTTGGTCCAAAGGGCAGGCCACACAGGGATTTCTCGATTATAAAAAAAAATAAAAAATGCAGAGAATATAAAAGTTAATAAAAGGATCCATAGCAAAAGGAACTGCAAATTACACCCAGAACATATCATTTGCACGACACTACTTTCTGAAACAAACACTAATGTGGACTTCTTTTTCAGAATGACTACTGTATTATTCTTGCGATAAGGACCTAAAAATACACAAAAAGACACTGTTCTGGTGGCCTTTATACTTTTTTGTTTAGCAAAAGAAATTTCTCAAGATTTGTGGTATTGTGCCCTTTCATCATTTCAACATGTAGCAATCTGCCCCTTGCATTAACATTTTTCTCTCAAACAAGAGGCCAAACCTCATGTGCCTTACAAGTCAACACTACTAGTGTAATTGGTTAAGATATCTAAGTTTAGAGTAGAGCCAGTAGAGACAATCTTTTTCTTTTCTCCGATCTCCTCTACATTGCCAGTGCCCTCCTCCCTCACCCCTTACAGGTGCTTTTATGACCCCATGCCTTCTTCACATTTCTCTTTCCCAACAAAAATGGCTTCCATTCCATCCTGAGGAAACAATGACCTAGCTCCAGCACTACTACTATTTTTTCTCCAATTACAACCAGCAAAGGCAAAACCCTTAGGGGTTGGCCTGGTGGTAATAGACTTGGGTCTTGGGGTTTGCTCCTTTCAAGGTCTCAAGATCGAAACCCACTAGGTGCAAACAATGTCTGAGGGCCATCGGACTGGGTAAAACCTGAATTAACCATGGTGCACTTGCGGGAAACTCCTTGCCGAGGGCCTGTGCACCCTCGGGATTAGTCGGGGCTCTAAGAGACTTGGACACCCGGTGCAAATTAAAAAAAAGGCAAACACAAGCAATTAAAGCTGGGGCTGTTGGGAGGAAAGTTGCTCGCATGCCAACGGGGATGAAGGCCAGTAAAGAGAAAGAAAAGTTGGATTGAAGGTTCACTTTACTTAACAAAGCAATATGGGGCTGCTGTTACTTTGGGAGCAGACAAAGCAAATCAATAGCATATTTGGTCTAATTTTGACTTTTCCCAACCAATCAAAACATTCTACAATGTAAACCAGATACAACTAAGCCAAAAGCTTTTATTAAATAATAAGTACTAGGTTAGAAATTCCTATAGGGAGTGGCAATCAGAGGGATCGGTACTTTTAGGATATGAAATTGAGAAGGAAGAAGGTGTAGAAAAATGAATACAAGGATAAAAGAAAGGCAGGAATAAAGAGAGATTACATTTTTGCCCTCAGATTTGATGGTTCTCTGACAAGGTGGCTGATGTGCATTTAGTATGGAAAAAGGGTGTAATGCGATAAAAACTAGTTAAGGGGATAAATTTCACAGATTTTTAAGCTGGGACACTATTTTAAACTTTTCTTCTTTTCCCTTTCCCTTTTCTTGTATTGACCTGCATATTTCATCAGCTATTTTGACTAGGAGAAAGCTTTTCATCAGATAGTCTTTAGTTCTTTTTGTAGGCCGGACATCTGTTTCCTAAAAAGGTTCTTTTCTGAAAAAAGATTTAGTATTGACCTGCATATTTCCTATGTGGAAAAAAGTTTAATTTTTGGTGTCACAGTATCCACAGTATTGGGGATTTCGTTCTTGTTGACCTATTAACCAACTATATCCTTCTACCTTATCATTTCTCATCCCATATCTGCACGATTGGAAGTTGTATGGACTATGGTGTAGCTCTCCTTTGCTTTCAATGAACTTTTTCCAATAATTAAGTTGGTTTTCTGTCGGCTAAAAGATAAAAAAAAGAAAGAAATGGACATTTTGCTTTATCTATTTTTTCATTGGACAAGCCTCCTAAATTGATATTTATGTGTGTGAGCGTGCATCTTTTCGAATGATGTATTTATCTGTGGTATATCGGGTGATCGACCCTCCACTTCTGTTTTTGAAGTATTTGGTAGTGTTTTGCCTTGCCATCACGTTTCTAGGTATTGGTGTTATCATTCAGTTCTTGTAGGGGAAAAAGTGGGAAAAAATTATGTAGACATTTTTGTTTTAACTGTTATACACATACAGACTCAAAAGCTTGTTCTGCTTAGAAGACATGACTGTTGCGACGTTCACATTGAATTATTTTCACTCAGACCTAATGCAATCTGTTGGTAATACTTTCAGGTTTGAGCACTTGTATTCCCAATTGGATTCTCTTGTTAAGAAGGCCAATTTGCTGAGAAGAACAAAGCTGCTGTACCAACAAAGGCTTGAAAAAAGATGTTCAGACCTTCAATTGGCTGAGGCTGAGGCAATTACACAGAATGCATCTTTCTTTATATTTCTGTTTTTGCAGATTAATAGCAATTAACTATGTGCAATATTTTTAATTGAAACATAAGAATTTTACCTAGAGTCAGATCCATGAGTTGAACTTGATAGGTTTGATCTTTAAAGTTGTTAACTCAACTCACTCTACTTTTGAAATAATTGTGTCTGTATCTATTTTTGTTGAAATTTGTAATTTTTCATATATATGTGTGTGTGTGTGTGTGTTCTGGAGTCAGTTCAACTTCAACACATAGCTCAAGCACCACTGTTTTAGCCTATTACCAAAAATTGCATCATGCTTTAACTTTTTGACATTTTACTTAGTTTGCAAAGTTTTTCAGAGGGATTTCTTGTAAATTCAGGTTGATCTTTTGGGAGATGAGGTGGATACACTTCTAAGCCTAGTTGAGAAGATTTACATAGCACTCGATCATTACTCGCCAGTTTTACAGCATTATCCTGGGGTAAGATGAATTACGTCTTTAAAGATATATTACATCAATTGTTCCGGTGGAACAGGTGTTAGTCTATTTTTCCGGATTTAGTTATATGTGTATAATAATCATCTCTACGTTCCAATATTCTTCAAGTATGTTCAGGCAGGTTTCAAAATGACAATCTGCCCTTTGCATCTGAACATAAAGTATTCACTCCTTCCTATCAAAGGAATAAGGTGTTAGCTGGGTACCTAGTTGGTAGCATGTGAAATTTACAAACAAGTCGTTAAAGGTCAAGTTACAAGGGGGTGGGTATCTAAGTTGTTAGCATGCACAACTTTTACAGACCAGTGGATAAAGGTCACCTGATGTGGGGAAAGACTATAATTCTACTGCACTTTGCTTTGCCACTGAAGATAATCAGATATTTTTGGCGTGGGAGGGAAGCTGCAGTATAAACTTGTGTCACCTCTGAAGCATGCAATTGCATTTATATGAAGCAATATCATATCTTGTTTACATGTCGCTTACTTTAATGCAGATTATGGAGATTCTTAAGGTGATCAAAAGGGAATTAACTGGAGTCTCTACCAAGCTAGTAAAATCATCTCCTGCTTAAGGTAATTTTTCTTCTGCTAAAGTATAGTTTTCACTTTTCAGTGGGTGATATTGCATAACATTTGGTTTCGTTGTTATTAGCCATATCAGCCTCTTAAGACAACTTTATGAGAATGTCCCAACTATTTATATTTTTCCTGAACTCAATTGCTGTTTGTGGGATTTCACTAGGTATGTTGTACTAACTTGCTGTTTGTTACTTTCTCTATTCTAATTTACATAGCGCTCTTTCCTTTTTAGTTTATTCTAAAATGCATGACACCTTTCTACATCTGCTTCCCCTTTTTCTTTTAATGACATGCTCTTATATAACCATAGAAATGTCAAGGC
>JAABOM020000049.1:13854355-13864596 GCA_011800125.2 Solanum clarkiae | reverse complement strand
CCCACCCACCCCACCCCACCTCCCCCCTCCAAACCAGCCCCCCCCCACCCCCTAGTTCTAATGGTACTTTTGGTATTTGTGCCAACGGTCGTTCTTTGTTTCATGAATCTCGGACCCAGTCAGATGTTGCCATATAAAATAAATTGAGGGGAGTAATGAAAACATTTGCTGAAAAGTTAAAACTTTTACTTAAGCTATTTATTTTGTTGCATCTTCAGTGACTAATTTTCTTCACGTGGTTGTCACCTATTCAAGAAAAGGGAGAAAAAAGCTGTAACCGTGCACCATTAGTCCTCAGGGATTTCTCTAACAAAGAAAGGAAACTGAAATAGAGAGGAAAACGGATGAATTAGCAAAAAAACTGAGGGTTGAGAAAACTAGGGGTCATGAAGAAAGGAGTGATCTGATCTTGAAAGGAAAAGGACAAAGGAAAAAAAAGGGTTGCTTTTAGAAAATATTAAAAAGGAACAAAAGTAATCAAAGGTGGAGTTCGTGAAATCGGAGTATGAACAGCTGGTAAGAAAGAGAAAACACATAAGAGAAGACGTGAAGATTCAGCAGTGGCTAAAGTCACAGAACAAAATAATCTTGCAGAGCTAACCTCAAAATGGCTATTGATCAAAAAAAAAAAAAAAAACGTGTGCTGAATTTTCATGGCAGTTGGAACAAGATAGAAAATAGATTGTGAATATTTAGAAGAAGTGAACTCTCTTCCCCAGTAAATTGGTAACACCACCAAAAACAGAAGTATGCTGCAAGACATCACGACATATCTTAGGTTTTATTTTAATTGTTTCTCTCATAAATCAACCAATTATCCGACTCTTGTTTCTTTTGTTGAACAGATAAGAGTTCGATTCCTGGAGTTTTTGCGTTCCTCCATCCTGGCTGGTACTAGTTTGAAGTTAAACGCGAAGATAGAAAAACATATTTTAGTTGGCGTGATAGATATCGTGTTTGTAGCAACTTGAAATAGGGAGAAGCTTTTGAAGTTTCAACTGACCTGTCCTGTAGAGGGGAAGATCCTAGTTAGTTCTGTATATTTTTGTATCATCAGGCAGGAATACCTCAACACCTTTAGTTGCAGCTGTGAAATTTTAGGTACATTTGTCAGCTTTCTTTGTATAAAATGTACAGATTACTTTTGGGTAGTTTAATTATATGGAAATCTGTGTGTTTATCATTTTTCTTTATCTTCTCATTGAATAATTCCATTCTGGAACTGGCAATTATTTTTTTCTCTATAAATTAGTTGAATTCTTCCTTGCTGCTCATTGACAGTGATATAAAAATAATTGTTTGAGTTTTTGTACTTTTTCTAAGGTTTTTCTTGATAGGGAAAATTGAGTGATTTGCACACAATGGGGATTTTAGATTAATTTAATATACAAAGTCATTATAACTGAAAATCTGAAAGGATAATTCTGCACTCTCCCTATATAAAGCCTTTTATTGTAACGATAGAATGAGTAGAACTTAAAGGGACAATGTAATCCTTCGGGGTGGCACAGTGGTTTTGAGCTTGGGGTTTGTTCGAAATTTCTTGCCAGTGAAAGCAAAAGGATTTTGTCTTTTTGGTCGAGCTTGTCGCACTGGACTTGCTTAGTGCAGGTTATCTCTTCTATTTGATTTGTGGTCTAGTGTAAGTACAACAAAAAAAATTTCATCAAAAGTCAAATCATAAATTATCTAAATTATTAAACAGGAAGTAACTCTTGACAATTGAGGTGAGACGGACCAGGGAACGACTTAAATGAGTGAGGGCAAAGTGCGACAGGAGAAGATTAATTTTGTTGAAAATTTAAAAGAAATCCAAATTAAATAGAATAGAATTAGGACAGTTCTAGTATATTAGTGGTCTAAAACTAAAAACTAATTGGAAGTTTTAAAAAATTATTTTAATTTTTTTGAAGTCTCCTAATTGTTAAAATGCAACGTTATTAATAAATTTTCTTAAAGTTACTTTTGAGATGTAAAATTGTTCATTCTTTTCATATGAAAAGATTTTCTTCATGATGTTTAATAAAAATGTACGGAAAAACAACTCAATTATTTATTTGTGTACTTCATAAATATAGATCTCCACCTATCACACATTAAAGTAAAAATACAATAATTCAAATGTTATAATTAAAATATACATCAAAATGTTAGCAAGAAGTCATGATCTTTAGGAGATCTTTGGCCATGAGAATTATATATTTTTTTATGAAATTACTTTTTATTTTATTTTTAAATTAGTGTTTGATTATAAAATTTTATATCATATTTGAAGAAGTATTTCAAATTTGTATTACAATTCCGTCTTCGTAAATTTCAACTAAAATGTTCTCTTTCCTCTTTTGAGAAAAATTATAATGAAACATAATTTTATTTTTAGTTCAAACTTCATAAATTTCAACCAAAATGGGAAATATTTCAAATTTATGTAGAAATACCTATTTAAAAAGAAACAAAAACAAATCTAATCATCTCAGATTGTGACAAGACATGATATCTTCTGCAGTTGCTAAACAAATACGGCGGCTTAAAGCAAATTTTTAATGAGAGTCTGTAGATTTTTATAAAAACAAAAAAGGAAGAAAAAGAACCTTCTTATATACAAATTTCTTTTGAAGTTTATTTTTGTAGCAAGTAACGTATCTTATTTTAAACTTTTAAATTTTATATTTCAGAGAGGTTTACCTATAGATATATGTTAAATGATCAAATAATAAAAGTTATTTATAATAATATATAAAATTTAGAATTTAATTAATATATACACATTAGGAAAATGGGGGCCCCAAAAATTATGTAACAACTTTAATTGCTTCATCATTTAAGTTGCCCTAGCTATTGGACCTACTTGCTTTGAAGGAATAGGAAAGTAGCTTGATTTGCATTTAAGATTTTCTTTCTCCTTGTTGTAACCATAATATACATAACTTTTATATATATAATATACACACACACAAAAACACATTATTTCTACAAGATATCATTTTTATCTTTTTTTTGGATTTGTTGTTCCTTTGAACACCAGAGTTTCAATTGATTTTGGACTCAATAATTCCATTGCCCATTCAAGGATGTTTCTGTTGCAAGTTGCAACTACTGTTTGGTGAAAGAATAATTAATACAGTTGGGAATTAAAACAAAAAGAAGGAAAAATAAATAAATTTTCTTCAATTTAAGGAGTAAATATGTCGCTCTTTTAAAGAAATTTAAGGCTCTCTATCTCTATGAGGTAGTGACAAAATTTGCATACATTTTACCTTCTCCAGACTCCACTTGTAGGATTTCACTGGGTATGTTGTTGTTTTTAAAGAGATTCAAGCTTACTATGGTAGAGCAATAATACTGTTGACTTGTTCCGCTAAAATATAATAGTTATTGAAACCAAAGCTCCATAACACTTTTTTCGACAAAATAATATTCTGTTTTGCAGTGAATAGGTTGAAGACTTAGGGATCGTTTGCTACATAGAATAAAATAAAATATTCCAAGATTAAATCTGAGATAAAATTTATATTGCGTTTGATTGACGGCATAATTTTGCTTTTACTCTTTTCCAGGCACACCTATCTCATTTTTTCATACACGCTTTAATATTTTCCCACACTTCTCATACATCAACATAAGGAAAAAATACCATTATCTATAGGCGTACAAATTCTTTCATAAATTAAACTATAAGATAGTAGGATAATATTATTAGAGAACATGAATTGGTGATTACTAAATTTAAGCTTTAATGAGTAATTAGTGACACATCATTATATGAATTATACCAAAAAATAATATCCACTTTCTTATTAAATTTTGGGATTCATACTAGGTTGGCTACATGGCATGTCCTCGGGACATAGCTAACCAACCCTTGAATCTTTTCTCCACAATGCAAGAAATCATGAACCTCTTAATTACTACATTAAAGAGCTGCCAATTATCACATTGTAAAATAATGCAACAAAAAATTATAGAAATTTATGCCTCAATTAAATAGAAGCCAAATTTGGTACAAAAATAATATCATCATCTCAATTTTATGTACCCATTCCGTCCCATTTTATGTGACACCTTTTGACTTGACACAATATAAAAATAAAAAAAAAGAAGACTTTTGAAACTTGTGGTCTAAAATCATTTTTAGATACTTGTGTGGCTGAAAATAATTTCATTAAGTGTAAAAGGAAAATTTCAAACTTAAATTGTTTCCACTTAAAGTAAGATGACATTTTTTTTGACGGACCAAAAAGGAAACGGTGCCACATAAAATGGGACGGAGGGAGTAATTGGTTTCATGTCTCATATTTCCATTTATTGCCCCAGCATGAAACAGTTGGGAGGCTAAACTCCTAACTGATCTGTACTCTTGAACAACATAGACATATCATAATAATTTCATATATGTGTGTGTATA
The DNA here is from genome assembly GCA_011800125.2 of Solanum clarkiae. Classification (NCBI taxonomy): domain Eukaryota; kingdom Viridiplantae; phylum Streptophyta; class Magnoliopsida; order Solanales; family Solanaceae; genus Solanum; species Solanum clarkiae. Next base: position 13,860,191 of record JAABOM020000049.1, on the reverse strand, counting down.
TATAACTCAAAAATATGTCACATTTTTATAAGTACAAACAGAAACAGACAAACTCACTAGTTTACAATGTCTCACCCAATTTTCCAGTCTAATGAGAATAGCCCTTATGGAAACATGACAAGAGAAGAGTTTTACAAGCAACACAAAATCATGCACAAAGAAAGTTTCACGTTAAACAAACAAAACATGAAGATATTCACACAATCTTGGCAGCCTGAAACAAGTAATCAGTTAAAAGGCCTTGTAGGCATGGTTCATGGTTATATGTCTGAAAGCAGTTGGCTTTTTGAGTTAAATGCAGTAGCCATGGCGAAAGCTGGATTTTTCGTTTGCTCTCTTGACCTACAAGGTCACGGTTACTCAGAAGGCTCACCTGGTTATATACCATGTATTCAACCTATAGTCCAAGACTGCATACAGTACTTTGACTCTGCTCGTGATGATCACCCGAAGCTCCCCGCTTTCCTGTATGGTGAGTCATTAGGTGGTGCAATTTCTACACTCATATGTCTAAGGCAAAAGAATGTATGGAATGGTCTGATGTTAAGTGCACCGATGTTTGGAGTGTCGAAGAAATACAGACCTGTTTGGCCAGTGGAGAAGCTACTACCTTTGGCGGCCTTCATAGCACCATCTTGGAGGATTGTGATTACCAAACCACCTGCATCTATATCATACAAGGAAGAGTGGAAGAGAAAGATTATCTCAAAAAGTCCAAATTCACTGGCTTCTGAGAAGCCGCCAGCTGCCACTGCACTAGAGCTTCTGAAAGTCTGTGAGAATATACAGAGGAACTGTCATGAATTACAAGTCCCTTTGCTGATTCTTCAAGGTGGGGATGATAACATATGTGATCCTGAAGTTACTAAACTTGTGTATAAATTGGCAGCAAGTAAGGACAAGACTATGAAGATTTACCCGGGGATGTGGCATCAACTGATAGGTGAACCAAATGAAAGTGTGGAGCTTGTTTTCAATACTATGTTGTCATGGCTTGAGGTGAGAGCAGACTTGGCAAAAGTCTAATACATATGATCTTAAGATATTCAGATGTTTACACACATCGGCAGAAGTTCCTATTTTCATGTACACATAACCTATGAACAATAATTTGTAAAAGCTACTGGCAATTACTGATATTGCCAGAGCAGTTTCCTGTCCTACTCCAATATGCTTAAATGATGAAATCTACTAGGCATGATAATTTCAAAAGCAATATACAAATCAGATGAGCACATCGTTCATTTATTTCATTTGGCTTCCTGCAACAACGATGAACTTCTGTGTTGATTAGGAATGCCTAATAAACAAGAAATAACAAAAACTGTGAAAGAAGTGCACTACAATATTCAACTTCATGATCATTCAGTTTCAATGAATCAGGATATTATTCAGCTTGATGTCACATAGAGAACAGAGAAGAATGTATGAGTATATATGAGTAATGAAACAAAAAAAAAGTAACTTGTAGGTTACAACTTAATGGGAAAATAATACATACATTAAATAACCTGAGATACAGAATTGAATAGCTAAATGCTGTGAGGAACAGCTGCATATTTTCCCAGTACCATGGTCATGAAACTCCGAGTACATGTAATTAGCCGTTCAAACACGTGCAAGAAAAGGATATGGTCGAGTCATAGTCTGCTGGGCGGTAACTGCCTATAAGACACAAGTTCTGCTCTCACTTGATCTCTTCTTAATTTCCCAGTAGTTGTCACTGGAAATTGATTTTTCCATACCACAAACTTCTTGGGTATTTTGAACCTGCAAAATATCAATATGTCATCAATATGAATAAGATTATGCCAAGCATCAAGAGGGGTGAGATTGGACATGGAATATGAGAAAGACATGCTTCAACCGAATTTACTTGAACAACAAAGGAAAAAAGAAAATACCCTGTCAAATCTTTCGCTTTACAGAAGTTCTGGAGGACAGTGCTGGACAAACAATGCTCGTTCTTGTTAACCGGACAATTAGAGGTTGAATCAGTCCACAGCCAATTGTCTTTCAGCCTAATACAAGCAACAACCATCTCGGTCAAGCGAGAGTGAGGAAGCCCAATAACAACACTGGCAGAAATCCCTGGATGTTGCAATAAGACAGCTTCCACCTGAGTCACAAACAAACACACCGAATTATTTATAGGCAATTACATTCCCATAGAAACAATGCAAAAAGAAAAACATGGTGTTCCATTACAAGAAAATAATTAACACATGTCTATCATTTGCTCATCAACGAAGAGATTTCACATAGGTGGTTCCTTTTTGTGTTGATAGCTCAATTGAGCGAAGAGAATGAAAGCATTGAAGTCCGGATGCTTACCTCTTCAGGATAAACATTTTCACCTCCACTCTTTATTCGGCCCTTCAATCGCCCAATGAGCCAGATATTTCCACAATCATCTATATGTCCTATATCACCAGTGTCAAGCCAACATTCATCAGTTGGAGAAGAATTATTGCTTGGAATTTGACCCCAGTATCCAAGCATTACATGGGGACCTCGAGTCAAAATCTTCCCTATATAAGACGAATCATCTCCAGCAATCCTTATTTCAATATGTGGAGCAGGCTTCCCAACACAGGTACCATCTGGTTTATGTGCCAAATTGGAGCTGTTGGCATAAGAATACTGGATATAACTCTCTCTTGCCGGGTCATAAAGAGTCATGAAAGTCAGAGAAGAACATGCCTCGGTCATTCCTGCAAAACATTTAAAGAACAGTTGTATTATGTGAAGTTAGCTTCATGAATGTCCACCTCCCTAAACAAAGCATTCTGTCTCAATTGTAATGCTAGCGCAATGTCTAGTAGAAGATATATGTCACACATCCGAAACACCACTTTGTAACTTGCAATCTTCTCCTATCAACAGAATATTCTGTTCAGAAAGAATAAGTATGGAGAAGATGGGGAAACCATGTCAAAGCAGTCACAAGACCAACATACCATAAGCTGAAAGAAGTTTAGCTCTCGGGAACATCTCAATCACATTTTTGATAAGATCAGATGAAAGACCTCCAGCTCCATTAAGAACCTTCTTCACAGATTTGGACCCTAGAGATATGTGCATTGTCCTATGACAAGTGAAAGTAGAATCAAATAATTGCACTTATCATGGGAGAGACCTAGAAAATAATCAATCACCTCTTAACTGGCACAAAAAGAGAAACAAATTTCTTTTAATCTTGAACAGGACATCACAAAAAGTATTCCTTATAAAACCTAAAGGAGATGATGCTACAAGCTGATATTGGTAGTAACTTTGAAGGGCAAAGCTTGATAATCCAGTCATATGTTTGTCCATACAGGTATTATTCACTTCAACTTTGTTCAAAAGATAAATCCTACTCATGTAGAACAGCTGAGTGCTTTACCTATAAAAAGAGATTAGATCAGCCATCATAGCTGGGACCGTAATGAAAGAAGTGACATTATGCTGGTCTATGGATTCAACAGCCAACTTAGCTTCAAACTTTGGTAATAAAATATGACAACCTCCTGCCATTAGCATGGCCAAGGCTGATGATATACCACCAATATGGCACAGTGGTGCAGTGTGTAAATAGACCTGCGAGAAAAGTAACGTGAATCAAATCGGCATGTGTTTCAAACATTTGGATACTATATCTTAGGTTGCAACATCCATATTATCACAGTAGATAACCATACATCATCCTCACCGTACCCAACAATTGCAATTTTTGCAAGCGATTGCACCACTAAAGCTGAGTGGCTTATGGTAACTCCCTTTGGCCTCCCTGTGGTCCCTATTGTCATTAGAAAACAGAAAAATAATATTCAATATAAGTCAAAGGACTTAGCAATACTCATTTTACCAGAACAGGCGACACAAGATTAGATTGAGGGTTCCAAAAATTGAAGAGATATGCATGAATTTGCACTTGCAGTTCAATAACTCAACCAACAAAACACATTTCTCAGTGGAGCAAATAGTATGACATACAAAATGACCATCATATAGTTCAAGAATTTTGCTAGTAAGCAAATAACTTTACTGAGGCTAAGAAACAGGATATTTTCCTAATCTGAAGATAAACTTGTGGGAGAGAAATTACATTCCTTAGTTAAAAAGATGTTTCCAGTACCACATTTCTCTAACAACTTCATTTTGTCAGTTTCCGTTGGTATGAGATGGATTTGACAATCACTTTCTGAATCAGGGAAAAGAAAAGGAACAAGAAGAAATAAGCAAGTGGAAAGATAGTAAGCATATGCCTGAGGTAAAGCATATTATAGCTGCTTCTTGAGGTGCCCACAGGTAGTCTGCCGTTAAATGCCTTTTGCTACTCCTTTTCAGCTGTTCAGTAGTTAATCCTGGCAGGTGTGTAGGAATGATAAATTAATGAACAGAAGAAAAATTACTCTTTTTTTCTTTACCTATACTCAAACTGGTCATGAATGCCTGTAGACGTACCAATATTAGTGCTCTGAACTTCGGAAGGAGTATCCATCAGGACTTGCCACCTTAGAGAAGGCACAGAAGAAGCAAACAACTCGAAGTTCCAGGAATTAAAGGTTGCATCATTGACCAACATTTTTGGCATTACTACCTGAAGAGCTGTTCTTGCTTCTTCCAGGCTCTGCATGCTGAGAACAGTTACTAGGAGAACATGCTTGTATCCATAACAGTTTCTCCAATCTATATCATACAGAAATTGATGCTTTTCTGTGATAGGATTACTTATCCATGATACCGATTTTCAGTTTCCTCGTCGAAGTTAAGTTTAAATGTATATTTAAATTGTTTACAACCTAGAGCTATGTTTTATGGACCTTTCACATTAAGTAAATACAAACCATGTCCTACAACGTCAGAAGCAAATGGAAGGTTCGAGACTACGCTTTTGTGTATTTACCCAACGGTAATTTAAAGGTGCAGTAATTCCTCCTACATATGCAACTGCTAGTAACCACTCCAAATACAGATCACTGCAACAAAAATTGGATGATGAAAAAGAATTGTTAATAATTCAAGGATAGTTCTGTGGCAAAAATGATGCAGTCAAATTTGAGAATTTACATGAAAAGCATACCTTATAACTCATTCCAGGTTTAAATTCATTTTATATGCCTCTCCCATTTAATTAAAATGCTCAAGGTTTCATATTTCGGAAGAAATCAAATAGCACAAATAAGAATGAAAAAATGAAACAAAAAATTGAAAAATAAAATGTAAAACAACAAATCCTTGCAAAAAAAATTAACAAGTACACCCTTTGGAGTGGCCCAGTGTTTTGGGCTTGTGATTTCCATGTTGGAGATTTCAACTTTGAAAAAGCAAGGGGTTTGCCTTTAGGGTCAAGCTTGTCGCACTGGACTTGCCTAGTGCACATTACCTCTCTCATGTGGTTTGTGAGCTTTAGAAACGGAGATTTTACCCTGTGCATACCCAAAGATAGTAGTTGCAAGTTTCCCTTGTCATAAAGGAAAAAGTACTCAGGATCATTCAGATCGTGCCAATAATTGTTAAAATTTGAAACTTCCATACAATTTGTCATCTTCTCTAACAAAATATAGGTGTCGCCAAGTGGTTAATGAGATAATGAAAATCATGAGCTCTCAAGTTCAAATTCCACCTAAGTTGTATGGACTTTTCACATTGGGTAAATACTAACCATGTCCTACAATGTCAAAAGCAAAACAAAAGACACAAAATGATGTAGATAAAGTTACCTCATTTCTGTTTTTATGGAATCAGTATGCGTTGGCCTGAATATCACGATTATATATAAGAAAAAAAGATATATATATATATATATATATATATATATATATATATATATATACACACACACAACCCA
>JAABOM020000049.1:13818001-13832496 GCA_011800125.2 Solanum clarkiae | reverse complement strand
CTCACCTTAACAACAAAACCCACGAAAACGAACTCATCAGCCACAAATCTGGCCCTCTACAACAGTATCTGCATTGACGTGCAAGTAAAAAGTGAGTTATATATAAATATAATCCAGTAAGATCCTCGACTCGCTACTTTAATACCCTTGGAACAAGAGTTATAAAATACATCTGTACAACGGATATACATAAATAATATATATAAGAATATACTTCATAATAAGCTCAGTAAGTTCAAACAAGTGTTCAAAAAGGATCACAACATGTCTCAATTCAATCCCCACTCAAAACCTGTCATAAATGGCAACGAAGGAGATCAATCCATCACCCCGACAAGTCCATAGCAGCATGAATAATGCTCTTAAAATGTACTACGGCAGTGTGTACAAAGCCCGTAACATATTACGGCAGCTAAGTATGCCCCTAGTAACCACATCACAGTAATGAAGAAGGATATCCAGCATCACACCACATACTACTCATGAAAATATTCGATATTCTTCTCAAAAATAGCATATGTAGGCTGATAAAAAACGTCAACTCTGTCAAGCACATGCTTGTCCCAACACATACACCAAACTGAAAAAAATATACTTTTTTTCAAAGATTATTTGAAAAGCAAGCACTAAAGCTTAAAGCCTCACTTACCTTATTAATGACAAGTTCCACAACCTTGCACGCTTAGAACACCCACCACAACTGCTCCTACTTTCCTCAATCTATGAAAAAAATATTGATTATATCAATTATGTTGGCCAAACTCAAGTCTCAAAATCCCTAGTCTTTAAGTTTAAGGTTAAAACCCTAATACCCAATACCTTAGACTATAAATTAAAAGTAAAGATACTCTTAAATCTCATTGTTAAACCTAATTGGTGAAAATTCTAGTAAATATGTTTTCAACTAACAAGAGCATACAACAACAAGAAATACCTGCACTTTATCACCCAAAATAGTGGTTCAAAGATCGAATTAATCTGTGTATGAATTTTCGGAATCATCGTGTGAGTTGTGTGCTTTCTTGCAAAGAAAAGTAACGATAAAAGAAGAAAAAGGATTATTCAATATATAAAGACACGACTATCTCTAGTAACCAAGACAATAAAAGTAACAAATTAAATGACGGACAATAACAACACAATATATAAAGATTATTTCTACTAACCTACTAAATTACACGGCCATATATCATCTCATCCCTACTAGCCATCTAACATTCTACTCTAATATGCGACTTTCACTTCTTTTTATCTGATGTCATGACCTTGGTGATACGAAGTTGCGTTATATCTGAGTAGATTCTAACAATTATTATTTGTTATTCCCAGAGATAAAATAAAAAACTTTTGAAAATATTCTTTAAAGTTTAATGTGTTTAATTTTAATTAAGACACTTGTCTGATTAGGCCAAATCCACCGCCACGTGGTCAATGCTGAATGGAGTGGATTATTATTGTACTCTCTTTTTTCAAATTTTAAAAAAAACAATTTATTAGCTGACAATACCAAATTAGGGTCCACATAAACTTCTGGCTAAGAACGCAAATGTTTTTTTCCCTGCCAAAGATTTGGACCACTTCTGTCTATTCACTTCAAGCCATATATATTCTGTTCCCTTTTTTAATTTTATATATATAAAAAAAATTAAAGAGTCATAAAAAAAAATTTACAAAGAAATTTAAGTATTTTATACATTATAATTTACTGATATTATTTATGTTAATAAATAAAATCCTAAAGATCTTTTAGATAATATGTGTTCCTCCTTTGTAAGGTTTAGTCTACTTAATTTACAAAAGAATTTCCTACCAAAGAGAATATAGTTGTTTCATTAACAAAATTTACGTGGGATAGAATACCATCCTTTCTTCATTTTTTAGTAAATTTTATATCCAAATCAATTAAGTTATTTAGTCTTAATTAAAGTTTTTGAATTAATTTGAGATTAGAAATTTAAATTAACTAAAATTAGTGAATTTTTCCATAATAATGATTTAATAAAAATCTAGTAAAGTAAAAATACAGAGATAGTGTCATGAGATATTTGGATCTATCTTCATATGTTGCGTTTCAATTTGAACATTGATCTCAAATAGGTGCACGATATAAATATTGAATATTAGATGGGTTGAAAAAACAGGAGGAATAAAAAATAGCCAAAAAGCAACATCTGAAAACTCATTACGGTTTTGATTTTGTATGGGTGAAGCTCTTCCCGAAAGGTAAATTTTTCTTCTTCTCTCTGTTCAAAAACTTACTCATAAGGTGGATTTTGGAACCAAAATTGAGGAATTGAGCGTTCGAAATTTGCGTTTTTGCATGTTTAAAATTTCATATATGTTTAAACTTATTCAGCGGTGAATTCGATGCACGGCTTGTATTTCGGTTTGAATTTTTTGAAGAAGAAGAAATTGAGTTTAGATGCTGAAAAAGTAGAGATGCAACAACGCTGAACTCGTTTACTAGTTGTCTGATTAATTGTGTTTCCTTTAGATTTACATGTTTTTGCAGTAAGAAAATGAAGAAATCTCAAAAGGAACGGAAAATTGGATTTGAGCTTGGAACTTCTGTTATCTGTTGTTTCCCTGATGATTAAAACTTTTTTAGTTACATAGTTAACTGAATGAGTGAAAAATCATTTAATTTCAAGGTTGTTTTATAGTTTGAAAGATGAAAAATATGAAGAGTGGAATGTATCTGTTTTAGTTTCACAAAGTAATTTGGCTTTGTGGAATGGATATTTGAAGGAAATGGTTTTATGTGTAGAAATGTTGAGGCATGACAATGGAAGAAGTCTTATCATTATATCCCAAGGTTGAATTTAAGTTTTGTAGTATGATTTATTTATGCTCATGCATATATATTTTGCAGTATAGAGTGTGCTGTTATTTTACTGATCAATCTTTTGTTAACTGCATAGGTTTTTTTATTTGGAGATTCTGTGGAAAGCAGCATCATGACTTTCTCACTTCATCATCATTCAGGTTACTCTATGGGGTTGTAGTATACTATTTTGTCGGATGTATAGATTTTATTCTCGAGTCCTTAACTGTGTTATGTTGATTGTGAAGTTAGCTTGATTCTTATATCTTTCATTGCTAAGTGAAGTATGTAGCCTCGCTCTTCTACACATATAGAATGATATAAACCCTTCCTGTCTTGCTAGTAAAATCTGGCACATTTGTGTGATTCCTCCAGGTTTCTTATGTGAAGCACATTCATGATTTCAAATGTGCAGCTTCAGAATTTTTCCATACTTTTGTGGAAGATTAATTTTTTTATGAGTGTTGTGAAAGATTGTTAATTAAGATAAAGGAATGAAGATTTTTTTTATGAGTGTCATGAAAGATTGTTATGACGATAAAGGCAGTTGGAAGAATTCCATTCTGCATCCTTCGGCTAATTTGGATGAAAGAAATAGGAGAGTATTCCAGAATAGGAAAAGATGTAGAAAACTATACAAGATAATTCATTTGTTGTAAAGTGAAAAATCTCATTATGTATAGGTAGTCAAGATTTAGGAGTGCTTGTTTGATGACACTGGTTGAACTGATTATCTTTTACTACATTCTTTTGATTCCTTTATTGTGTATTATCATTGAGAAGTTTTGACTTATCATTAAAGAAGAAAATAAACTACTGTCTGCATATGCTTTTGTTTCACATTCAATTTGTTAAGACCATAGTAAACTTAGACAAAAGCTGTAGGAAGTAACTTGGGTGTGTGCTTTTGGTTACATGAACAAAATGTTTTAATTACTGCGTTATTGCAATAAATTTTCAGATGGTAGTGAGAATGAACAGCCAGAGAATCAATCAGAGGCTCACAGTGAGTCTTCATCCACTGCAACTGGAATGTCTGTCCCTGGCACTGTATCACCAAATATGCACTATGTGATGCCCACTCAACTTGGCAATGTAAATGCAATGGTATATTGAAGCACCTATTAACTTCTACCATCAGATTTCTGAAAAAATCACTGTTAAGTCCTGAATTGGTTTCTTCTTCTACTTGATATTAAGATGCAACCACATCTCCTGTTCATTTGATCAGATGAGATCTTAGAAGTGCTGCCGTGACTCAATTAGGGGTCTCGTTAAATAGGGTATAAATGTCTCAAGAATTAACTGATTGTAATAGACATGTAGATAAATTGACGATGGTTCTGTGAGTATTATCATTTTTGCCCTTGTTAATATGCTTCTATGTTGTGTGAGATGAAGTGCACATGTCCATATTTGGTCATAATAAGAATATGTTGTATGATTCTGATCTTCATTGATGATTAGCAGAGACACCACTTTAACACTTGTACAAGGAAACCGTTTATATAACTTGCCCAAATAGTTAGTTGTGCAAAAGCATGAAAGCCAAGATGATAATAAATAGGTTAATGTGGGGCATAATGGAGCTTTGACTGTGCTTAGTGATTCTTGTATCTAGAGATATAATTTTAGAAATAACAATGAATAGTCGGATGCTTCACGCCAACCTATAAATTGATGAAAGTTGCTTATTAGATAGCATAACAGAATACACTGGTGTCGTTCAGACCATTTGAGAAAGTTATAGGTGAGCATGAACCTAAGAAGTGGAGATTATCAAGTGTCTGTAGTATTCCAAATGTATTTGGTAGTGGGATGACAAATACTTCTAAATGTATTTGGTAGTGGGATGGCAAATATTTCTACTTATAGATTGTCATGTCATATTCCTGGCTGTTATAATTAGGGTTGATAGTCTCTGAGGAATTAGAAAATTTGCTATTTCTTGAAAATAGGAATGGCCTTTTTTTGCTTGTATGTGATATTGCTTCTGAATATTTGATTACTTTCTCCTGCTAGGAGTTATAACCACTAATAAGAACATTCAGTTGTGAGAAGAAACACGCTGTCTAGTGTGTGTTTATGCAAGTAGCATAAAATTTTTGAATGGTGATGTTGTAATATTAAGAAGACATATTTCATGACTTGTTGATATTTATCCATCATGGGTGGGTTTGTCAATCATAACTGAAGACCTTGAGTTGGATTTTGATTTTCCATTTGGGCTTGTTTTCTGGTATTTTCATTGGTCTTGTAAATCAGATATGATTGAGTTAGACACAAACACTTTAATTATAATCTCTCATTTCAATTTTTTTAGTAACATCCTGTTTTACAAGCTTGTGTTATTTTGGAACTAATTCTCTAGGCATTGCTTCGTTTTCAGATTGCTCGATCTGTTTGTCATTCTCTACAACTGCACTTGCCACAAATTTGGCTAAAATTTTCTTGTAGGTCTACTTGCCTAGAGTTCCATTTAAGGTAAATCTTTGTCCTATAGGAGAGACACACTAACAGAATTCTTTGAACTCCATGGATAGATGATCTGAATCAAGTACTCTTTATGCAGCAGCTTGAAGCATAGAGTTAGTTATACAGTATGCACTCATTTAAATTCGAACCTTTTAAATTTTGCCGTCTTTTCAGCTTCCCTGCTATCTTAAGTATTCTTAGTTGAACACTCATTTTTATTGGACAGTCTTAAAATAGAGGCTTCTCATAGAGATTGCAGATCTTTAAGGTCCAAGTTAGGGACTATCTGAAGCCTGTTTCTGTGTCTACTAATTTTATATTTACAATCTGGTGATTGGTTATATTGCTTCTATCTTTCTGATAATAAATCTGCATCAATTTTTCATTTCTTGCAGACTCAAACAGCTTATCCATATCCAGATCCGTACTATAGGAGCATCTTTGCACCATACAATGCACAGCCTTATCACCCACAACCTTATTCTGCACAAGCAATGGTATTAGATTTTCGCAACCCTTCTCGTTTGGAATTCATCTATGAAATTTCCCTATAAAGTTGAGAGCTTAGTTCTGTCATTTTCTGTGAGGTTCACATTCAGCTAATGGGAATTCAACAAGCGGGTGTTCCTTTGCCATCAGATAAGATAGATGAACCTGTTTTTGTTAATGCAAAACAGTATCATGGCATCTTGAGGCGTCGACAATCTCGTGCAAAAGCTGAGTCAGAAAAGAAACTTCTGAAAGCTAGGAAGGTATTTTGTCGAAAATGAGTTCCGTCTTGTTATCTTTTGTTACTTCTGAAAACATATGTTGCTTCAATAACCAGTATTATAATTTACAGGTTAGTATAGGCAACCTGACAGCTTGTTTGTGATTCATCTGTTGATTTATCATTTCCTAAAAGTGTTCAACAGCTTTTCAGATGATTCATATTTGTTATGCACATATTTTAGGTGTCTTCCCATTTCTAGTGCTATGTTAATAACAAATACAGGGGTCACTTGGTTCACAGATAGAATTATATATATGAATTATTATCCCATTAATAATACTTAGGGATTATTATGCTGTGAAGTAAAACGTGTGGGTTGTTATACATCAAACAATAATACTGGGATTCTTATTCAGGGATATCTACTTTGAGGGTATGTTTTTCTATAGACTTCTGGGTATACTTATATCTGCACTTTGTCTCACATAAAATCATAAATAAATTTCTGCATAAGTTACGCTGACATTAGTAGGGCACAGTTTAATACTGGAAATATAACTGTACTTTAGTGATGTAGAGTTCTGTGTTGCAATAAACATCGTATTTGTTACCCAGAATTTTTATACCATGATTGTGTTTCCCTATAATCCAACCAAACGAAGCCAAAATCATAAAATTCCCTTTACTAATAATGTATATACTCCAAGTGGAGTATGGATGGTAGAGCATGAAAGAAACAGCAGAGCAAGTTCTCAAATGTACTTTTTCTGGACTATAACTTTAATCTCCTCTTTTTTCAGTTGCTACACATAAAGATATAAATAATTACTAGTATGTCATATTAGTTTCACATTACATTGTACAAAGTTTCTGATGCAACAAAAGCTCTTAGTTCTAGAACATCTGTAATTCTATATTATTGATCAATTGTCCATCAAAGACAACATTAGATTGCTCTAATCTTTGGGAAACATTTGGATGTATTTAAATTTTTTAAAAAAAACTAGTAAACTTGGTGCTGTGGAACAAAGTGATTCCGTTCCCGATTCGCAATTAAGGATCTTTCTCCAAGCAAAAGATCCCATGCTTCTCTATGATTAATATGTCTGGAAAGTTATGGGTTCTGATCAATACCATCTTTTCTCCCTAATAAATAGCTCAAAGATGGTTATCAACTGTGCTGGAAACATCTGCAAGATCCAATAGCATACTGTTGATCCTAAGGTGCCTTACCCCATGATTAGAAGCTCTAATATCTGTATCTTAGGCTACATTTTTCCATCACCAATACCTTTGGGAGCTTACAGTGAAAAATGATCTTGCAGCCTTACCTGCATGAATCACGCCATTTGCATGCGTTGAAAAGAGCTAGAGGATGTGGGGGTCGTTTCCTGACAGCGAAGAAAACTGATGATCAGCAGAAACAGGATGAATCTGGTGATAAATCACATGTCAACATTAATCTCGGGTCTGGAAAAGACGGAGTTGCTTCTTCAGCGAATGCATCTTGATTTATCCAATATCAAGGACTTGATGGGCCATAGTGTGTCGTCATTTGTAGAAACAGCATGCTTTCATCAGAGTAAAACTGTGGTAACTGGGTAAAATCAGGGTGATAGTGGTGTTCTGTATGTTTATTTTAGTGTAAGATAAGAATAGGCTACATGTTTGAGAACTACAAAGTGGTCGCAGTGCGTATATTCTCAAAATACTATCTTTCTGAGCTTGTTTGTAGACATTCTTTCGTGTCCTCCTGTAATTGCCTCGTGATTCCTTCAGTGTAGTTCTGTTAAGTTTCCGAAATATCAAGTCAGAATTTGAGTTACAATGTTTGACATTATATTTCTTTAGTTTAGGAAGATGAGCTTGTAGCACTGCTGGTTGGTGAATCCTAATTTTCGAAGGTCAATGCATTCTGTGCCAATATCTCGGTTTTAAGAAAGGTAGCCTCTGCAATTATTGATTCTTATGTCTTGCAAAGCAGCAGGTCTTACATTCATACCCTTCTGTATTTACTTTCAGATGTTCCTTTTCATAATTTCACTGTGGATCTTGTAAATTTTTTGAAATGTTGAGTGAGAAATTAGTTCTTGTAAAGTCTTAACATTAAGTTAGTTTTAGGATAGTAGTGGCAACTTTCTAATTTTCAGCCTCCGTGACCTAAAAAGAGAGATCCTAGGAGTGAGTAGTACATGCTAGCAATTGTTTAAATGAGAAATATGTTTATCAAGTGAAAGTATGTGCCATTACCTCATTTTAGTAACTACCTTTAGTCACCCATTTGTCTTGATAACTATTTTGGTATTCATCTTTGGGGACTACTTTTTAAGTACACTTTTGACAGAAACATTCTTCCATTTGCAACCACTTCTCACACTCTTTGTTGTTTAAGTTTCTACCGTTAAAAGATTTAAGTTATATTTGTTGTGTTAGTAATCAGAATTTCTCCATGATTTGCTTGGCGCAGAAATTCAAAAAAGCTTGTCATCTCCACTAAATATATGTGCATTCAACTCGTAACAATGGAGTCTGGAGAGAGCAAACATCGGTTTAGGAAAATAGTTTTAACATGTCTCAAGCCTTAATCTTTGTGTTCTTCTTTTATAGTTCTTCTACAGTAGCTCAAGTAACATATCGTAATATTATCAAATGTACTTCCTTCCAACAAAAGAAGCAAATACAGGAAATGAAATTCTGATTATGTAAAGAAAATTCTTTGTTCAGAAAGAAACCTCCACAACTTTATTTATTTTCTTATTCTTGTTTGTTTTACAGGCCTTGTAACACTGAAAATTCAGGCTAGATTTGAATAACCTGAGACATAATAAATCACACTGGCATATATGTCCAAGTATACTAGGTAAGAAAAGGTACAAATCAACCAAAACAATTTCTACTATAAAAGTATTGTTACTTTGTTGATTCAATTGTTAGGTATAACAGAGGGCAAAGACTATGAAGCGAAAAATTAGCCTTTTCTGTCTTTTATTCTAATATATTGTGTGGAGATCTAAGCATGTTCATTTGTAAAATAAAAAGGAAAATTCCATTTCCTCCCTATGTACTAGTAAAGTGCAAAAGAGAGAGTAGTAATAAGTCATGTATATAGATATATGATTTAAACATGTTCATTTGTGAAATAAACAGAAAAATTCCATTTCCTCCAACCCCATTCCATGTACGAATAAAGTGCAAAATGGAGAGTAGTAATAAGTCATATAAAATCAATGGATTCACAAGAAAGTAGCAGACATTTTGCCATGGTTTGACTCATGGAAGTGGAAGATTCTTTCTACTTATTTTCCCTGATTACTTTAACAAAAGGTAGTCCTATGTAATGGTTGAAAGGCTGATTCTCTGAACAAACTATTCTTATGAAACTAACTCATTATCTAGTGGTTCAAAGCAACACTCTAATTTCAACACATTATGAGTGTGTATGTTAAACCCTATAGTTTCAAAAAATACAATAATTCAGTCCTAAAACATAATAGTATAGAGTGGAACCTATCCACCACCACCCAGGCTTTGTAAATAAATACTATATGACATGTAAAGCTTACTAATGCGACTCGTAAACCTTCTACTTCAGCCAAAGAGACCTGGAGGAAAATATGATTTCAGTAAAAGGTTGGTCCATCTACCATACAATTCTTTCTGGAACAAGAAAGACAACATAATTTCAGAAGCTCAAGAATTCATTGTGTAACAAATCTTCAACTCATAGGACAAAATTATGTCTTGACATAATGTTTCAAACAAAATGGCTAATTAAACAACAAAGTCTAGATATTAAAGCCTCAAGTGTTGGTAGCCCGGGTGTAAATCTGCTGGCTAGCATGAGCAGACACCATTCTGATCAATCCTTTAGCCATCAATTCCCTAATTGCCTTCCTGGCAAGGGATCCACTTATCTGCAAATTCAATCAAATGAACCACATTAGCATAATGGTATGAGCATATCAAAAATGCATCTGCAACAAACCACTCAACAACACACAACACCAGAAGGAACGTTTATGCAAGAATATTTTCAGAGAACCATTTTGTGTGTTGGATTTACATTTTGAAGAATTAGAGACTACTTGGATTGACTTTTGGTTTTTGACGTATAAGCCAAAAGCCACAAGTCACAAATTCTAACTTACGACTTTTGCCATATTCTTATCATTGTAGCTTAAAATTAAGTGTTTTATAAGCGCTTTTTATATTTACCCAAACATTCTAAAAATGCTTAAGCTCTGTATTGGCTTAAAAGCTCTTCAAATAAGCCAAAACAAAGAGGCTCTTAGTATAATGTATGATAGCCTCTCTAGAAAGTATGTAGTGTTGGGTTGTGTCTTTCAGAAGAAAATATCATGAAACTCTTATTTCATTTTTAATAAGTTTTGTATGGGCAAAGCACCATACTTAACATTTTCAAATAATGATACAACTATAAATAGTTCACCGGGTCCTAAATATAGTCAAATGATGATAAACACAAATTCATGAAACAAAATAAATGCACATTTTACAAAGTTATTGTCATTTCACCAGTTAACATTGCATGTAGCCTGCTATTTTTAACAAAAAACGTATCTTTTGGAAGTTCAGAATAACCACCAAAACATAACTGATTTTTTGTTTTCAAAAGAAAAAAAGACATGTCTGGTTTGAAAATCAAACTTGTTTAGAGTTGTTTATTCAGTTTTGAGGGAAAAAATTATATTCCAGATTGTGTTACTACTAGGGATATGTTGCAGTTACTATATGAGAACTAATAGAACCAAACAGTCTCTTAACTTTTAAAACCATAATATCAAAAGTTTGTAAACCAAAAATGGTTTTCTACATTTAACAAAATCAAATATTTTGTTCTCGTAAGTCCACCACCTAAATAATATCTTTGAATTATATTTGTTTGGCTCCTCAAATTTGAGTGTCCACATCTTCATCCAATTCTTTTCTTTTTCAACAAGATGATTTCATAAACAAGTTTACTAGACTTAAAAATGTTTACTAAGCATGAAACAATCAATTTCACTACATGCAACCAAGTAAATTCTCCAAAACATACTAACTAAACCAGCCCTCCCATATCCAAATTGGAATGCTCAGTACTCTGTCTCAAAGGAAAAAAAAACTATTCTCCAACGATTGAACCAGAACTAGACCATTAGACTATTACACTATACTTCTGCCAAGTATTTTGACAATCTACAGCAAAACACTTGAATAGTTATGCTCTCCAGTTGAATAAGATAATGAAAAAAATTACTACTCAACTATAAACAGAGTAGCACCATTAGACAACTTTCTGAACTACCACACAGAAAACATTGTGCACTGTATTTCATTAACTAACCAAAATGACCCACAATTGATAAAATGCATTTTTACAAGCAAACACATTCACATTGCACAAATCACAAACTTCATTGGATCCATACTATAAGAAATATACATACCCTCAAACGGTCAGAGAGGACGGAAGGGGTAATAAGCTTATACTTGGGTGCTTCAGATATAAGCTTGTCGTAAGTGGCTTTATCGAACAAAACCATGTTGTTCACCTTCTCCTTTTGCTTTCCCTTGCTCCACTTCTGCAATTCCACATTCAAACTCAGCAATAAAAACTCAAAACATTCCCTAATTATCAGCACCACAAATAAGTAAATCATAGAAATAAGAGAAATAGGTTTGACCTTCTTCTTCTGCTTGCCACCACCGGACTTGGCGGGCTTGGAAGATGGTGGAGGAGCCTTATCCTTCTTTGGTGCCTGCAAAAAAACCAAAAAAAATAACACACATTTCAGCATTCAATGCTCAAAATATATACAAAAACTAATCACAACGGTAGTAGAGAAGCTCACCATAGTTGCCGGAAGTTTCTGACGGGTAAGGGTAAGGGGTTGGGAGTGGCGGAGGCTAGGGCAACAGAGAAGGGAACCGCAACGAAGAGGAAGGAGCTATTTCTAAACGTGAATCTAGGGTTTCTAGGGCTTTTATTGGATCAGCTCGTATGGGCTTAACCTATTATGGGCCGTGTGGGCTTCAGTCATCAGGCCGAAGGGCAGGGATACTCATTTTCGGGGTCACCATTTAAGTCAAACTTGTCGTATCTATTCATCGTAGAAATAATTTGTGTAAAATTAGGCTTAACTTTGGATAAAATATTTAAAATATATATGATTAAAAATATGACTAAAGTTCAATCAATTTTGCATGATCTTTGACTATATATATTTGAATTCAATATTTTTTTTCCCATTCACTTGAATTTCATGTACATATAATTGAAGCTCAATAATTTTTGCATGAATTTCAACTATATATAGTTAGCATTTGATCATAGATTTATTTTTGACGATTCATTCCTAGTGAAGAAGTTTTACCATGTGTTTTGGCCATAGTTTTTGCAAAATAAAAAAAATAATAAATAAACAAGACTTATTAAAGAAAGATGATTTATAGCCCAAAGTTCTAAAAACTATTAAAAATACTAATGAGTTTGTATTATCATTTTTATAATGAGTATATCTCATAAAAAGTTATACAGTGAATATACTTAATATGAATCTGAAAAAGAAGAGAGAAAATAAAAGAAAAATATCATTAATTTGTATACAAAAAATTAAGTATTATTGCTTCTTATAATTAGAAGTGACTTTAGAGAATAAATTTGAATAAAAATTGTACAAAATGTGTATATATAAATATTTAAATTTGTATAGTGAATACTCCTTTTTTAGAATTTGGAAATTTAAATTATTTGTCAAATGGTGACAAATTTTATGGCCAAACGATATTTGCCAAGTTTTTTTTTTTCAAAGAAATATCTATGGTCAAATGGATTTTACAGCTTGCCAAATCCTAAGAGGTCGATCGAGTTGAATATAAGTTATGATGGGATAAGTTTGTGATTAGATAAGTTAAGCAGAAGGTATAAAAATTTCCCTTGTACTTGAAGCTTTTTATTCAGTGAACATCTCAGCTATTATTCGTTTTAAACTCGTTAAAAAGTTGATCGCGGCCCCCTTTATTGTCCACCTAGCATGGAAGTGGAGTACAAACTCTATGACTACGCGTGAGGGCATAAATATATGTCAAATCAGACATTCCCAACGGTTATATTTACCTTTTTTCTTATTTTTTTCCTATAAATTGAGTATTTTCTCTCTCTTTCTCCACCATATCTATTTATCACCATTTTTCTTTACTTTTCTCTCCCTTTTCAAATTATAAATTTCAAATTTTAGGAATTTCTCTCCTTTCTTTGCTAAATTTATGAATTATAATATATAAAATATCCTACAAAATTTTGTTAGCATATTTTTAGAAAAGTATTTTTCTTTATTTGATATGTTGTGTATATTTATTTATATAAACTTTTTCTTTAAGCAAATTAAACTTAGTAACAATCAGATGAATTGAATTGTAATATACATTTTAGTTCATTTCAGTCAAACTCATTTTAACATAAATAATTCTTGGGTTGATTAATAACTCATTAACTTAATGCATCTTTACTTATTCATTCGACACTTTTTAATATAATGTTACTAATTCTTGCATGAAACTGCTTAGATCTTAAATTATTATTTGGGTAATCTTTTAAAAAGAAAAAAAAAGGTACTTCAGGGTAGTTATAAAAATTATTGTTTAGAAGTTAAAAATAATTTTAAAAGATTGATAAAATAAACTATTCGGGTAAGCTTTGAAAAAGAAAAAAATGTACTTCAGAGTAGTTATAAAAATTAATTTTTTAGAAATTAAAAATAATTTTAAAAGATTGATCAAATAAATTATTTGGGTGAGCTTTAAAAAAATGTGCTTCAATTAAAAATTATTTTTTAGAAATTAAAAATAATTTAAAAAGATTGATCAAATAAACTATTACTAATACAAAATCACGAGTTCAGTAATGAATGTGTCTTTTCCAATTTCTAACTGGTTCAGTATTTAAAAATTTATAACCTAATCCAATTAGCTCATTCTACAAAAAATATCTTTTTTTGTAAAAAAAAAAAAAACTCTAAAAAAATTAAGAAAAAAAAAGGGGAATAAATCACTTCATAATTAGTCTCACAAATCACAATTAAAATATTTTGATAAGTTACACAAAAAGGGTCCCACTATGGGAATCAGAAATACACGTTATCTCCGTCAAAAAATTCACGTCAGCTGTTTTTCCACCTGTCAAGCATGTGCATTACATGTTAGACATAAGTGGACACTGCAGGGGGCCGCGATCAACTTTTTGATGAGTTCGGAAGTACTTAAAATGAATAATAGTTGAGGTGTTCACTGAATAAAATGTTTCAAGTACATGGAGGGTTTTTATGCCTTTTCCTAATGTCACAACCCAAAAATCGAGCGTGATGGCACTTGCTCAACCCCATCAGAACAAGTCAGCCTTATCTCAAAAAGAGATATTAAATATAATATGCGGAAGCTTTTAACTAAAATAAATATTTAAACTGAGAATTTTCATAAACTTAA
>JAABOM020000049.1:13788482-13813736 GCA_011800125.2 Solanum clarkiae | reverse complement strand
AATCCCCTTTGCGACCACCAACAGGCCCTCTCGTAACTCCTAGGACCTCGGTGGCTACCTTTCTAATGTAACCAGCAGACCTGTCCCACATACTATTCGCAGTGCCTGTCCAAGTCTCTAAAAGCAAATAGCGGAAAGTTCAACAGGATCATAAAGCATAAGAAAGTCACCAAACCATTCAAAATATTTGTGTTGCTACTGAAAAATAACAGAAACTATTAGAAATATTTGTCTACCATGATCTACTTCACTTTGTGGTTCTGCAGCCATTTTAGCATTGAGAGCTGCAACTTTGCTTATCTCCATTTCTACAGCAACTAAATTTCGCAAACCAAGTATGTCCCCTCCCCCCCCCCCCTTTTTTAAATAAAGTAAACCAAGTATGTTTATTTAACCACTGCATCTATCTATCATCTGATTTTGCAGTCCAAGATAACTATAGAAATCGCACAAAGGGTATGTTGCTGCCATTTTTGTAGTTAATAACAGTTCGTTAAACTATTATGAAGAGAGCTTAGTCTATTGGAGATGAGATGTATCAACAATGGAAACTGAATATTCAGCTTAATTCTTACTTACGCATAATCTGTTATCATCTCCGAAAATGAGGGTCCAGCAAATTTCGCTCTTTGACTTCCATACCAGGCCTCCCTTATTTAATTATGTAATTTTACAACCATGCTGTTATCCTATCCCAATTCTGTAACTTCTAATAAGCACCACAAAATGTCTAGAATCCAGCAGCATTACTGTTGAGCTATTTAAGACCTTGAGACTGCTCAAAATCTCTTTTCAAAAGAGAAAGGTGTGATTCTTCATGTGGAAGGTTCAAGAACTTAGGCTAGTCGCTCAGAAGATAACTCTAAAAGAGCAACTAAGCTTAGTTATTGATCCATACAGACATTTCAAAGTAATTGCAATAAGCTTAGTTATTGTTGTTACTCTTACATTAGGTCCATTTATGTCCAGGAGTCTTTATAGTTGATTTAAGACTAGTATAAATAGGTATAAGTGTGATATTTACAAAAGATGTACCTTTAAAATACCCCTAATTTGCAGTAAAAGATAAATTATTTGATATTGGAGTGAAATATGCTTGAATTGAATGAAATGGACATACAACTTCATCGACCACTTTGGTATTGAATGATTGATCAATCAATCGAATGATACAACAAAGATAACATCGCAACAAAATGCTGCTTCCTTTGCTCCTTATATATGTAGACACTTATTGAAATCTTTAAATAGGACTCCTACACCCTTGATGATTACTCAATATAACCTTCTTCTTTGTCAAGATAAACACTCGAGCTATGTCTTTTTCAAACTTATCGTAATCTTTTCGTCACTTATACATCCATGGATGCACTTACAATATTTAATTAATTGAGCAGCTACATTTTCCAAGACTACTCATCTGACATGACAAAGATTCAAGATGCTGCAACAACTATCTCAAAGAAAGCATTTACAAAACAGCAAAGACGCCAAAGAAAATTCAAACTTTGACAGAATAAGAAAAAGGGGTAAAACCCCACAAAGCAAAAACTGCAAAAAGTGAGAAAAGGCGATGATGCATACCCCATGTTGGCGAGTTCCGGCATTGATGCGTTGAATCCAAAGGGAACGCATATCCCTCTTCTTGTTGCGGCGGTCTCTGTAGGAGTATTGAAGTGCCTTCTCAACTCTTTCTCTTGCTATTCTTATGCAGTTTTTGGCTCTTCCTCGAAACCCTTTAGCTAGCTTAAACACTTCCTTCTTGTTCATCTTATACCGCCTTCTCTGCTTCTCACTACAGATTCTTGGAAGTTCTTCAATTTTGGGGTTCTTGAGAGAGTGGTATCAAATTCACGTATTTGTGACACTGGGGTTTTGGGGTTCTTGAATTTGGGCTCTGCTCTTTCATCCTCCTACTTCACGTATTTGTGACTTTGCACCTCAAATTTTAGAGGTGTGCAAAAATTGGACAGAATGATAAATCAAATCGAAAAAAATGTTATTGATTTATTCTTATCGAGTTATTAGATTAACAAGTTTTTAATATTTTTTTTACAAAAGAAATATATTATTGGGTTATTGGTTCGGTTTCGATTTTTAGTACTAGGTTATTGGTTTAAATCGATAATCCAATTAAGACTATAATAATTTACTACTTTATCTCTTTATAAGTATTAAATATTAATAATTTAACATCACGTGATACTAAATCGATGCTCGTAAGTCATGTTTATGCTTGATTTCCAATGTATAACTCTTTTGTTGGAAAGTAAATTAGAATATGATGTTAAATATTGCATATTATTAAGTTTATGTGCTAAATTGAGTTGTTTGTTTTATTGTATCTAATCGTATTCCATCAAATTGTTCAAGAAGTCATATATTTATTTATGAGTATTTTTTTGGGGGGTAAATTGGAAATCGATATTGGTTTAGCATATTTATAAATCAAAAATTAATAAATTGAATCGATAATACATAAAATCAAACTAAATTGATCGATACATATTCCTAATTACTTCAAAAAAAGACAATTTTGAATTATTTAATAATAAATAAAATATATTCGAGATTCAAATTTAACTAAGGAAAAACGATTTTTGTTTTCACATAATTCAAAAATAATTTCATCTTTTTACATTTTACTTTATTTATACTCGAACCATTATCTTTGAAATTTACACGCATTTTTTATTGATCAATAAATGATATATGATAAATTTGAAAATATTAATTTATTTTTGATACTAGATAAATTTAAGGGTAACTTATAGAAATATCATTCTTTGAAGTGGTAATTCCTAGTAGTGCCACAAAGTTTCATAATTACCAAAAAATTTTCATATTTTGATAATTTGTCGATACAAAAAATTGGTCGTGAT
Organism: Solanum clarkiae; assembly: GCA_011800125.2. Taxonomy (NCBI): domain Eukaryota; kingdom Viridiplantae; phylum Streptophyta; class Magnoliopsida; order Solanales; family Solanaceae; genus Solanum; species Solanum clarkiae. Next base: position 13,810,854 of record JAABOM020000049.1, on the reverse strand, counting down.
ACAAAGTAGTAACATAGGAGCATTAAAAGTTGTCGACGGAAAAACAGACAATTTACAAATTGGTACAAAAACTACTCAATTATGATTTACCTTTCCTAGATCATTTAAATTCTTCTTTTATACTTGCAAGAAAGGTGTATATTTCGTATTGTTCAATGGTGTTATAATAAATGCAATCAGTGATACATAATTACAATAATATAAAAAGATAAAATATGATACAAATAATGTGTAATGAAAAAGGTTGACGTTATATATGGTCAGTTGATACACAATTAAAATCAATTTTCAAAAAATATAGATCATACAATACATAATAAGATTATGAAAATTTGTACATGTCGTACAATATTGATGCAAAATTGTAAACTACGCAGTGATACAAATAATTAACTAAAAAAGTTCTGATATAAAAATGCATAACCGTTGAAAACATAATATATGGCACGACTCATACAACGACTGCAAAATCAATACTGATACAATAATTAATTTAGGCATTACATATTATAGTCGGTGACTTCATAAAATCACACAATAGTGGTACATAAAAATATAGTCATGTACAAAAAATGCCGATACAAATAAATACGAAAAATTGATACAAATTGAAAGATAGGCAATGAGTAAATTTTATATCTTAAATATTGATACAAATAAATATGAAAAATTGATACAAATTAAAATATAGGCAACGAGTAAATTCTATATTTTAAATGTGGATACAAATAGATATGAAAATTGATGCAAATTATTGATACATTTGTTCTATTTTTTTTTTTTTAAATACAAACTGATATAAAGTGAATATAACATGATATAAAGTGCATAGCCTCCTTTAAAAAAAAAAATTACACTATTCCATGTACATATATTTCTTATGTTGCATTAAGATGATACCATATGATGATCATAATAACAATAATACAAAAATTATAGCTCATATATCAACGATACAAACATTTAAAGATGCACAAATATAAAAATATTTCATTAAATGACAATGGTGATACAACATTCATATCAAACAACTTATATAAAAATCTCTGATACATAAAAAGATAATGATACAAAAAGTGTTGTTGCAACTTCCATTAAAGCGTTTGCACTTTCAGTGCTAAAAAGCAAGAACAAAATATTTGATACAGATCATATTGCAAACAACTAAATGTGACCAAAAAATTCAAACAAAAACAATGCAAAAAATTTGAACCTTTGGCAAGGAAGGTCTGACAGACAACGGTACTAATTTTTTCTTTTTAAGGGGTTCATCGGTTCGAGATTTGGATGTCGACCCAACAATCTTCTTCGAATTATTCGTCTTCGACACTTGAACCTTAGAAACCTTCTTCATCTTGCATACGGCATGATTGTGACAATTCTTCGCTTGGTTGAGTACCTGCGGGGTGACTAATGTTTTTGATATTTGATAATGCATAACTAATGTCGTGAAAAGACGAGTCAGTATACCCCATTGTAGTGGAGAATAAGCTTCTTAAAAAGATAAATTGAAAAATAAATTAAGACAAAAATGAGAATGAAGAAAAGGGAAATAGAGGGAAACGTTTCACATACTCTTTATTTGAAGAAATGAATTTCAAATTCAACTTACACAAAATTAATAATTTTATACTAATTGATGTGATTGAATTAGCATCTACTAGATAAATGTCAATTAGGCATAATGACCCATTTGCCATACATATTGTTTGTATCAATAAAGAAGAAAAAGAAAGTTAAAAAAAAATATTTTGTAATTTTTTTAAAAGAATGAGACTACAAGAATTATGAAAAGATAATTAGTGTATTCTTGTAAATTTTCTTAATGGGCATTGTTCAAGGGTTTAAAAAAAGAAAGAGGATAATTTTGTCTTTTAACACGTATTTGATGGATTAAGATATATATAGAATTATAATCATGTAGACTTTAAAGGGTAAATTAAATATCCAACAAAATAATAAAAATTTATCATAAAAAATTCATATGATTGAAATGCAATGTTTCACTACAATACTAGATGAAAATTTTATGAAGTTCTTTTTTTCATTAAAAAAGATCGATTAAAATTATAATTTGTGTCGAAAATAATGATTTTTTCTATCCATAACGTTAGATCTATATTATGAGCTCCATTTATATTTTTTTTTTTTGTCTTTTTTGGCATTCCCATGCTCCCCCCTCCCCCTTCCCCTTTTTTTATTTCCTTTTGCTACAAATAGATTAATAATTAAAGGTCATTTAATGGGCGCTTTGGTTCAATTTTGAAATTTATCAATTTTACCTATTATTTATTGATTTATAGATATACTAAGTTGTTAATTAGTCCAAAAATGTCCTCGTCATTAATATTTTAATTCAATTTTAAGGTCACAAAATTAAAAAATATTTTGGTACATACATAATTAAAATTTCTTCTTTCTTATAGTAAACTCTATGACAAGTTAAATCAAGTCACTTTTTAAAAAACAAAGAGAATAATTTCTTGGGAAAAGGGTCAAAATACCCATCAATTTTGTTTTTTGTTTCACTTTATCTCCGCTATTAAAATAAGTTTATTTATACCCCTATTGTTAACAAACTCACCAGATTTGCCCCTAAATTGGACGGATTGGCTATTCATATGGGAAGGGGGTCAAAAATACCCCTCAAGTTTATTTTGTTGTTTGACCTAATCCTTCTTGTTAAATGAGTTTATTTTTGTCTTCGCTATTACGAAACTTATCGTCCATGCCCTTTAATTGGATGAAAAGTCCCAAATTAAATAAAATTATCCAAGTCAAGTGAGAATGACTCGATTTTCTTTTTTAACCTGAATTTGACGTACTAAATTCAATAAATTCATACCAAATTAATCTCAAAATTCATCTCCTCCAAACCCATCTCTGATTATAGAAACATGGTCACTTACGTTGCCATATATAGTGGATTTGGAGGACCGGAATACAATAAATATAATTTGTTAATAGATTTTTTCAAAAGTATCGGAGTTGTGATGTTGCTTCAATGGCGTTCTAAAACAGTATAAAAATCTAGTCAAATCTGGAGCAAAAAGGAGGGTGGCAGCGTAGTGGATAGCGTCTAGGTCATCGCCGGAGTTACCAACAACTGCTGAAACAATTGGAGAGTTGAAGATTTTTCTTATTTTTTCAAGTTAATAACAAAAAGGGAAAGAGGTCAAAAATACCCCTCAATTTTATTTTATTGTTTCACTTTATTCCCGCCATTAAAATAAGTTTATTTATACCCCTGCCATTAACAAACTCACCAGATTTGCCCCTTAATTGGACTGATTGCCCCAAATTATATTTATATGGGAAAAGGATAAAAAATACCCCTCAATTTTATTCTATTGTTTGACCTAATTCTTGTCGTTAAATGAGTTTATTTTTGCCTCCACCGTTACAAAACTTATCATCCATGCCCCTACTTGGACAAAAATATCTCAATTAACCCAAAAATTAAAGAATGAAGAGATTTTTGTTAAGATGATTTTCTATTTCATCAAGAATACGTATTTTTTAAAAATTATTTTTTGTTATTAACTTAAAAAAGTAAGAAAAATCTTCAACTCTCCAATTTTTTCAATGGTTGTTGGTAGCTTCGGCGATGGTCTAGACGCTATCCACCACCTGCCACCCTCTTTGCTCCAGATTTGACTGGATTTTTTACACTGCTTCAGAACGCCATTGAAGCAACATCACAACTCCGACATTTTTGAAAAAAACTATTAACAAATTATGTTTGTTATATTCTAGTCCTCCAAATCCACCATATACGGCAACGTAAGTGACCATGTTTCTATAATTAGAGATAGGTTTAGAGGAGATGAATTTTGGGATTAATTCGGTATGAATTTATTGAATTTAGTGGGTCAAATTTGGGTTGAAAAAGAAATCGGGTCATTCTCACTTGAATTGAATAATTTTATTTAATTTGGGGCTTTCCATCTAATTGAAGGGCATGAGTGATAAGTTTTGTAATAATGGAGACAAAATAAACTCATTTAATAATAAAGATTAGGTCAAACAACAAAACAAAATTGAGATATTTTTGACCCTTTTCCCATATGAATATAATTTGGGACAATATTTTCAATTTAGGGGCAAAATTGGTGAGTTTGTTAACGGCAGGTGTATAAATAAACTTATTTTAACAGCGGGGATAAAGTGAAATAATAAAACAAAATTGAAGGATATTTTTGACCTTTTTTCTTAACAAAAAATAATAAAAAAATACTTATTCTTGATAAAATAGAAAATCATCTTGACAAAAATCTCTTCATTCTTTAATTTTTGGGTTAATTCAGATATTTTCGTCCAAGTAGGAGCTAGGTGATAAGTTTTGTAAAGTAAGGAGGCAAAAATTAAACTCATTTAATGATAAGGATTAGGTAAAATAATAAAACAAAATTGAGGGGTATTTTTGACCCTTTTTCCATATGAATATAATTTGGGGTAATCCGTCTAATTTAGGCGCAAATCTAATGAGTTTATTAACGTTAAATATAAATAAACTTATTTTAATGACGGGAATAAAGTTAAACAATAAAATAAAATTGAGGATATTTTTGATATTCCTAAATAATTTTAAATCACATTTTTTTTTTATGTTTCTTTTTTCAGATATCTTGCCATCAAACACTGCATAAAATGGGAGGAAGGGTGTAAAAATTAGTCAAACATCTCTAAAGACTCCCTACTCTAGCTTCTGTTTTCCAGTTTGTTTCTTATGTTAGTAGGTTATTATTACAGTAGCTTTGGTTTCTTCTGTGTGCTCTATGCATAAAGCTACTTTCTCTCTCTCTCTTCACCTTCATAAATTCTCGAGATTGGCGTCAAGGCCAGGGGACCTCTCTTCTTTCTTTTCATTACTTAATTCTCTCCTGGGCTTTTCAGTTTTTTTCACTCCTCCTCCTCTGATATATATCTGAGAGCAAGAAGCAAAGAAAAGGGTATCAGAGATTAGTAGAGGAGAAGGGGTTGTCTATTTATTTGAAAAAAAGCAATCTTGATGAGTTTGAGAGGAGGCTCTCTTGGAGTAGAGAGCCTACCTGTTCATTCAAGAACCAGTGCCACCATTTCTTGTGCTTCAACCATTGTTTTGTGTTCTTGATAAAGGGGTTTTTGTGTCATCTATTTTGTTTGGGGTTTGTGACTGTAGCAACAAAGAGATGGATAGTAGCAAGTATGTGAGGTATACACCAGAACAAGTGGAGGCTTTGGAGAGGGTTTATGCAGAATGTCCAAAGCCAACTTCTTTGAAGAGGCATCAGCTCATTAGGGAGTGTTCCATTCTTTCAAATATTGACCCTAAACAGATCAAAGTCTGGTTTCAGAACAGAAGGTATTTTCAAGAATCTTTTTTTTTTTTTTGATATAATGTTTGATAGAGAGATTGCTAGGAAGTTTGAAAAGTTTCCTTTTTGCTCCAAATGGGATAGTGTTTTCTTGTATTCCTTTTCAAATATGTATGGATGTGAGTTAAACCCTTTTCCTTTTCAAGCTTTTTCCCCCTTTTGGAAATTGGGGTCAGATGTGATAAAAGGGCCTTTACATTTTCTAGTTTCATGCTTTTGAATGTTTTCTGTCTCTTCGTGTTATTTCTCTTGTCTTTCCATGATGGAAGATAAAGTGTGCAACTGCTGACTCTGAATCAGTAGGGAAACTTTTGCCGTTGTATATTACTGGGTTAAAGGATTGTCTTTAAAAAAAAATTTTTTTTGTCAATTTTAGCAAGGCTAGGATTGATTAATTTTGTGCATTTTTGTTTTTGACCATCTGCATCTTTGATAGTATTTATTGTGTGCTAAGTAATTTAGTGCATTTGGTTTGTTTTGTCACCGCCTGCTTCTGTAACTTAAAATGTTAACTTATTAAATGAGAAGAAAGATATGGACAGGTTTGATTCCTTCCTGAAAATGGTGTTCCTTTTTTGACCTTCAATAAATATGCTTCTAATTAAATGAAGTAACATTAACTTGATGAAAGAAAACTTTGATTTTCTCCTCCTGATCAAGCTGCTCCTTTTTGGTCTTAGTGCCTTTTCCTGGTAACTCTTGTGGAATCATTTGCTTTTTCAAAGCTGGTGTCAGTCAATGAGCACCTTCTCAGTGGTGGCCCTTTATACTGTACGCACATATATTTAGGCTTTCTGTAGCCATGACTTCTATTTTGTTCCCAGTATTGAATTACCAAGTTTCTGGAATCATTTTAGGTGTAAAGGGAAGTAAAGACTGAATCTTGGACTTACTTCTTGGGTTATCCCTCCACTAATAAACTTAGTGTAAGTGAAGTTGGAATTAAAATTCAATTCCAAGGAATTCCAGTTCTGTTTTGCTTGCTTATTTCAAATGAAATGAAAAACAATTTCAAGCTTTTACCTGAAATATGAGCATCTGTTTATTATAGTACAGACATGTTAAGCAATTTCTTCTCCAAATACAAGAGGTAAATATGCATATTCCACTTAATTTTGTAGCTACAAAGCTAAGGGAATCCTTTTCCTTTTGGCTTCATTTCTCTTTGATACAAATAGAAGCGTAAGTTTGTAGCAACAGGCACGATTTCTTCTTAGGTAAAGGCAGAAAATTTATCCGATTTGATTGGCTTATTTTACTTGAGATCTTTTCAGAATTGACTTCCTATCTTTAATATCTGGGAAATTGTTGTTAGGACTGGTTGATACGCCCATGATGCAAAAGATGCTTTAATGTGATTAGCCATTTGCATAAAGCAAATATATTTGTAGATATCCTAAGAGAATAAGTGGTACTGAAAGTACTCTTGTTGCTTGAGTTGGGTCTTTATTCTTTGTATTACCAAATCTTTTTAATCTGTCTTCACTAAGATAGAAGCAGATATGTGTATGAGCCTATGTTTTTCTCTAATTCAAATTCATTTTAGAACTTTACTTTTCAGTATTTCTTTTGGCGAAAAGTCATATTCTATTCACCATTCTCAGATAGGTAGCATAAATCAGTATTTCCTTTACCTTCTGTAGATGTCGTGAGAAACAGAGGAAGGAGGCATCTCATCTCCAGACCGTTAACAGGAAGCTGACTGCTATGAACAAACTATTGATGGAAGAGAATGACCGTCTACAGAAGCATGTTTCACATCTTGTGTATGATAATGGCTACATGCGACAGCAGTTGCATACTGTGAGTTCTCTACATGCAGATTCCAGCTCTTTGATAAAATTGATTTTCACAGGGATTAATTAAAAAAATTAATTTAAACAAAAATTTCTCTGTAGGGGTTTCAATGGACCATATTCCAAATTCTTATGTTTAAATCTGCTATCTTTTGTTGCAACTGTAACTTTCAAAGTTAACCTGCTAAAACTTGTACGAGTTGCATTCAATTCCGTCCCTTTATGCTTGGATAAATCACGTCCTTCAGTCGCCATATGTTTGTATGTTTCTTTTTTGGTAATGAAACTCAAGATGCATTGTAGCAGGCTAACAGTACGACCACGGATACCTGCTGTGAGTCTGTGGTCGTGAGTGGTCAGCAGCAGCAACAAAACCCAATGCCTCAGCATCCGCAAACGGATGCTACCAGCCCAGCTGGGTAATCAGACTTTATCCTTTCATCCATCTGAATTATTATTATCATGGTTGAAAACTAATTTATTTCCTTTTTCAATGTCTTCTTTTTGAAGTCTTCTAGCAATAGCTGAAGAGACCCTGACAGAGTTCCTTAGTAAAGCTACTGGAACTGCTGTCGACTGGGTGCAGATGATTGGGATGAAGGTAAGTCTTCTCTTTGATTCTTCATCTCTAGCCTTTGTATCATTGTTTCATTTCATATATGTTAATTTCCCTCCCCCCTTCCCTTTTCTGATTTAGCCTGGTCCGGAATCTATTGGCATCGTCGCTGTTTCCCGTAACTGTAATGGTGTTGCAGCACGAGCTTGCGGCCTTGTGAGTCTAGATCCCATGAAGGTACTTCCTGTTACTCCCTTTCTGATTGATATTAATTTTCACAGGTAATTGCTGTCTTCCTTAGCGTGTTGTGTTTTAGCATTGCTGTTGTTGAGTTGTAGAAAGTGTTGTTTCAGGTTGCTGAGATCCTTAAAGATCGTCCTTCTTGGCATCGCGATTGCCGTTGCCTTGATATACTGAATGTAATACCTACAGGAAATGGAGGGACTATCGAGCTCATATACCTGCAGGTTTGTCGTGTTTCCGTGCTTAATTCTAGGCAATGTGAATCTGAGAATTAAGTTAATTCAGCACTCAAGCATTGGATGTTGTTGTGTTGTTTCACTAGACTTATGCACCAACTACATTGGCATCGGCTCGTGACTTTTGGACATTGAGATACACTAGAAGTTTGGAAGATGGAAGTGTTGTGGTATGTATTAGGCATAATCCAAAAACTTCTATTATAACTTTCCCAATTCAAGTACTTTGTTTCAATATAAGCAATGTATGTAACAAGTATGTTCTTGCATTCATTCCTCTGGACTTTTATTTGCAGGCATGTGAAAGATCTTTGACGTCTACCACAGGAGGCCCAGTTGGGCCTCCTGCTACTAGTTCTGTTAGGGCGAAAATACTACCAAGTGGTTTCCTCATTCGGCCTTGTGAGGGTGGGGGCTCAATCGTCCACATTGTTGACCATATTGATCTCGATGTGAGTAAATTTAATTGGCCAATTATCGAGCATTATTTTTATCTAGATTCCTTCTTCTGAACCAAACATTTTTCGTGCACAGGCTTGCACTGTTCCCGAAGTCCTCAGACCACTTTATGAATCGTCCAAGATCCTTGCTCAGAAAATGACAATGGCTGTAAGAAATTTATTATGTTTCTCTCTCGACAACTGGCTATTTTAAGAAGTCAACTTACCTTAAGATATCCGTGCAGGCCTTCCGATACATAAGGCAGATAGCGCAAGAAACCAGTGGAGAAATCCAATATGCTGGAGGTCGGCAACCTGCTGTTTTGAGGGCTTTTAGTCAGAGATTATGCAGGTAAAAGCTCAGATGTTTGTTAGAGACAAATGTACTACACTGCGCTAACAGTCTGAATCAAGCTTTGGAGCAGTCATGATTAAAAATAGGCACTCAATCTATACGAAATATATTAAATATGCACCATTCTCAGTAGTGATTTTCAGATTACAAATAATTGAGTGCTCGTGCTTAAAAAATTCCTGGAACTTCCACTATCTCAGGCAAACAAAAGCTTTTGTCTTTGATTTTCTTACATTAGTTTTGCCGTACGAGTCTTGCGACTGGAAAATTTTGATTCTCAATATTTACTGCAGGGGATTCAATAATGCGGTTAGTGGATTTATTGATGATGGTTGGACAATTATGGTTAATGATGGTGTGGATGATGTAACAATTGCTGTAAATTCTTCACCAAGTAAATTCCTTGATGCACAATACAATACCTTGGCAATTCTCCCCACTTTTGGAGGAGTCCTGTGTGCAAGAGCATCAATGCTTCTTCAGGTATGTTAAGTTCGAGAACTTGTAGGACTTATTGCTGTAATATTATCACATAGTTCTAATTGCTGGATATGGTGTTGTTCTATTTTGCACTCCCCTTTCGTAGAATGTTTGCCCTGCTTTGCTTGTCCGCTTCCTTAGGGAGCACCGTTCGGAGTGGGCTGACTATGGAGTTGATGCTTACTCTTCCGCATCTCTTAAAGCTAGTCCCTATGCTGTCCCTTGTGCCAGACCTGGTGTACCCAGCAGCCAGGTCATTTTACCCCTTGCTCAGACTGTGGAGCACGAGGAGGTAAGTAGGTCTTATGTTATATTTTGTGGTTGTGACTGTTGCAGGTCTCTGACTGATCATATAACTGTGTTTTATTCTGAATTTACTATGTACCTAGTTTCTTGAGGTTGTTCGGCTAGAGGGTCATGCTTTCTCTCCAGAGGACATAGCTTTATCACGGGATATGTATTTGTTACAGGTTGATAGCTCTGCCCTTCTGGAGACTCACTTTGTTCTTTCCAAGGTATTTTGGTTTGTAATGCTCTTTCAATGAAAATGCAGCTATGCAGTGGAGTTGAAGAGAGTGCCACAGGTGGCTGTGCGCAGCTTGTTTTTGCACATATTGATGAATCTTTTGGTGATGATGCTCCATTGCTTCCATCTGGTTTCTCTGTCATTCCACTGGAGCCTAAATCGGTTAAGTGATGGCTATTATGTATCTTACAAGTTCAATGTGTAATGAATTTTGGCCATAGGAGGAACTTGCAAATGCAGAAACTTCAAGCTTTTAGTTGCAAGCTGTTTCTGTCTTTCATCTTTTAGAAGTTGAAGATTATTTTTGATGTTTTGAAGAAAAGTTTATTAGCATCTGAAGGCTCAATTTGGTGTTTTGAGAAGTCACCTAGCATCTGGAAACCGCCAGAGGATGTGTGGATTAGCTTCCTACCTTGTTCTCATAGTTTACTACTGTTACTGTTTATGATGCAGGATTCTCCCAGTGCAGCTCGGACTTTGGATTTAGCTTCAACTCTTGAAGCTAGAACTGGTGGAACACGACCAGCTGGTGAAGTTGAAGGAAGCAATTACAACCATCGTTCAGTCTTGATGATTGCATTCCAGTTTGCTTTTGAGAATCACTATCGAGAAAATGTAGCTGCTATGGCTCGCCAATATGTGCGAAGCATTGTTGGCTCTGTTCAGAGAGTTGCTATGGCTATTGCACCTTCTCGACTCGGTTCTCAGTTGACACCCAAATCCTTCCCTGGCTCACCAGAAGCTGTCACATTGGCGAGATGGATTTGCAGGAGCTATAAGTATGGGTTTTAAAGGTCTTTGCAGTGTTTTTGCTGTAATTCATAGTTATCTGTGTTTTGCATCACCAAATAGCAACTGCTGACATACACAGATAAATGTTGTTCGTAGTATAGTTTAAATGAAAGGTTAACCATACTCATCCAATACTGAGCCCCACTCTGATTCATTTTCACCCTTGGATTAACAAATACCGAAGGACTTATTCTTTAACTTGCAACCTGATGTGCTCATGCAACACCTTGAATTTGACCCCAGTTTCTCTTCCTGGTTTAACTTATTCACTGTGATTTCAGGGATCTTACTGGTGGAGAATTGCTACAGGTGGATTCTCAAGCTGCCAGTGATGCTGTTCTGAAACAACTATGGCACCATACTGATTCAATAATGTGCTGCTCCGTCAAAATGAATGTCAGTAATATCACCTCCTGTTAGTTTTTCTGATAGGAAAGGTTTCTCTACGATTCCTTTTCAAGAAATATGTGATGATAGCAAAATGATTTGTCTACTTAATGCAGGATTCTGCAGTTTTTTCATTTGCAAACCAAGCAGGACTTGACATGCTTGAAACTACTCTAATAGCTCTTCAGGATATAATGCTTGATAAAATCCTAGATGAAGCTGGTCGAAAGGTCCTCCTTTCAGAGTTCCCCAAGATTATGCAGCAGGTTTTACTACCATCTTACTATGTCAATATACTAGAATTGTACATTTAATTCAGTCAGTTTATCATGAGAAGTTCTATGAACACTTGGAAATAGGTTATTCAATACTTAACGAGTTCTACCATATGGTGCAATGTGTACCTAACCTCATGTTTCACAATACAAGATTTTAGAGATTATTACCAAACAATTTGGTGATATCTAATACTCTTTGTGCTTGTAGGGCTTCGCCTATCTGCCAGCAGGGTTGTGTGTATCGAGCATGGGGAGGCCGGTCTCGTATGAGCGAGCTGTTGCATGGAAGGTCCTTAATGATGATAACTCCAATCACTGCCTAGCTTTCATGTTCATAAACTGGTCTTTCATTTAAGTTCCAAACATATGATCTGTGTAAAACTGGCATTAGCTATCGACTCGTTATCCGTTATTTTGTACTAAACAATGTCTTGCTCCAGTGGATTCCAACATGTATATAATGTATGAAACCATGGTCTTTGTCTTTTTTGAATTTTTTGACAAAGGGAATTCAGTTGAATCCTTCTTGGTTTTGTTGGATGCATTTGGAAAGTTGGTTGGGTTGCCAACCATGAATGATTATGTTTTGCCTAAATATAGGGTCCATCTTTTACTAATTGGGCTGTTAGCCTAATATGGTTAGACTTCTCGCTGGTTGTTAAGCTTGTGCTGTTTTTCCATTAGTTTCTTGGAGGGGACAACATCATTAACATCATCTAGTACCTGTGTAAAAGATGCTTCATCAAATGTCAAAACTAAAGTAAGAAAATTTTTGATTTTTTAGCAACTTTGGAAGTGCCATTTGGCCAACTTGTTTGTGTTTGATGTGATTTTCTTAGCAAACTAGAAAGATAACTGTGAAATGTCTACAAGATGCTATTATCCTTTTTCTTCTTTTGAATAAATATTGCTAGTGGATTGAGAGCAGGAGACAGTTGATTTTATAAACAACATATCCAGTGACAGGAGTGGGCATAGATATCAAAAAATTGAATTAGATCAAATTAATTCGGTTATTCAATTTCTTAATTTGGTGTCGGTGTTATTTGTTCAAAAGTTTAATTTTTTGGTTTGGTGTTCGATGTAGGCGTCTTAAAACTTTGATGCATCGAAGAACTGAATTTTTATTTATTTTTTTTAAAAATTATATATATCGATCAGTTAGCAATTAAAATTATTCATGAAACAAGTCAAAGTAGCAATAAATTTATAATTTATATAGTTAATTGAAATATTATTTTTCAAGATAAATTCAAACATATTTTTATCGATTTATGTCATGTAAAAGATATCTTTGTACTTATTTTTCTCAAGCAATAGTTGGAGGCACAAGTTCTTTATAAAGATAATTATAGTTTTTTAAGCACAATAAGTGTTCCATGTGAGCACATCACCACTTAACATGATTTTGAGTTTTCAAGTGTCTTATACTTTGATTTTTTCTTCATTTTATTTTTCATTAGTTTACACTAAAAGATTATTTTAAAAACACCAAATAAAATGGAACCGAACCGAAATATTTCGGTTCAGTATTTGGTGCATACTTTTTCAAACCAAAAATAAAAAATTTGAATTAAAATTTGCTAAAATCAAATCGAAGAACCAAATGATCACTTGGAGTTTTTTTTTCCTGAAAATTCAGACAAAGTATTTTTTGAAATAAGCAAATTTTAGAAAGAAATTTTTACATAATTAATATATATATTTTTACAGTTATTGCATTTCTTAATGTTACTTCTAATTAATTACGGTCCATAACATTATTATTAAATTGATAACAAAAGAGGTAGGGTAGGATAGTAGGGCCATTGCAAATCCCGCCCTTTTGTGCCAAACAAAAATAAACTTGTTCTCTAAGCCATTGTTTCTCTGATTACACTTAGAACACGAAGAACACGAAGAAGAAGAACTATTTTTTTCTCCTCTTTCTTCGGTCAAACAACATTTAGACGCTCTTCACTATACGTATTTTCTACCATTACTATAATTTTTTTTTTGTTCACTAGGTGTTTGATCGCTGTTTTTTTTTAAACTTTTTTTTTTAATTTTTTTCAGAAATTCTAATGTGTTTTGTGCTTTAAACTTGTTGAAGAGACCAATTTTTATGTGTTTTCGTATAAATTTCTGTTTATTGAACGATTTTCTTTTTGTTCAAAACCCTCATATATTTTTGTGTTGAGAATTTTTGTGTTCTTTTCATGATTTTACAGTTATATTCTTCTGTTATGAGTGCGACATTAACACCGAGGAGGAGTGATAGGATTCAGAATCCTCATTCAGTTGAGGGTTCAACTTCTGTCAAATCTGTTGTTGATGTGAGTACATGACAGGAAACCCCTGCTATGAAAGTAAACAAAAGAAGTTCTAGGAATGTTAGCGCGATGAATGTTGTTAGTACTAGTTCTGGTGATGGTTTGAACAGTAATGTACCGTCTTTTGATTTAGAGATTTCTCAACCTACTCCTGATGTGCCTAATGTGCCATCTGATAAAGGAAAAAAAAGTGATGGTGAAGTTCAGCCAAAAAAAGAGAAAAAAAGAGTGGCGAAAAAATGTGTTGATAATATGGGTTTGAAAACTAACAAGCGGAAGAAAAATATTGTTGATGATGATGACGACTTCATGGATGATGTGTCTATTCCAAAGTCAATGAGCAATACTTCATGCTCTAGGAAAAAACAAAGGAGGAATCGGCCCTTAAAAGATGCTGATAACATAGATGATTTTGATATGGTTTTATTTCTTTCTTTCTTTTCTTTTGTTATTTTAGTTTTTTTAGAACTGTTAGTTGTTATTTATTTTAGAGGCACTTTGTTTTTGAATGCAGAATCTCAAGTTCTGGAAGGTGTTGGGAAAAACTATGTTATCAGTCGGTGGAAGGCTTATACAAACTATGCAGTCATCGACATAATTAAAGATAAGTTGTCTCCTGAGCGGTTTAAAGCTTTTCAAGATACATATTTTGGTTGTTTTGTTGATATGCCCAAAGCGAATACTCAATTGCAACTTATACATTGTTTAGTTGAGAAGAAGTTAAATCTAACACCAAAAGATGTTTTTGGTATTGAAGTTAATGGGGAAAAGTTATTTTTTAGGTTAAGAGAATTTGGAATTGTTAGTGACTTAAGGTATGTTGGGTCTTGCGATGTTGGTTATGATCCCGAAGAGCCTTTGAATTTTATGGTGGAACACTTTCCTGGACAAAAGGCTGTTGAGAAAAATGTTGTTCGAAATGTTTTTCACTCTATAAAATGGGTTGACAATCCTAATGCTGTTAAATTTGTTGTGTTGTACTTTATTGAGGAGTTTTTCTTCTCTTACGAGAACAGTGAACAACTTGTTCCTAAGAAGCATTTTTATTTGGTTGAGACTGAGTTGTTTAATGAATATCCTTGGGGTATTGATGTGTTTTATGCATTGTTGGGTAGTATTAGACATTGCCTTAAAATCAACACACAATATTGTGGATTAGGGGGTTTCCCACTTGCTCTACAAACATGGATATACGAGTGTTGTTATTTTGTGGATGAAAGTATTGTCATTCGTGTATCAAATGATGCAATCTCTAAAGTATTAAGATGGAAAGTTATTGCTGAATCCCCAAGGCAAATCAAGGTGGATAAACTAATGTTTGGTATAATAAATTGCAAGTTGTTTTTATATAATATACATTCATAATATGTTTCTAATTCATTTATAATATGTTTCTGCATGGACAATTTAGAGAATCTCATTTCTATTTGCTTTAATTTTTCAGTTTGCAAACATATCTGCTTCTAACGAAGAGCTTGCAAAGTTTATGCGGCCGGACAAAAGGGATTACAACTTGAAAATATTGGGTATTATGAATGAGAATGCGTCAACTGGTTCTAATCAAGTTCAAGAAGAATTGCTAAAAGAGGTGAAGCAATTGAAAATAGAGCTTATAAAGGTAATTTTATTATGAAACATTGATAATTTTTTGAGAGCTAGCAGAGGTGGTGTGTTTTGAAAATATTGATATTGATTTTGATTTTCTTTTTATAGTCAAATCGTAACCAGGAAGCTCTTGAAGCAAAAGTTGATGCAAAGTTGACGGAGTTTAAAAAATTCATAGTTGATTCTCATTCCAATTTGTTACGAGATATGAAGTTATTGTTCAATAAGCAACAAGAAAGTGAGAGTGTTCATACTAAACAAACTTTTGAAGAACCACGAAGTAGGAAAAAAATATTGGTACTTTTGCCAGTAGAGGAGACACCGAACAAGCCCTTGTGCAAGGTATATATTTTTTTATATTGTTCTTATATGATTATAATATATTTTTTTAAGTTGCCAAGTCTGTGTCTGATACTACAACCTTATATATATATTTTTCATATATATTATATTACATTTTAGCTACCAAGTTTGCCAAGTGAATACGATTATAATACATTTTTTTGTGTTTGTTACTATAAATTTAATTTTGACTGCAAGTCTGTATTAGATAGTCCAACAAGGATAACATGGAAGTTATAGTTGCATCTGTATTAGCTGATATTAGAGATGGTGGTAAAGCAAGTATTTTACCATCATGTTAAAATACCTGTGTAATACAATGTATATAACACATTCTGTCTAAGGGTGAATCTACTTTTTGTCATACCAGATATGAGTATACGAGATATGAACAAGGGGAAAACTCCCGTTGAATTTGATGATGATGATGATGATGCAGGTTTTAAATAAAATCCACGATAATTAATTTATTATACTTTATATATATGATTTAATTGAATGAGATTTTTGATTTAATTGAAACAGAGTTGAATGAGATTTTTGCTAAGTTGCCTGACTGGGTGATGCGACCAAAGTTGAAAATTCATCAATTTCACTACTTGATGATTTTGAAGTCCCTGAAAATTTGACTCAGATATTAGAGGATGCAACTAAAAAATCAGTTACACCTGAATACGAAAGTCGAACGATACATCCAGGGAAGCATCTTAAATAGCCAATTTTGCAAGAGTTTGATTCTAGTGATACTGATTTTGTGTCCTGTCAATTTGTTGGGATAAAGTACCCTTTTCTACTGAAATCGGGGTAGATGTTGATAGCAATTTGATCAGTTCCTTCACAAATTGGCTACTTGAAGGACTTTCAAAGAAAAGGTCTATTTAGTGAATTTTTAAATGTTAACTTTTGTGTATACTTATTTTTGAATGTAGCTAACTTGTATTTTTTTTAATTGGGCAAAAGAAAATCCCCCTAAGTAGTTATTGCTCAGGAGATTAAGCCTCCACTTGATTTGGGTATTATTATGATCAAAGAGAAGGAATGGTTCTACAATTTGGCGCATTCTGGAGAACAGTAGACTGATTCGGTTAGTCTTCACAACTTTAACTTTTGTTTATTACAACATATCGTTCTAGTTAATATGACTTTAACTTTTGATTATATTTAATTAATTTGGATATAAAATTTATAACACATTGATGTAATTTTATATTACTTGCTGAAGAAGATCAAGTATTCATCAAATTGTGCAAGGTTCACTTCTACTGATTGTTGTTTTAAGACAAAATAGAATAAATATTCTTCAAGTTGGTTGCATCTCATGAAGACAAAATAAGATTGACTGTAAAAGTAACTGATCCTGCGGCTGGTTATATACTTAGGTCTTCTTTGATAGGTAATATTTCTTTATATATTGTGTTAAGAAACTTGTTACTTTTTTTGATTTGACACTGATCATTCCCCCTTTGTTTAGCTGTTGTTTCTTGAGACACTGTTGATGTTGTTTTGCGTCCTGTAGATCTCAAGGAAAATCATCATTGGTGTTTGATTGAGTTTGATATTGTAGAAAGGTGCCTTAACGTGTATGACTCTTTTCCTAAAAAGGGCAGAAACTATAAAGTATCTAATATTGTGGAGATGTTTTGTATAATTCTATCCTTATATTTATACATAACCAAATTTTATGTGAAGCGGACAGATTTGCTGAGTACTCCTAAATACAAGAATTTGAAAGTGACTGATAAACTTGACATGAACATGCTTACTGGTCAACTTCCAAGACAAAAGAAAGATTCACTGTAAGTTTGTATAATGATTTCTGATTTTCATTTTAAATCACTGTAACTTACTTTTAATGTATGTTAGACTGATTGGTTACTTTATTTTCAGAGACTGTGGGGTATATGTTACCGCATTTGCTGAGTATCTTAGTGAAAAGCGACAAATCCCACGCGAGTCCTTTGATGTTGAGTATTATTGAATGAGATTCGGAGCATTATTGTGGGATTATGCAACCAAAAAATAAGAGAGTGGTGTTATTTATGATGAAGAGAAGACATGAAAAGTTTACAAGTGTAAAGGATGTGCAACACAAAAGTAGTTTGTGGTTGTTTTCATACTTTTGAAGTCTCAGACAAAATGTAAAAAGTGAACAGTTAAATACTGCTTTAAATACTATTTTTGTATGGAGTGAAATTTTTTTTTACTGAACATGTATTTTGAATAGCTATATTTTGTAGAAGCTTGTGTTTTTGTTACAAAAAATTTCAACGCTTTAGTGGCGTTCTTTTAAAAACTTGTATTTTTAGAAGCTTGTGTTTTTGTTACAAAAGCTTTCTGAATACGATTAGACCACATTTTATACAAAAGTATTTTATTAATATTTTATAACATTACATCAATTATAATAAAGCTTTTCTGAATATTGTTATAATACATTATATAAGCGTTCTTAATATCATTATAATACTCCCAAACTTTTTTGAATACGATTATAATGCAAGAACCTAATAGTATGATTAATAATCCTATTAAAATTCATTTTTTATATGATTATAATATATCAACCTATTCATTTGTTATATTATTATAATGCGTCAATGGTACTTTAATAATAACTTTACCTCTTTATTTATACACTTATAATATCCTCAAACTGTTATGCATGCTCATAACATGAAACCCCCAAGCCTTTTGAATATGATTATAATACAATAATCTAAGTATGCCAAATAATCCTATTGGAATTCATTTTTAATGCGCTTATAATATATCAACCTATTATAATGCATTTGTAATACTAATATAATACATCATAAGCACTTTACTAATAACATTATATAAGCTTTTTTTCTTTTGTTATCAATTTAATAATAATGCTATGGACCTTAATTAATTAGAAGTAACATTAAAAAGTGCAATAACAGTAAAAATATATATTAATTATGTCAAAATTTCAAATTAATATCATTATAATACTCCCAAACTTTTTGAATATGATTATAATGCAACAACCTAATAGTATGAATTGAATTGTTATACTATTGCAATACATTGGAAGCATTTTAGTAATAACATTACCTCTTTAAATCTTTTCCTGAATATGGTTGTAATACATTATATAAGCCTTTTAATATCATTATAACACACCTTTAACTTGTTATAACATGAACTACGTGCTCATAACATGAACTTCCAAACCTTTTTGAATATGATTATAACACACCTAATAGTTGTATTGCAAAAATTGTATATGTATTATAACCTATTAAACTGATTATAATATATTTGTAATATGCTTATAATAGGAATGCAAATATAATAAACCCTTATGAATAGCTTATGAACAACAAGCCTATTATAAGACTATAATCTATAGTCTTATAATAAGCTTGCTGTAATTTTTCACACCTGTAATATAGCTGTAATAACATGAACTCCCCAAACTATTTTCACTGTGTATTATAAGCATATTATAAATGAATTATAGTAGGGATAATAACATGAACCACCCAAATTCATAACAAGCTTTGTTGTTATATGATTTCATTCACCTTTAACATGTTTATAAATGCATAATAAACTGATTATAATACAAAGTCAAAAAAATATATTGAACGAAGAAATATAAGTTAGAATCAACAAGAGAAATATTTTTTCAGAATCAATTGTGTTAACTATGCTTGTGTCTGCCTTATCGTTTATTTCTAATATTTCTACAACTACTCCGATTATGACTAGCCTATCCACAATTACTGCATGAATTTTTTGATCTTTTGCATTTTCTGCCCTCATCAATTTTAATTCTTATCTTTCTTGGTCTTCCAGCTACCCTTTTTTCAATTGGAGGTAGCACTATCTCATTAGATACATACAATGACACATTTTAGGTGCTTGAATCAGGAAAATTTTTCACTTGTAGTTGGTATGTTTACAGTAAGTTTTCTTTTGCGTAATATGGGGAGCAATAGTCTTCATAGGCGAGATGCGTTTTGTGTATAACTGCTAAAGCATGTGGGCATGATAGTTCGTTCAATTGGAACCTCCCACAACTACATTTTCTATCCTAAAGGTTAACTATGAAGCTTGTAATACCATCAACGACCGTATGCAAGTATTAAGTTGTTTCTCGTACCTATAGTTAGTAAGAAAATCAGCAGTTAAAAGATATAGTTAACTGGTTATCAATATGTGAAGATAATACATACCCTCATTTTGTCTGCTTCTTCTTTGTCACATTCCAAAATTTCATGATTTTTTTACTAAGGAAGAATTCTGAAAATATAGCCTTCGATCTATTTTTGTTGTTCCATTTTCAAATTAGCAGTCGCATGAAATCTAGTAGTGGTAAAACTGACAGTTCCCTAACTTCCTTATGATTGTATTTAATGACTTTGCAATATTAAAAGTCATTGTCCATGTTCTGTTCACCTGGGCATGCACACGTGCCTACTTACTGTACCCAATATAAAAAAGATAGTCTTTAACTCTCTTGTCTATCTTTTCAAGAATTTTCATACTTTTATTGAATTCCAATTGCATTTATGCCCTTGCCATAGTGTAGAACAGTTCATTTATCTTGTACTAACTTCTTTTAAAGTTTTTCATCATATTGTTTAACAAGTGCCAGATGGAAACAAAGTGAGGGACCCCATTATAAACAGTTGAAGTAGCTTTGATAATGCTATCTTGTCTATCTGAAACTATACTCATCATTGGCCTCTGACCATATGCCTCTTTGAATTGTTCAAAAAATCATTGCCATGATGCATCATTCTCTGAATTCACAATTGCATAAATAAAAGGCAGTATATTTTAGGGAAACACTACTGTAGTATAATTTTAATACCAACTAAAAGTGAAAAAAATATTAATATGCTGCATTTAAAGTGCTAGCTATTAGCATTGTCCCTTTGTATGCTTCTTTTAGGAAACCTTCATCAACTACTATAATAAGTCTACAATATTCCCAAACCCTTATCGACACATATAATGCCACAAACACGTATAAGAAATGCCCATCATTCGACTTGTGCAATTTGATATGTGAACCTGGATAAGTATTTTCCAACATATATAGATAACTAGGTAGTCTTCCATACAAATCAGCAGGATCATCTCTCATGTAGGTTAATGCTACACCGTAATCATTTAGCATGTCATTTTGTATCTCTCGTGGTGTGTAATCAGATTTGCTTTCTGCAATCTTTTTAATTATGATCGTATCAATCATAATAGTTGTTGTATGTCTTTCAGAAATAGAATTCGCACCTAGCAGACTTATGTGTTTGGCATTGTACTCTCTGATTTTGAACAATCCAGATTTGTTCAAACTAGATGCTCGTAAACTCCAATCACAATTTTCGCTCAAGCATGCAATTGTATAACTACAGAAATACAACCAAATAAGTCCACAAATGACACTGAATTACAACAGCCTTATAACAAATTTCACCAGAGCTAAATCATACAAACCCAAACAATAAAGTGAATTCTCCACAATTATTTGAATTATAACAGTATTATAACTGAATTCACCATAGCTGAATCACACAATTTATAACTGATTTTCACCAGAGCATTTTGTGAAGTAAATGCACCAAATTCAAACAAGAAAGTGAATTCAATTATAACACCCCTGCAAAATTATTTGAATTACAACATTATTTTAACTGAATTCACCAGCAAACTCAAACAACAAAGTGAATTCAATTATAACACTTGCACAATTAGGTGAATTACAATAGTATTATAACTAAATTCAACAGCATATTCAAAACAAACAAAATGAATTCAATTAAAACGCCCTGCATTCAATTGTATGACTACATAAAATATAATAAAATAAGTTTAGAAATTAAATTTCAAAACAGTAAAAGCTGATAAATAATGAAAGTTCACAGAATAAATAAAGATATTTATCAATTTGTATTTGATTGTATGACCTAAAATTGAAATTTGTGAAGAACAGAATAACGCCTCACTATACTAATCAATATCGACTTTTGTTGATAGACTTGATTTTCCTTAATGAATTCTTGATTGTGGTTAGTTATGATTGCAGATTTAACATTTGAATACTCATCAATTTCTGTATACGATCTCATTCCAACTTTTTGAATTGCATCATCAATCCCAATCATCGAATCAAAATTGTATGAATTGAGTATTTCAAAAGTTGAGATTGAATCAGATGCACACATATGTGGAATTAAATTTGAGTCATGCTCCTCTTGGATCAGTAGTTCTGTAGCTGTGATACACAAAGGGTATTTAGCAATCTCTCGATTATCCCTTTCCAATTCTGCATACACTTGGACCCCCATATTATTTCGTATTTTCAAAGGCACAACTCGATCATCAATTTTGTATTTGATGCTTATTTTTTTTAACAAAAATGTCAATGGATAATTGTGTTGCAATTACCGCCACAAGAGCCTCATAACTTGATTCTGAATTTATAACTATTACATCTGCATTGTAGTCAACATAGCGACTACTACTGTCCCACCTTCCATTATGAGAAAGCATAACTGGTATTATGGCCATCTACAAAATTTTATACAATTAAAGTGAATCCAGAGGTATTATAATTGAATTACAATAGTATTATAATTATTTGAATTACAACAGTATTATAACTGAAATTCACCAGCAAACTGAATTATAA